>WBMZ01002250.1:0-588284 GCA_013400975.1 Atrichornis clamosus
CCAGGCTCAAACCATAACACAAGTTCAGACTGCTTTAAAACAATATAGTAATTTGAGATAAAATACTTCTATGTGTTATCCTGGGGAAAAAAAATTGTATAAAATGTGCTCAATTTGCTAGTGAACCAAGGTGCCCATTTCTTTCCCCAGCTGTCAGGTCAATTCTCTCCAACTCACAGATCAGTTGGTTCTTAATTGTGGAATGTTGAAAGGGCTGTTGGATGAAAGCTAAAGATGGCATATATCCTAGTTATCCCAGAGATGCTCTCTTGCTGTCCTTAAACTAAATCCTGATGGAAAAAAACCCAACAGAGCTTATACATGGGATATCTGAATACGTCACAACCCAATTAGAGCTGTCACCATGATTGCTTTGGTAGGTGTGGAACAACAGCAGGACGTGGGGGGAGCTGGCCCTGCACACACAAAATCCAGGCACCCACAGCTGGCTGGGACATTTTGGAACGTGTCTGATGTTGGTATTGCAGGAGCAAAGCCCTGCAATGTGTGCTGTAACTCAGCTCCTGGCACTGTGTGCCTGTGCCGGCGCTCTGTGCAACACTCGCACCAGTCTGCCTCTCCAAACTGAGGGAAGTGTGGGTCTCCTGCCAGGGATGCCCTCAGAAAAACTACACGGAAGAAGGTGTTCAACAGTCCTTGAGAAAAGTTTACAAAAAAGTCTGAACCTGCAACCTCATTGAGCAGAGTTCATTTGTTAATTGTTGATTTTACTGCAGATTTACTGTCTCTGTCTCTGAGGCTCTGGGAACATAAAACCAAATTAATGAAGGAATTCAGTTGCCTCAAATCGCCAATAGATAGATAGGTGTAGAATCTTCAAATCTAAATGTTTGAAAAATGATAGTCGTAGCACATTGCTGTTATTACATCGTGCAACATGGAGAACAATTTCAGGTATTATTAGCTTTGTTCCTCTGTGGAAGCAGGTTCACATTCATATTTTGATTAAATTTACCACCAGGACCAAAAAATTATTTTGCTAATACCCTTTTTTTGCTTGTTTCTCTACCCTTTTCCCTGTGTAATTAAGCAGCTGCCTTCTCGCCTTTCCAGATGAATCCCAAAGAGCAGGCTTGCTGAGAATTGCAACGCCTAAAAATCAGAAGACATTCAAGAAAACCTTCCAAAGAAACAAAGGAACAGCAGAACACTTCTGTCAGGTAGGCACAAGGAAGCATATCTGACAAATGTGGAGAGTGTACAGCATGTGCTTTATCAGTGTCACTCCTTAGCACATGCTAGTGGCTGCAGGAAGGACCTGAAATAGAGTACTTTGCCATGAAAAGGCAGCAGCACACAAGCAAAAGCAGATGTAGACACCACTTTGTTACTATTATAGTATCATCTTTTTTTTTTTAATGTAATTTAAAGTGCTGTCTTTGGTTTCACAAGTAAAGTATTGATTGTACAAGAACCTTGCACTGCTTTTGTCACTTAATAGTCATCCAAACACAGATACTGCAGATTCATTTTAGTGTTACATTTATGGACTGAGTAAACTATACACTCCCAACAACTACTGGAAAGCCTAAGGCATTTCCTCCCTCCCCCCTCCAACGGACAGGATATTATGGATTTCTGAGAGAGAAACAAACAACCCAGGCAGAAATATAATTGGGCCAAGGAAATACTTGGAGGGTGCAGAAGAGTGATCACTTGGCAGATGCATGCGATGGCCCTGATGATTGATACCATGTCTAAAACCAGGAACAGGAGACATCAGGAAACAAAAGCTTTGGGTGCTGTCATACTATAAAGAAAAGAGATACAGGTAGGATTGATTGTGAATGGTTATCAAAGGTAAGAGGGAGCTATGGCTTGGAAAGTGATGGAGCAGGGAGAGCGACGGGAAGCCTATGTAGGGATAATAGGGTTAGTCAGAGGAAAGACAGTTCAGAAAAATTCTTTTAATGTTTTCTATATGTTCCCCTTTTTTATGATTGACACTATATATGAAGTTCTTGTGCACATTTAATATTCAAAGGCATAGTCAATATTCACTTACAATAAATTTTTAAAAAATCAAGTCTCAATCATACATATGATTATACTATTTCATTCAGAACATTGTTTAAGTCTCTACAAAATTAGAAAACTAAGGTGTGAAATTAAACATGGGGTAAAAGGGCTGAAACTGCACATTTCTATTTATAGAAAACTCTATTGTTAAAAGGCTTTGGCTTTTTATTAGCTTACATAAGAGATTGTCAATTTGTCTGAGGATTCCCTAGTCTCTTCAGGAATAAAAACAAAAAGCCCTGAAAAATAAATAACAGAAAGTTGAAGCACACCTCACTATTCATTTTTCATCTATATAGGTTCATTTGATTTTCTCATTCTCTTGAAACCATTCTTTTCTTCTCTGATCAAACAGTTTCCAAACATAATGAATAATACCCCTCAGTTGCAAGCAATGCTTCAACAGCAGATCAATATGGACACACACTAGAAGATAAAAGATTTACTGCAGAAGTTTCTAAAGGATTAGTCATAAAATACATATATTAAACTCTATGAAAAATGCTACGATGCTGTCAATATATCTGCCATTATTTTCACAGCCATTTTTTGCCTTTGGACCGGTAGCAAAGACTTTTTATCAATTTGCATTTAATATGGCAGTTCTGATCACTTGGGTCCCAGTCACAACAAGACAGTTGACAGAAACTCTCTGCTAAGGGCCAATACTGTCTTCCAACTGAAAATCCCCCTGAAGAATGCCTGAAGTGTGGCAAATCCCCATGAGTCATTTTTTCTGGGAAATCTGTGAGTTTTAAGTTAATGCTAGAAATAAACCTCTCCTAACTCCTCACAGAGTTGTTCATATTAACATATTTTTATCATAGGCTACTTTTAAGAATCTGTAGTTAAACAGTGAAACAGAATGCCTCACCCATATAGAAAGATTTTCTCTCTCTGTTGGCCAGTAAATCATGGAAAAATCATGTAATATATACATTTGCACTTGTGTTGTTTTTTATATACAGTGCTGACAGACGTGACTTAGTTGAAGTGTCTCATAGACTTCAGGTTTTAAAAAAAATGTACATTCACTTCTGAAATAAATAAAAGGAAATTAAATTACAAAATTGATATTGAAAGGTCTATCAGAGTGTTACTGTATGACTGTGCATATTAGGACTATTTAAAATGCAGTAACAGTTCCAGTGACAGCACTCCTGAATGGGAAAACACCCAGATGCCACTCTAACAGAATTAGCATGTTTTCATCCAGTTCTGCTTCTGCTCACCTTTTGAAAGTTCATGTTTAACAGCTTTATTTATGCAATATATGGTAGGTATTTATTGTTCTTTAATAAAGAAAAATCCCTGTCTCATAGTTGCTCCTCAGGTTACTTACATGAAGAGAGTGAGAATTGTTCAGTTAAGAAAGACCTGATGAGCTCAGGCCCTTAAATGTAAGTTACAACCCTGAAAAAGTCAATTCATCCTCATTTTGATCACAAAGAAGAATTATAGTATTTTTATTTCCCAAGTAAAAATGTATTTCAGAGACATACTCAGGATGAGCACTTCACTTGTCACAACAAGCTACACAATAACAAAATTCACAGAAAATGAACAATGAGAAAGATATGGCAATTAATAAAAATACACTTTTATAAGAAAACAAAGATGACATTCATATTCAAACCAATAGGAAAAAAGTTTTCATTTGTAAAACTTCAAAAATTACTATAAAACAAAACAATTTTACTCTTCTATCACTCACATGCTGTGTGGTTAACATGGCAGGAGATGGAAAGGGGAGGAAAAAGGGTACTAATATATTTTATGTAATACACAATAGCAAAGCCCTAATTTATGGGTTTGGAGACCTCATTGGTAAGTGTAGTCTCCCTGACCCCTTCACTCCAGGTGAGAATACCTCTCCTTGGACTCTGATTCGGGATGGCAACCAAGTATGGACACAGAAAGTAGTGAGAATAAGTCATACGATATTATTTTTTAATTGGTTTCTGGAAAAGAGACCAGAAATGGAGAGTATATTTTTTCCACTGACTCCTTATCATTGCTAAAAACTGATCTAAGGACATCGTGGACATCAGTACAACCTTTATTAAGCACCAGTATTAAGTTAGGACTGTGTTCAAGGCAGTAGCAAGCAAATCTCTGTTGGTCTAAGAATTATGTTGCTGAGATACATGCATTGGGCACAATTTTTTATTGGCACAGAGGGAATCCAATTTCCAGGTTCATTACCCAAAACAACACAGAAATTTGAAACAAGAAAACATTTTAGTGCTTGAACTATAGATCAAACTATAATTCATAGTCCACATTCCCTCATGGATTGTGAGGATAAGAAGGGGAAGGAAAAAAGCAATTTTTCTGCCCACTTGATCGATGTTCTATTTGACCTCTGAAACGCCCTCTTGCCATAACCTTTTAAATACCATCTGCTCTTTTTGTGAAGAGTGTGATGGGAAGGAGTCACTTCCAGACAGCAATTGATTATAAAAGCATTAATCAAGCACATGGATTATCTGTAGCATGACATTGTGTGCTGTAGTTAAGCAATATCACCTTAAATGTGATTGGAAAGGTTAATCCTGTTTCTCAAGACTAATTTAGACTTTGTATCAAACAATTCAAGAGACATAGCGAAAACAGCTGCAGCAAACAGGACCTGAGAAATTGTCTGCTTCCATTAGAAAGTCCTGTAAACTTTGGCTCTGAGAACAGTAGGTCTTTTGGCATGTTCTTTAGTGTTTCCACATTGAGGGAATGCTGACAGCTTTTCCTATCAAGTCTCTGGAATTGTTCTGCCTCTTTCTGCAAGTCAAGAGAAATTTCTTTTTCAGTATTTAGTATTCTCAGTTAACATTATGTATTGAGTTATTTTCTGCCACTGAAGGATTACAGATCCTTTTCTGTCATGTACTTACCCTCAAGCTGTTTAACACAAGCTTCCCCCCGGGCCTAAGTGGGCAAGTCACAGTTGAAGAAGGCAGCGTCCAGAGGTGGTGGTATTCAACAGCTGGAATCCAGACCCAGATCCCAGGGCCCTGCTTTGATAGCTCTTTCTCATTAACACTCCCCTCCACGTTTTATGGTAATGTGAGAGAAGTTAGCTCATGTAGGTATGGCACTTGCTGATAGAGAATGCTGCAATAAATACGTGTCAAGTGTATCGTAGGGTTGAGGCAATTTATTTTTATCTGGGGCTCCAAACAGGCTGATTATGCTATGAAAAATTAGGATATTCTGTTCCTTTCTCCATATCGGTTGTCACCATCTTCAGATAGTGCAATTTGCAATTAATAAAGTGATCTGTCATTGCTATTACAGTTAAAGTAATCACTAGGGAGCTTGGCAGTGGTCACTTCAGACAGCTTGGGGAGGCGGGGAGTGAACGTCCGTGAAAAAGGCCAGAAAAAAGCTTCAATTTTTTTCACACAGGTTCAGTAGATCTGGATCACAGGAAAAACATGGAAGTTCAAACTGCCATTAAGGCCTGAGTTCATATTCTGCCTGGTTAATTTCCCTTCTGGAGTGATTTACCATTTTCTCATGTCCATCTGTTGAAATCCATCTCACTTCCCCCAAAGCCATTGGGTACAGCAGAGGTTTTCAGCCTCCTCTGACCAACAGACAATATTGAAAAATAAATGTGCTGAGGGGAGTATCTTGTTTTATCCTGTTTAATTGTTTAATTTCCTGTTTCTGCAGACAACATCAGGGCACCATGCAGCCTATAAATTATGAGCATGTATCACAGATGAAAGTCGTCACCTCAGAGACATAAATTCCACAGATCAGAAGCAATAAAAATCCAAAGAATAAATGCCAACACAGCACCAAGAGTGTCAATAACCTTTCTAAACGGAAGCCCTGTATCCCCATTATATTATCCTACATATAAACAAAAGCAATATAAAACTTCTTGTTGAGCAAGACTATATGTTATAATGCTTCTCCCAAAGAGGAATGTGAAGCTCAGTGCCATTTACTGTTTCTGTTGATTGATTTTTTTGTAAATTGAAAGCACTCTGCTACAATAAAAACTAGAAGCTCTGTGCTTATACACATAAAGCAGATCTGTTGCTAGTACTTCAGGTTTCTCAGATGCAACAAGAAATCGTGGTCCCAAAACACCCATTGCTGGAATTTCTCTATTTCTGGTCTCTTTTTCAATTTAAAAATAATCTATGTGCATGTTCAACCAGCAGAAACAAAGCCCGATTTGAACACCTCATCAGTGTCACTGCAGCCCTTCCCTGGGGAGAAAACCCCAGTGGAACATGTGGTGGTGGGACTGACAGATATCTCATCATCCCTGCATCTCCTTGAAGCTGCTCTGCAAGACTGCAAGATGCAGTCCTCATGTCCTTCTCCTGGCATGGTACCACCATCGACGCAGTGCCTGCTCTTCTTCTGAAGAGTTTCCTTTGCAGCCCCGTGTTGTGTTCAGATGTGAGAGGTTATAAGAGAAGGCAAGGGCTGGTTCTTATTATCCAGTAGGAGAAAATGTTACTGATGCTCAAAAACTTCCTGGTTAGAAATATCTCTTGGGTTTGAATGGAGATGTTTTTGTAAATATTCACAAAGTATGAAATTCATACCTTGAAAGTAAATTCTAGTTTCAGATCTCCTGAATAATAAGAACTCAGGCATTTAGGACCAAATGCAGATAATTTAAAAAAAAAAATATTTTTTATGAAAGCTCTTGGAGTGTTGATTTCTTTTTCTTTTTTTTTTTTTTTTTTTAAATCCTGGAATTAGAGTTAGTCTGCTAAATTATACATATTACCTGAAATTCTGCTAAAATATCTTATTGCCTTTCAATAATCATTTATCTTCAACTTGTTAGGCACAAGGTCTTTTAAAAGATGGTGGTAACAACCACCATAACTGCTGCTATAGCACAGTTTTCCTATGACATAAGGAACAGAGAAGCTGATAATCAAGTTTTATTATAGTTTTTTTCCTGGACCTAACTTTACCCTGACCTGTCTTTGGGTCAGGATGAAGATTTCCAAGCAATCAGGATTGCTTGCTCAACAATTCCCCATTTTTCTCCCTCTATCCATCTCATTCATAGTGTTAATTTATTACAAATTCATGTATTATGCAGTTCACCAGTTTCAACAGTCTTAATTAAATTACAATTTGAAAAATATTGTGCATAAATTTACAACTTTATGAATAGGTTTTATACAAAAAAAGCACAGAATTTGCTTGTCTCACCTTCCACAGGCCATCCCAGTTTATCTTTTTATTCTTCTTTCTTCCTCCTCTCCCTTTTACTACTTGAAGTCATATTCCACATTTTCTTTCCACATGGAACAAAAAACAAAACAACAGAACAAGCAAACCCAAAAACAAACAAAGCAAAAACCTCATGCAAACAAACGACTTCCCCAAAAAACAAACAAAACCCCCCCAAAAAACAACCGAACAAAACCAAAACCAAGACAAAAACCACAAGAGAAAAAAAGGAACTAAATCCATGTTGTAATTTTGTGTTATTGTGAAGATAGGAAGCAGGAAACTCAAGCATCAATTTCCGTCCCAGATCAGACGCCAACTCGAGAAGCAATTGCAGCCAAAAGGGCCAATGAATCTCATGAAATTACTTTAGGAGTCTAATTCATAACTGTTCTTGATAAAGCACATTTCAACTCTGTACATGCATAAATAGATAACCACCAAAACAACAAAATGTAGTAGCTTAATTTCAAGTTAACTTTTATTAACTCATTTAAGAAGACAGAGTTGAGGCCAAATCCCTTCCAGAATTAAGCAGGTATTTAACTCACATTGTAGCATAACATTTAGGAAAATAGCAGGAAAACTGGGTCCTCACCCTGAAGTGGAAGATCCTGAAGTAGCATGGCCAAGGACTTGACAAGTGAAGTTCAAAGTCTTTGATTCCTGGCTAGACCTGTCCATCAAGTGATATATGCCCCAAATTCATCTGATTGATCCTTAGGCTCTAAATCAAGGTGCCTAAGACAGGAGTATCAGCAGTGTAAAGTTGTCTAACCTTGCACGCCCCATCAGGTGTGGGACACTGTTCTGGTATCCATGCATTCCATTAGAAAAATCCTTTTCAATACACCTTCCAATGTTTTATAATCCTTGAACTGTCTCATATCTAGTATACTTTGTCAGCTTGACCTTTCTAATTGCTTATAAACCATCCTAATGATGATGGTTCATTACCATGGGTGGAATAATTTTTTTAAGGATAACAAAATGGAGACATCAGCTGCAGATCAAGATACTGCCTTCCCCATGATTTTTCATGACTTTAAATATAATTAATCAAGACCTTAAACAGAAATCATACATTTATTATCACAATCATTAACTTTTCATTTAAATATTTAAAATATTGAGCTCAATTGATATATAAAATATCATAGGAAGCCCTGCCTGTGAGCCCTGTCTGCCTGCAGGTACTGGCAGAAGGCAGCAGACAGTCTGTAAGTACATCTGTCAGCAAGTGCTAACACTGATCTGGCAACAGCAAGGTAAAGTGCATGTGGGGAGTCTTGCTTTCACTCTTTTTCTAAAACCACTTTCTGATGACTTTTAGTACTGACGCAAGGCCTACCAGAAACAGTGCGTCATAATATTTTTTTTTCCCCTCTTCATAATACACTCTCCCCACAGATAATATTTTCTTAAAATCCTTAACACAGGCTAACTATATTGGGAAGATTTGTAATTAGATCTCAGACAACAGCAGGGAAAGCGAGCCAGCAGATCTGCAGAAGTACCTCTGCAAAGGAGCATAATCAGAAACTTAAACTAAGGAGCAATGAACAGCTGCATGAATAAGTACAAATTCATTCAAACAGTTTTCTACTGCTCATTTAACATCTATTACTGAAAATTGAACTGTGCAGATCTCCGTTGCTGAAATTACCATTCCTCACTATTTAGGTTGATGACATGAGGAGCTTAAAAATGTTCTCTTACTGGCACAGTCTGCTCTGTGGAGACTGCATACAAAGGGACACAGCTAAATATCAGAGAATATAGAGCTAACAAAGAACTCCAAGCAAATTTTTACCTCATATTTCTAGGCATGGGTAATTTTGATCCTTTAAAGTTTGACTATTAATCTATGGTAAGGTGAAACAAGATGGACTGGGAGAATTACGCCAGATTGCAATGAGATGAGGGGGAAAAAAGAGCCAAAAATCATTGCCGTCTCTTGCAAACATAACTTCAGACCTTATGCCAAAAATAATGCATTTAAATAAGTGCCTGTCAAGTAAGCAATGTTTATTCAGCCATTTGAAATTAATGACTCTCAGATGCTTGCCATAAAATATAAAGCTGGTAATATGAAAAAATACATAAAGTAGAGAAAAATGATCCTGAAACAATGTTTTAGGTTTAGGTAACATGAGGGAGAGTTTACATACTAAAAGAGAAAAATATTAAGACAAATAAACCCACTTCTTCTTTCACTGTAGCGTAAATGTTGATTTCAGGGTTTTTCCCACTTTAATGGACAGGAATCTGTGGAGAATCTTGTGTCTGTGCCAAGTCTGTAGTGTGGCCAAACCGACACTTGGTGAATAACAGGGGAGACTCTTTGGACTGAATTAATTTGGGTCAATATTTAAAACTATTTCATAACCTTACTGTAAATCTTTTGACTGCTGATGCAGGGACAACCTGCAATAATTCTCTTTTCTTATACTGAGAGAACTTCTTTAGTCCCCACACTTGGTTAAGACATTTTTGCATCCTTTCATGGCTGCTTGTGGTAAGATCTTGACTGAAGCATTGCCTGGAAAAACACATTAAGTGATTTAGTCTAAAAACAAACTACAGCCTTTTTGCTCATAAAACATAAGCACTATGTAGTTGTTACCTGAAAGCCTAACAAGCTTCTTGCTTTACAGTTAAAATGTACAAATGTAAATTAATACAGCAGCAAACTGAGTTGCTAATTAGTCTCGCCTCTGCTGTCCAACACAGTCTCATCCGGGACCCTTCCCCTGGATGACAAGGAATGTATATACAGTTATCAAATATGCACCTGTAGTTTCTGGGGTTAATTTACGTTCTAACATAGCAATTTCAACTGACATGACATGGCAGGATTGGGATGCCACCAAGCTGCACTGCTCAGGGAAGCACGTGTCAGCTGGAACACCCGCTATTTAGGAGGTGAGTGTCAGCAAGCTTGGGAGGGAAGAGGCATTTCACAGGCAGTCACAACAGGCCAAACCTCTCCTCCCGACTTTCAGCAGGATTGCTACCATACTAGTACTAATACTTCAGAAGAGAAGGCTTTTTAAATTTGCATCTGAACTATAAAACAAAACAGAGGAGCTTGCTGGGGCTTTTCTTTCCCTTCTCTCTTTTTTCTTCTAACCAAAGGAGCTTTAAGATTGATACAGTGTGGGAGAAATGAAATGGAGTAGCATGCCAGATAAAAATGCCAGAGGCCAAATCAAACAAATGTCTGCACTTGGCGCATAGATATTACAGCAATTGAAATATAGATTTTTTTTTTTCCAGCTCCAGGGACAGCTTATACATTTGCATTAAGTCTTTGGATATGATACAAAATGGCATGCAGAGCAGAGAAGTGCAGCTTTCCTACTTGCAGGAGAGTGGCCTACTTGTTCTTTTTGAGTCTCTATGATATTTGCAGTGTCTCCCATGTCCCCAGGGTGGCTCCAAGGGGAGCAGGATTTTGCCCTGATGGGTGGTGGGAGTACCCCAGCTCAGGACACAGCCCCTGTTCAGTCACAGATGTGAGTTCACTCACTGGGATGAGATAAGCTATCAAACTAAGCCACCCTTGCCACCCTTGCTCCACACCTCCGAACCCTACTGAGCCCCTGTACAGCACCTGGGCAGCATCACCACCATCAAATCTAAAGGAAAAAGATTTGTGGGGAATTTTATTGTGTGGGGGCCCACTAACCACGCTTCAGGAGAATTAGAAATGCAACATGCAGGTTATGAGTCCCCCAACAGTTTTAGACTGCAAGGTATGTCTTTGTGTATACTGAGAGAAATGCAGCTGCCCAAATATATTTTGCAGATCTAAAGCAGATTAGCATTTATGTAAGATCTTCCTACTGGCATTTTTAAAAGCATCTAGACCTATAAAGTTTATGCATATGGAGAGAGTGTATCCCCTGAGGACAGAGTAGACCTGAGGGTTTGGAAGTTTTAAGCTTAAAATTTCCCATTCTTGTCTGTAGGCACTTGTGAGGCTTAATTGCAATTCTGAGCACATTTTTCTTTCACTTACAAATCTATTTCAGTAAATTGCATTCATAGCACCTTATTAAGATTAGTAAAAAAAGCCCCACACACCACATCAAAAATGAATTTTAAACAAGCGCCCACCCCAAGTATTTTGCTGAAAAAAAAAAGGGAAAAAAGATTGAGGTCATCAGCCAGAATAAAAATCAGTTGTTGGTGTAGAAAATGATATGCTCTTGTGGCTTAATGAAATAAAAAGCAATATATCTGAATATCTGAAAGAGTACTCTGAGGTTTTCCTGAGTTACCTAATAGTCAGACTTTCCTTGCTAACAATACCTTCTTTAACAGGACTAAAACGTTATTTAAACAATTATATGCTATTAAGTAAAAGATGAATTACAGAGAAAATTGCACCATTAGTAAAATTTAAGTTCTTAACTTCATGTAATAAAAGATGGTAACCTTTTTGTAATGGCATTTCAATTTACCATTTATAATAAAAGTCTAATTTGGAAGGTAAAATGAATTCTGGTTCCAGTCTTATTATTCTGGCTGTTACATTTCTATGCAGGTTGCAATTCATAACACAGCTCCAGAAAAATTAATGAAGAATATTTTAAAATAATGTAAGATCTTAGCTTGAGCACTGAAGTATATTAGAGATGGTATCCTTGTTTCATTTTTAAAAAATACAGAGCAATTCTGTATCTCCTATCATTCTTGTTTTGATAGAATCCTGGAATGGTTTGACCCCCCTGCACTTGTACTAACAGGTCCACGTTTTATGCTGGGGGGCCTGGAGCTGGGAGCAGTGCTCCACGAAGGGTGTCAGGAGAGCAGAGTAAAAAGGGCAGGATCACCTCCCTCAACCTGCTGCCCACGATGCTTTGATAAAGATGTTAAGCAGCTCAAGTTCCAATCTTGACTCCTGAGAAATGCCACTCAACACTGGTTGCGTACAAGCCTTTCAAAATATCATAACGCTTCAGTTAACTGTTATAGTAACTGCTCACAATTTGACTCCCTCACTCCTTCCATGAAATCGTATTTCTACTTCATTAGATATTGCAAATAACCTAATTGCACTTTAGATTAAATTTTAGAGAAAACTTAGTGAGTAATGGTTTTTATTTAAAAATTCTTATTATTATTACCAGCTTGAAAATGAGCTGTGGCAAGGAGCACACCAGACCTGGGTTCCACTGCACACTGTTCTCCATCCCTGGCTCCTGTTTCTTGCTTCCTACTGTCATTAAGACAAAATGGCAAAAAAAATCTTCAAAATTGACCTAAAATAACTACATTTTTAGAGTTCTAGCAGATCTTAATCCAGTGTGTCCTGGATTTCAGTGGGTTTGCAGAAATGGAGATGTGTTTCATAAATTGATTCACATTTGTCTTTATTTTCACCACTGCCACCCTGTCTTGATGGTGCACTTCCTCCATGCTTTATAATTGTCATGTTAATAAGAAGAAATCCTCCATCTTAAAAATAACTGAAATTTCCAAGTGCAAAGCCTGAAATTCTTTCTCATTCAAAGAGAGAAGGGACAATGCCTGAAACACCTCAGTCCAGCAGTCATTTCTCCATGAAGCTGTCACCATTAAAAAGTTAACATGAGCACACAGAGGTACCTGAGACAGCAGAGCATGTTACAGGAGTTCTGGTACTAGAGCAGGTAATGACCTTTGGTATTTCAAAGATATCTGATAGAGGCAGAGCATACACATACATGCTGTACCATTCTAAAAGGCTGAATTCTTAATGCTGACAGGTATTCCTTAGTGAAATCTCACAAAACAAGACATGGTATTTTAAAATCCAGCCAAAGAACATTTTGGAATAAAAGGAAGAAATGTGGTTTCTGCCTGCCTGGGAACCCTCTGTTTCTGGCAATCTGCTTTGCTTCAGTGTTCATAGGAACTCAAAATATAACTGAAACTAAATATTGGCTATTCCTTTATAATATTTTAAGCTGACTGGAGTAGAATTATAATCTCTATCCTGCCCATTATTGAAGAGACCCTTAGCATCCATCTTCTCCTCTTTCCACTTAGGTCATTTACAACACTACCAAATATAAACTTACATTACTGTAAGCAGATAATAAAAATTATTAGTGATTTTTTTTTTGTGATTGATTTGTTTGAGATTTATGGAGGTTTGGGTTTGTTGGGGGTTTTTGTGGTTTGGGTTTTTTGAGGTTTTTTTTATTAAACACCTTGGACAAGTGCCTTGGGAATTGCAATGTGTGCTCAGACTAGAGAATTCAGTCCACTGGTTGTACAGGTTATTTGGTTAGGCAAACAACTGTACAGCCTCTCTTTTAACAAGCTCTGAAATTTAAGGTAAAGGTCTTCAGCTTTGCTCAATGAAAAGCAGTGATCTCTGCAATCAGAGGTTATACAATCAATGGCTATATTTTACAGAATAATTTTTCTTTTCATGAAGAGAGAGGAGTTCCTGAAAATGGTGTGTCTATATTGGTTTGTGATTTTCTTTACAAGATACATATTCATCAGGTATCACCCTGATATTGCTATCATTTTCTTACAAGGGCAAATGAATAATGTTAGCACCATTATTCCATTCTGGACAATCCTCACGGGTGCTGTATTCTTGTGAAAATCATGATTAGAAACAAAAAAAACGACTTTGTCTTCAGAGTAACAAAAGAGATGTAAGAATGTAAAACAGGATTTGCCTCATTAATGATTTGAGAGCTGCTTTTGGGTTTTGGGGGGTTTTTTTGTGTTTTTTTTTGTTTGTTTGTTTGTTTTGGGTTTGTCTGTTTGTTTATTTGGTTTTGGTTTTGGTTGGTTTTTTTGTTTTTTGTTTTTTGGGTTTTTTTGTTTGGTTGGTTGGTTTGGTTGGGGTTTTTTTAATCTTTTTAAGTCTGAGTTTAATGTGAGTAAGGATACCCTGGAATCTTATACAAAGAGGACATGATAGACTTCTTCCTCAGTCCTTATTAACTTCATAATAAACAAAAAATCTCTTACACTGGTAGAAGAATCACACTCTAAACCTGACTGAAAAATATTTCTTACTGAAACCACAGCCTATATTTCATCTTTCAGTGTGTGATAAATTCTCATATTTCAAGCCTTTACTTCTTTACCCACTTAAAAGTGTTGATAAATTGTTATTAACAAGCATTTGACTGCAAAGAGAGAAAGAGTATTTACCCTCAAATATATTTTAAATAATTTTATGGATTTTATATTAATTAAATCCATAAATTAATGCCTAACATTAATAGAGCTGGCAACATTAGACAGAGATAAAAGTGTGTTTACTTTATCTAGTCAGTTGTAACTGAACAAAGAGATTAAAAATTATTGAAGTGTTTTGTAACAGCTGTGTGTCTTTACAAAAGAAAGCAAAGCCATGTTGTACAAATATTCTGGCATATTTGAAGAGAAACTGATTTCTAGTCATTTAAGAAATACTTAAGATTATGTAGAGAAATTATAGATTGACCAGAGTATTTTTAGCCATAAAACAAACATTTGTGTGTATTTGGGTAGTCAAGACAGGTTACAAAACGACAGGTTTGGAAAAGATGCCAGTTCCTCACTCACTGCTGGTACCACTCTGGATCAGGAGTACAAAGTACAGTGCAGGCACACCCCAGCGACCAGATGCTCTGCTGATACCAGACATCTCAGACCACCTGTTTTCACATCCTTACACACACTTTAGTCTGTCATTCAAAGTAGTCTTGTGCTGCAATTTGGCACTGGGTATCACTATTGCTCTGGCACTGTGCCAGACCAAAGCACATTGTATTCTATCTGTCAGGAAAATCCAAGCAAAACCACAAAAAGCAGCAAAACCTACCCTTCCATTTTTATAGGAAAATGTTTGGAGAGAGGCAGAGAGAAGAAGGAGGAAAATGGTGGAAAATAAGTGACATGGTTAAATCTCTGCAGTTACTGCATAATATATTCTTGTTAGCATTTAAAATTTTCTAGCTCCTAAGCATCTCAGGCATATCTCTATCTCTCACAATTCTCCAGATGATCCACAAAACACATGCTCATCACAATGCCATGAGCATGCTACAGAACTGAGACAATACCAAGGGACATTCCAGCAATCTCACTCTTTGCTAATACAATTTCTAGAGACAAGAAAATCTGTTACAACCACCTCCTTCATTTTTATACCAGATACATATTAAGGAAAATCTTTGCAATATCCTAACTTTCTGGAATATAGTCAACAATTGGGCTTTTGTACTTCTGTGAAATTTCAGATGGGTGGATGGATGGATGGATGGATGCATGGATGCATGGATACAGAACACAGTTTAGCAGCTTGTGAATAGTAATTCTGACACATGCATAAGGCAGGAGGCAGGTTTTGTCTAGGACTTCTGCATCTCAGCAGAGAATTCCATTAATCTGGTAGCTCAACTGTAACAGGGACATGAGACACCTAGAAATCCTGAAGAAATGGAGAAATTGTTCTTTTCTATTTCTAAGGTACCCAATGCTATACTCCTTCTTAGAAAATATAGTGCCTTAACACTGTCTGAACACTCCCTTCAGGCAGAGCAATGGGGTTAGGTTAAAACACTGGCAAATCCAGACATGGCCTAATCAGTCTGGCTTTAAATTCACTTATGAAGTTGTAGTATAAATGTCAGGGCTGTGCAGAATAGTTGCACTTGCTGAAAATTCATGAGCTACTATAGGCAGACAATTTTTAGCTGACACATCTAGACCCAGAAGAGGATATATAACCTTTTACAAAGGCTTATTTCTCCTGGCATCTTCTGCTTTCATGTTTTGTGAGAATAAGGTCATTGCACAGTCTGATGTCCTTATGCTCCCACACTGGAGCTGCAGGATGCTGGGGACATGGTCCAGCTGGACAGCAGGCACTGTCTCTTTGACTTGCCTGAAGCTGAATGACCTGGCTCTGGTTATCAGAGGACACGAGCATTTTCACAGAAGGAGTCTCCTGAGACAAGAAAGTTGTGGGGGGGTGTGTGTGTGTGTGCCTGGACAGCTCTCAGAAAGGAACAGGCTTGTAGCAGCGGGCACTGGGACTGGAGGACAGTGGGTGTCCTGTATGTGGATGAGTCCCCTCGCATGTCCTAAATATTCAATCTCTGCTTTGTGAAGGTCTTTTACATGTTTTCCTCTGAGAGATGAACTCCTGAGACTTTCTGGAATTAGAGTCAAGCAAATTCCTTAGCCTAGGAGTAATGAAATCACTGTTTGTCCAAAATACAAAATCATTTTATTTTTCTTTTTGTTTGCCTTATTTTATTTATTTTTAACCCCATGGATGCCTGCTTACCCAGTAGGTCAGTAAGTGGAAGAAACACTAGAAGAAAAATGAAAATACACTCCTGTAGAAAATCGCTGCAACAATTGTTTCCCCCTTATTTCATTTGTGTATTGGGTTTGCATGGCCAGGTTTTAGTAGTGGAGTGAAAATATGTGAGAGCAACAGCTCTGCAGACACTGAGATCAGTGGGAGAGGGGCAGAGATGTTCCAGGCACCAGAGCTGATTCCCAATAGCCTGTAGTGAGGCAGCTGAGCACCTGCAGCCCCATGGAGATCCATGGGCATGCAGAGATCCACTCACAACCTATGGAGGAGCTCCAGCCACTGGAGCAGGTGGATGCTGGGAGGAGGACGGGACCCCTTGGGAGGCCCATGTTGGAGCAGGGTCCTGGCAAGGACCTGAAGATCCATGGAGAGAGGAGCCCGCACTGGAGCAGGTTTCCTGGCA
This sequence comes from Atrichornis clamosus, assembly GCA_013400975.1. Taxonomy (NCBI): domain Eukaryota; kingdom Metazoa; phylum Chordata; class Aves; order Passeriformes; family Menuridae; genus Atrichornis; species Atrichornis clamosus. The sequence goes on from WBMZ01002250.1 coordinate 16,989, forward strand.
GGACTTGTGACCCTGTGGGGGACCCACACTGGACCAGGCTATTCCTGAAGGACTGCACCCCATGGAAAAGTGACCCACATTGCAGCAGTTCATGGAGAACTGTTGTCTGTGGGATGGACTCACATTGGAGGAGTTCATGGAGAACTGTCTCCTGTGGGAGGGATCCCATGCTGGAGCAGGGGAAGAACTCTTCTTCCTGAGCAAAAGGGGAAACCACAGCTGATGAACTGACCATAACCCCCATTCCCTGTCTCCCTGTGTGCCTGGAGGGGAGGAGGTAGAGCTGGGAAGGAGAGGGTGTTGGGGAGAAGAGGTTTTTAAAGTGTTATTTTACTTTTCATTATCCTGCTCTGATTTTCTAGCAATAAATTCAGTTAATGTCTCTAACCCAAGTCTGTTTAGCCCACGATGGTATTTGGTGAGTGATCTCTCTCTGTCCTTAACTCATGAACCCTTTGTTGTACTTTCTCTCTGCTGTCCAGCTGTGGAGGGGAGTGATAGAGAGGCTTTGGTGGGTGCCTGGCATCCAGCCAGGGCCAACCCACTACAATTTGCATTGAACAAGTTTGGCTGCAACATTTAATATGCCCTGTGTGGAGCTTGGGAGATTTCTGCTTCCTCTCTACACAGAAATAAGTGTTACCTTCTCTAAGGCATCACGGGTATTTTCCTTAAAAATAATTAATCATGAAAGAATAGGGGAAGCTAAAAAATAAAAAGTGCATAAATAAAATATGTAACTTTATTCAACAAAGCAAAAACCTCTGCTTACTTTTGGCATCAGTTTGCAAAATACATTATGAAGAATACTTTACACAGTTAATTTAAGGCAGCCACTAAGGTTATTGTAGAGCTGATTCTCATATATGCTCACTACTCTAGCAGGAACTGGCAGTCCCCTGAGGGAATGTCACCTGGAACACAGGGCTTCAAAGCTTCCTCTGTGAATTCCTGTGAGTCCCCTTGTTGTGGCTCACACACTGAAATACTGAACACACTCCTAAAATATATTGAGTCCTAGGTTGTGAGTTTGCTTTTTCTCTCAAAGGAATTAATTATCATTTTAACAAATATTTTGCTTTACTCTAGTCAGCACTCTAGCACCTTATTAAAACAGCTACTCTATGGAAAATTAAGATATTTTAAAGTGGAGAAAATGCTATGTATACTTCTCAGGAACAAAATAATTTTAAAACTTTGAGATAATTTTTTTTCTCTTGGTTTTGTGAGTAAGAAGAATTCTACCTTCTGTATGCCCGCCCCTGTTCATCAGTTTATCATCAGGATCTAGTGTATCAAATTTTGCTCAGAGACACTCTGTGTAAGATATGCAGAGACTTCAGTCTGTTGTTGCCTACAGCTGCCTGTGTGCCCAAATTGTAATCCATCCATTGCTTTACCTTGGAGAAATCTGTATTAAGCCACTTAAGCATCCAATATTTTTTGCTACTTAACTTTTACTTAGGTGACTCATGGCACTGTTTTCATGCCTAAGCCTCAGCAAGTCTTAAGGGTTTGCTTCCAAATCAATTCCCTATCAGGCCTCATGGTAAAACCAAACCAAAACAGAAAAGAAAAGGACATTCAAGCTTAGAGCTTCAAGGGATTGCTTTCATTTCTCTCTTCCCTTTCCTGTTAGGGGTATGGACTTGAGAATCCTTGCAGGAGTGAGGCCAAGCAGCAGGTGAGTGTCTGCCAGTGTTCCTCTCTGAATCTGTTTCACTTTGTATAAAACAATTGCTACTTGCTGAGGGAAGAGAGACTGATCTGGTAGCTCTCAGCAGGTGGAAGTGAGAGATTAAGGGATCCCAGCCCTTGCTCTCACCCATATCTGTGCAACATGCATATTGCTGGAGGGACAGATTCACCTTCTGAACAAAAATTCAGATCTGTACTGTGAATCAAGACTTTCAGATATTCACAAAGAGGTAAGTGTCCACGCCATTAAGCATTAGGGGTCACAGATACTTAACGTTTTTCCTTTATTTCTGTCATTCAAATCTTTATTCCAAAGGAAACGGAGGGGGAAGCTATTTGTCCCTTTTTTTTTTTTCTTACCAACAAAGATTTTATAGGATTTTAGAGGTAGATTTGTAGCTCTTAAAAGAAGAACTGAGTATTCCTGTGTCCTGGCCAATGCAATTCACGTTAATCAAAGTTGTATCCAATAATGAGGAAAATAGAAACACTAAAATTGCTACCACACTCCCAAGGTGAGGCAATCATGACATCTAAGAGGCAGCTGAGAGTAAGGCTTTTGCTGACTGCATGTTGCCAATACTTAAACAATTACAGTTGCAATCACAAGTAAATAACATTTTTCAATTTCATCTTAATGCTTGTTTTCCAATTTCTCATGTTGCAATTCCCATGAAGTGGTCACAGATCATAAAACTAATAGGTGGGGAAGAAAATGTTGTGGATTGTCTAATAGGATTGGCTATCAAACTAATTATGAGTCAGACAAGCTCTCTCAAGGCTTGTGTGCAACATGCTTAGCTGTAATCAGGGGGTAATAAAGTTGAGAGGAATTTCTATCAAAGAAGATGGCCTTCAAAATAGAGATGTGGGAGATTCTATTGAATACTTTAAATTAGATATAGATTAGTCACAAATCACAGGGAGAGCTTAACAAGAAATCAAAATCAACACCTTCAGTATGGAAGCTGCTTGTCAATACACAGCTCACTAATGTGTGACATGATCAACATTTCAATATATTCCACCCCATTCATCCCATCATACTTTGGATGAGCTGAAGCAATCTGTTGACTCTCTGATATAGCATTCAAACACCACTAAGTACTCCAGCAAACATTATGCTACTAGAATTACTTTTTTAATCACTTCTGTCACTCCAGACTACTGCCAGTTACAATATTTGCTGTAGGACTGTTTACATTTTCTCGTATTGTAGAAAAATAAATCACAAATGCAGTCTGATCTAAAGTTTATTTTAATCACCATGAGATTTCCAATTGTCTTGAGAGAACTTTGGATGAAACTGCTTCTTCAACTAAGTATATATTGTCATTTACATGGCATCATCATTCAAAACAAATTTTCCCTCAGTTCATCTTAGCCAATTATCCTATATTTCTTTTGCTCTCCAGCTGAGTGAGAAAATGATTCAGACTTTCTAAAGATCAAATAATTGCTTCTATTCCCTTAAGCTGGCAGGACAGGGTTCCCTTGTGGTAGAACATTTCTCCGATGATTTGAACTTATATGGCATATTACACCCCTTCTGGTTGGGTTTTTTTTTGTTTGTTTTTTAGTTTGTTTTTGTTTTGTTGGTTTGGTTTTCTTTTTTTTCACTTGTAGTGAAAAATAGAGAAATACCACAACTTATGGAATCTGAATCTCCAATGCCAGATCAGATTTTTATGTCTTCCTGCCTTCAACAGCAGCAGAGCTGTACATGAGAAAAGTCACTGCTGCATCAATCACATTTGATTACATAACGTCCCACACAGATTTCTCAGAGCTAATGCCCACTTTTTCCTTGAACACTCACCTAAATTCTCATGTACCGCACCCTCTACAGGACAAAACACATAGCATGGCAGAGGGAAGAGGAGAAAAGGAAATCTTCTATGGATATTAGACATTATTTTGTGCCGTTAAAAATCTAATTACTGATTTAGGCAGTTAATTTTCAGTGATGTATTTGTTAAACAATAGGGTAGGCTCAATCCATTAGAAAAGAAAATATCAGATTGAAATATTGCTAAACGAATGGATTTGTACTTTATGCCATGTAATAAGTAGGAGTCAGGCTGGCTGAGAGCTGAAGCAAAACTGAGAGATCTTCCTCTGTATGTAATCAGCGTGCTGTCAATATATCACTAATCCAAACTGCACAATGCTAATTAGATTTTTGTCTTACATAGCAGGCAAGTGATAAGTATATTTTAAATGCCACTAGCTCTCTTTTTTCTCTTATTCTGACAGTTTTTAAGTGCTTCATGACTGACATATTTCTGTAAGTATAAAGTTGGGTATCAAAGGGGAATAGTAAATAAAGATAGAATTTCAAACTGAATCACGTGTTCTTAACTGCCATTAGTTTAAGGAACACAGTAACACAACCCCAGATCTGAATTTTCAGATTTTTCTTATGTAATTATTTCTAATTGATAAAATCAGGCTCAGTTTAGAGATGCACACAATTTAAAAATGCTTCAAAATGTGACATAGTAGACATTACTGTCTATGGAAGGACTAATTTGATTACTAGCACTTTGTCCTACACTTCAGTACACTCTTGGTCTCACTGAAAATAACATTTTTCAGTGTTATCATTAAGAATAAAATAAATAAGAACTAATAACCTTTCTTCTACTCACCACCAAATATTGTTCCCTGAGTTTAGTTCTAGTTATCTTTGTTAGTGTGAGGAATGAAAAATCCTTCTAAACTTGCTCTTTCCAAGATGATGAGTAAACTACCAAAAACATAATTCAATTGCATCTTTTTGGCTAAATACTTTCCTTTTAAGTTGAATGATTAGATGACTATCTCAGTTTGCAGTGTTCATCAGATCTGTTAACATTATTAGTACAGGAACAGTAATTTTCCGTCATTGGCAGTGACATTTTGAGGAACAGATATTTATGAGCACTTCAGCCACATGAATAACAGAACTGCTGAGTAAACATAGTTTCTATTAAATTGGTGGAAGCACTTTCCTAAACTAATGCTTCTGTAAAGTTTTGCTTTTACTCCCTTATTTTACAGTCTCTGCAGGAAAGCTTAGACTTTGGCTTACAAGTCAATTAGAACAAAATGCTCACAGTTATACTCCTTTGCATAAGACCTCCATAAACGAAGTAGGTGTCAAATATTCAACTTCATCTTTATGATTCACTTTTCCTACTCAATGCCTGAAATATGTAAGCAGTAGAGCAACAAAGAGGAAAATAACTTTTATGAAAGGCATCCTTTTGTAGAGTAATGGATAAATGGTGTGGAGCTTTCTTTTTTTCCTAAAGCTGTGCCAATAAAGTTGGATGATTTACAGCAGGGATGAATTTGGTTCACTGTCTTCCATGCACTGATGAGTTCTTTCAGCTCTTTCAAGAGCTCCTCTTAGCAACTGTAGCCAGTGTCCTGGCAGTGAATTGAATCTATGATAAACTTACTGTAGAATATAGTTGAAATGAAGCATTATACCTCTCCATACTAGTCTGTTATTATGGAGGTGCTTATCTGAAATCATCATGATGAGGCAGAGAGTTAAAAAAAAAAAACCAATCTCATTTTTGGAAGTGGAAGAAATCAATGAGGTAGTGCTTTTCATTTCTATTTCCATTAAGAGGCATCTGACCTTACTTGCCACATCTTTAAAGGAAGAGGCTTAAGAAAGAAAATATTCACTATACAATGTGGAAACCATATATTGCATAATGGTATCAGTTTTTAATTATTAAAAGAATGTCAATGGCATTTCATTCTGAGAACATACCTTCAACTCATTTATCAATATTTCTTGTAGGAAAACCAAAAAATCCCCCAATTACATCTTTTGAAGAGTATCATTGATCACTGGAATTTGCATAGAAAAAAAAAGCAATCACATCCTAATCACATCCTGGTTTTGTCCTCCTATCCCATTCAGCTTTGGAAATTATTTTTGTTTTATTTTGGTTTCAAGATCTTTCTGTGTTTCTTCTTTGGTCAGCCTTTTTCTAGGAGTTTACTTAGGAGTTGGGATTTTCCCTCCCAATGCTACCCCTGACAAAGTGCCACTGTGCTGAAGCTTTGTAACCAAGTAAGCACTGGGACAGCAGGGAAATAAAGTGTCTCTGCAGTAATAAATATTGGATTCATAAGAGAACTCAAATATTTAAATATTTGAAGAAATTGACAATGAACTAACATACGTGTGTGTGTGTGAAAGCATACAATATGAAAAAAATCCAAACATTCAAAAGGTTCTTGGACCTTTCAGAGGAATTCTACAGTGGAGAGGATGTAAAATAAGAGGGTAATATTCCCACCACTATTAGTTACCTTTTCACCTTACTGCATTAATTATTAGTCTCTAAGATCCTGATCAAAAGAGGGGAAAAAAACCCAACAAACCATCACAGCATCCTCTGCAGGATAATTCAGAGAAGGTTTTCACTACCTTTTTTTCCATACTCTCATTACTGAGTACGGAAAGCCTGAGGAAAACTGGACAGCTGGTTCACCTACACAACTTAAGCATTCTCTCTGAGATGACAAAAAAATCAAACTAGGTTCATTCACCCATTTTAAAAATTGCTTATATTCTATGGTGATGGGCATACTATAGAAGCAAACAGCAAAGCATTATTCATGCTTACCAACTGAAAAAATCTGAAAAAAAAGTCGATTATCAAAAAGCAAAGTTAGTTAAGGTCATAATGGATCTTTCTCCAAGGTAACAGCTGCTGGGCACACAGTTTAATGCCTAAACCATATAAATATATATATATGTGCATAACTAGATATGTGAATATGCCAAGGCAGGAAGATTTTTGTAACTTCCTTCAGTTGTTCCAGGCATTCAGCATTCATGGTCCTGTCACACATTTTCTGGTGGAAATTACATGCCTCCTGTGATATTTAGCTTATAAAAATGAGCTGTGGAGGTCTAGGATGACCTCATACATTCTTTTCAACAAAGCAGGAGAGGAACACACTGAGCAGCTCTTAGATATAAGTATCACCCAAAGGGTGCATAGATCTTTTGTGCATAAAGTAGGATGACTGAATAATGGAGGATGTTACTCCTCTAAGGAGCAGTATTATTATTCCAGAATTTTCTCAGGTATGAAGCTTTGCCAGGGTCATGTGTGTTAATTCTCTATTTAGCAACTCAGGTAGGTGAGCATTTGCCTGCTTTCTCATTTTGTCCCAGATTAATTTAACATTCTGAACCAAAAGAAACTCTAAACCTCTTTCATATTACCTAGCATATTGCTAAAACTTGGCCCTGTTAAGAAACAAACTCTTGTAGAACCATCACCATTATACATGCATTTTTCACTTTTGGCATATCTGTCACAACAAAATAGGAAGAGTGTTCAGATATTTCCAGATACTGCTTAGCATGGCAGATGTAAGGGAAATGACAACTGTAATTTTTTTCTTCCCTTCCTTTCTCCCCATACTAAAGTTTGGTCATTGATGTTTCACATTAATGTAACATTTCTCTGTTTTATAAGAAAAGGATTTAAACCAATGATTATCAAATTGCACTCACTGCCGAGTAATCTGCAGCTGACCTATCTGGATTGCGGCTCATACAAGAACCAGATAAAGTTTAATAAGATCAAGCTGAAGGTAAAGATAACTAGTCCTGCTGAAGCTAAGCAGGCTCTACCTGAAGCATTTGGCTAATGTTGTATCTCCAGCTACAGTGGTGATACTTTACAATCCATATTTTGGCACACTCTCGCATTAGCTCAGATGGTCTGTCCAGTCATCTTTGTACAATTTTGTCAAGCCAACACACATTAATTCTCCATAGAGGTTCCCATTTGAAAAACTGCTTTTGGTAATATTCACGCCAAAGTTAATATTCCCAAGACATTAAAAGTTTTGCTTAAAAAACAAAGAAAAGGAAGAGGAAAAAATCCCACCAGCAACCCAACCACCACCACCAATAAAAGAAAAGCACAACACTACATCATTCATACATTTTCAAGAGTGAGGTAACATTACAAGACTAACATAACACCATATAGAAGAAAATTAAGAGCCCTAACGCAATATTTGCAAAGCTTACTGTAGGGACTCCCGACAGCTTGGCCACCAACCCATGACTACAAGTCATTGCCAGGAACCCCCAAAGGAAAGAAAAATAACTCTTCTTCACCATCCTGTAGCAATGAGGACCTCTGCCACACAGCCAAGCTGCCATTAGGCTTTGGGCCAGGGTTAAGGTTAAGGCTAGGACTAGGTTTGAGAAAGTAAAAGAGCCTGCAGGTCCAGGGACACTGGCACTCGAAAAGGCATTGCAAGGGCATCACAGGAGTGTGCGCAGGTTGGCAACTCCGCGGTGTTTAGTGTGGAACACCGACGGCCATGACGAGCTCTGCCACGGTGCCAAGCTGCCATTAGGCTTAGGCCTAGGGTTAGGGTTAAGGTTAGGACTAGATTTGAGAAAGTAAAAGAGCCTGCAGCTACAGGAACACTGATCCTGGATAAAGCATGGCAAGTCGATCCTGGCAGGGCCCCACCATTGCTTTATCCATCTAATCTGGACCACCCATTGTGATGGGTACCTCAGCCCCAGTGACAAGATGTCATTAGTGTCAGAGTAACCGTGAGAGAGGAAAAGAACCTGATGCTCCAGGAACACTGGGGATGGAAAAGGCAAGCCAAGAGGATCATGGTAGGCAGAAAACATGGCTGCCCTCATACCTTTCAGATTAAGGCCACACATGGGAATGGACACCTCAGCTACAGCCCCAAGCTTGTTTGTTGTTACTGATTTGGCCGTCAGAAAGCCACAGAGCCTGGAGCTCCAGGGACAATAGGGATGGAAAAGACTTTGCAAGGGACTCATGGCCTGTCCTAAACATTGCTGACACTGCGCTGTGTTAATGTGGGCCACCTCTGGAGATGGGGATCTCAGCAGCAACACACGGTGCCATTAGGGTTCTGAGTAGAGAAAGGGTTCAGAGAGTCAAAGAGCCTACAGCTCTTGGGACACTGGGGCTAGAAAAGGCATTGCAAGGACATCACGGCAGGGTACCAAGACTGCTCACTCTACATTTTTTTCATCCTGGCCACCCATGGTCATGGAGATCTCCACAGCAGCCACGTGCCAGAGAGATCACCATCATTATGTCTGGATTTAGTGCTCAGCTTGTTCTGGCATGACTTATTAATACTAGTTTTAACCATTCAGCTCCTTATGCAGGTAAGAAGAATAAAGGAAAAGGACAAGTTTGTTAAGGAAGGAAACTGATTGAAGGTATTTCAATCAAATAATTTTCTGTGCTTTCAGTCTGTGAAGTAAAGAATATTGTAAGCCAATTTTGCTAAAAGGTACACCAAAATATTTTCTCTTTTTTCAGCTGGTTTAGAATATTTTTGTTTTTTTCATTATAAGAAAGCTTGCAGTTACAAGTAAAAAATATTTCTTTCAAGCCTAGAAGCCCAAAGGTAGTGTATCTGAAACCAGAAGAATTTTTTTTTTGAGAAAAAAATAGAATAAATGGAGCAGAAAAGCAATAGAGTACAATTGTATGAGTATAAAATTTAGTTTTGTATTGCACAAGCAACTTGTTCATCGCTGGTTCTTGCACCCTTGTAAAACCATGCAAATAGTGGCCCTGTTAATGGTGGTAATGGACACACAAAAATATCACAGCTAATTCGAGTTCCAGTGGAACACAGTCTTAACTACTGAAAAATCTGCTTTATATATTCAAGACAAACAATACAATATTCTTATCAGCATTTAGAAAGTTGGTGATGTTTCTAAATTTCACTAATCTTGAAATATGAATATGCTTTTATTTTAAATCTGTATTAGAGTAAGAGATTTAAGGAGAATAGCTTTTGTAGTGTGAAGATTAAGCACAAAATTTGAAAAAATTATTAATATATTAAATTAGGGTACTGGGTAGAAAAATATATCACTACCTTTGACATGACTTTGAAAAATAAATTAGACTTTTTCACCAAGACCAAAAAAAAAAATGACAAATCAGCAGACAAATGGAATTTAAGTGACTCATTACTCTCAAAAAGCAGTCTTTCTACTCTTTCACAAAAGGTTAGATTAAGAGAAAGAAATGGGACTAAGGGTCTATTGATTTGAATTATTTTGGACCAGGGGAGAAAAACAGATTCCATCCACAAAATTCCCATTCAGTGAAAAGCCAGTAATCTCTTGTCTTCTTAAATGATGAGCTTCAGCTTCAGCTTTTGTGACCAAAGCACTGATGAAGAAGGAAATGAGGCCATCTCTGAAACAAAATAAGACTGAAATCATTTAGGTCCAAAACATTGAAGAGTTAAATGCCCCAAGGAAAAAATCATACAACCAAAGAAAATTTTGCAACTCTTTGCAAATACACTGGCAAGGTATGGTAGTTGTTCAAAACATTTTATTTCCAGATAAAGTGGAAAGATTTTGAGTGTTCACAGTATTACCTGAAATATAAGTGTCCGAAAGCAAAACGCACTCTCTAGCAACAAACTCTTGGAGATTTTCTACCAAAATAAAATAAAATTTAAAAAAAAATTGCAGCATCTTCTGTCTCTGTAAATCAAGCTAGTGAGTACAGCTGCACAGTTTGCAAAACATGAAGGTCTGTCCCAGCAGTTTTAAGCAAACGGATGAAAAGGGAATTTAAGACTACATTGACAAATAAAATTGATGCAGTTTGTACACTGAAGTGTTTGAGTTCTTTTCCAGTCCCCTCCATGTCCCCATTTCCACAGAGTTATATTCTAATCTTATACTGTTATTGATTATATTACAGGCTTTTTTTCCCCTAGACAGTTTTAAAATATACACATCTTGATAGCTGAGATGCTTAATTTGGAAATTGGTGCAGGAGACTCTTAGCCCCTCTCCAATTATATCTTGTGAAACAGACTCTCTGGAGATTTTCAATAAAATGTTCTTTCATTATCACTCAAATTACATCTTCACGTTTATTGACAATAATCCTGAAGAGGGTGAGTTTCTGCTGTAAATCATCTTTCACCATCAAGAGCAAGCATTCCAGGAAAACGGGCATTAAAAATGTGCGGCAGAAAGTGTAGAATTCCATTTCTTCAGAATGCTATTGAGTAAATGACTATTACATTACACAGATCACTGTTACAATATTGGGAAAAAATAGCCTCATTTACCATGAAACATCATTCACAAGCTGAAATGATAAGCCTGTAGATTTAATGATGGGTTATTAGCTAAGCATCGATTTAGAAATTCATTCAGGGAACAAAACAAAACAAAACAAAAGCCTGATTTTGAGCTGGATTTCAGCAGGTATTTCCAGTGTTTGCTGTGATGGATGAGTATTCCTGCATTTGCATTGCTTCAGTGATAATTTCTTGTTAAATTTGGATACTTGGGAAAAAAGACACCTAGAGACAAATACATTTAAGTGGTTTTGTACAATGAGCTTCTGATTTTCACCACATACTTCCAAACTCAGAATGCTTTTAGGATGTGGTTGACAATCTTCCACAATCTGCACAGCTTCACCCAGACTCAGAGGTGAATTCTTTAAATTAAAAATTATAATCTCAGCTGAAATTTAGGGTCTTTTTAGTTCTCATTTGGTATTTAAGTAAAAGCATTTAGCACAAGTGAGTGGCAATCTAGACCATAGCTTTTGCCAAAAAAAAAAAAAAAAAAAAAAAAGAAGAAAAAATTAATGCAGAAACCAAAATATTTTAGCTATGTAGGAAGGAAGTTGATTTCATATTTTGAAATCAAATTTGGCTAATTTTATATAAGAAATCTGAAAAATAAGAAGATTTTATCTTACCCAGAGTGGGAGTAGGAAAAGACTTTTTTCTGAAATTCAACTTAAGATTACTTTTCTTCCTTTAAATTTTTCCTCCTCAGCCATCACATTAGAAATCCATTACTCCCATAACTCTCATTGTAGTGTCATGCCTTTAAACAAGCCAATTTCACATTGCTGCAACAATACAAGTCAGAGAAGAGATGGTCTTGAATCAAACACAGAACTATTCATTACTCATTATTACATAAAATAGCCCTGCACTTTATTTTATCTAAGAAAAAGATTTTTATTAAAGTGAGAATTACAAAGAAGATACATGCGGGTCTGGTCATGCCTAGTGTTTAGTATTTCCTACCACAAAATATGAAGGCTCTAAGGCCCCCAGGGAAGACCCCACATTATCTTTCAGCTTTTTGTTGTTGACCAGACCCCCATAGCAATGCCTGGTGGCCAGCAAAATCACCCAGTCTAAATCCAAACCAACCCTCTGGCTCCTTTACCTCAATTCCTTCTATTTTGTTCTGATCAGTCGTTGCTTTGGTAAATTGCAATTTAAACAACAACTCCTAGAGTCATTTTTCAAGATGGGCAGCACCAAAATGATTTAATGTATATGGGAGCAAGTGACAAGGACAACCTTTAAAAAGGTGCAGCCTCTACAGTGCTGCTGTTGCTGTTTCATCTGGCCTTTTACATGTGGTAAGGAACACCTGCTGAAGAAGAAGAGGTAAGACAGAAGAAATAGATAATATTGAGCAGCTCTCAGGGAATAACTGGAAATGTCCAAGAATGTATTTCTTCCAAAAGGTGACGCTTTGTAAAACATGATAACCTCATTTATGACAATTGTAACAGAGATCAGTCCCACAATTTATGTTTAAGTCTCTTAGTAATTTCAGCAGAAACTCTGCATGACTGAAGAAGGAAATACTATATGGGAAACTGTTGTGACCTCCAAAATACTGCTGCATGGCAACTGGTGGCCAGCTGTATTCTCAATGGTCTCTTGGGGAGTTTTCATTTCTATTTGATTAGCAAAAAGCTGTTTAGCTCTAAATTCACCTGGTCACCTTTTTGCTTTCATTATGACTGACATGTCTTCCTCTCAACTGGATATAAAGAGTAATAAAGAATCTCTGGTTTTACTGTGAATCACAGGGATTTTTTTTAATAATCGTGAAGATTCACAATTTCATAGCAAAAGTCTTGGATTTTGTCTTGAGTACTTTTACTTTTGTAAAAATGATTTGGATACATTCTAGAAGATCAGGAGTCAGAAAGAAAATAAAAAAGCAACAAAATATATTTTAAGAATAATTTGAGCTTTCAGGGCTATAGTGCTCAAGTCCAGAATTCTAGAATCTTGAGACTGGAAGCAGAAGATTAGGAAGTTTTTACCCTCAGGCCCAGTAATAAGCAGATGGGGCAGACAGATAGTAATACTATCTGGGAACAAGCTGACTGTCATTTGTCTTAGTTCTCAAAGCACAGATGTATCCTAGGCTCTCTTCATAATTTCCTGAGGTTTACTTGCATTCAGCTGGCTGAAATATTTTTAAAATATACACAAGTATCTTAAAAATGCCCCTCCCTTTTCTCCTAGCTACCTTTTCTTTAACCATATGTTATGGTATTATCAACCTGATTCACAGTGAGTTTCACTCTTTTTTATTCTTGTCACACACAGTGGCACATGGATCCCTAAATTGAAGAGAGTGGGAGAAGGAGGGAGAATTTATGTTAACAGGGGAGGTAGGTGTTCACTTCCTGTTACGAAAGGTTGTGTCCTCTTCTCACAACTGTTTGGCCAGGCCAGCTGTTCAGAGTTCAGATCCTTGCCCTCCACTCTGCTAGGAAAGAGGCTATGGAGGTTGTACCTTACTGAGCCCACCTGGACTGGTCATGGCAGTGTTTGCCATGACAGAACCCAGAAAATCTGTAGCCTAAAAAGGGGGCAGTTCAATATCCTTCATGCCTCACTAAACACATGAATTAGCAGGAGAAGTAATACTGGGTGAGCTCTCTCATCTCATGAACATACTGAAAAGATGGAAGTGGCTTCAGGTGACATCTGTCCACTTTTGCACAGTCCAACAATGGCTATGAGGTTCCAAAACCAGGGAGAACATCTGGCCCCAGGAGGCAGAGCATTCATAAAAACTAAAATAATTTTTGGTCCAAAAGCTAAGTCAATGGACAGGCTAAAGGAAATAACACTCATCAGCAGGAAGATGAGGTGAAATGTAGTCGGGAGGATTTGGAGACAAAAAATCTAAGAGAGGAGTCAATCCTCAGGTGAAACAGTAACTGTTCCTTTACAGTGCTGCGTGTTCACATACGGTTGTTGAATACAGAGTAGTGAACACTGATCGATTCTATTATTTCATATTCCCTCCTTGAAAAATACGTGTGAATCAGGCCATCAGGTTTCCAAGAGCAGTTATTCATCCCTCTGAGGAAACCAGGGCTTGGGAACTTCCTGCTGCATATATTGAAGCATCACCTTGTCTTTCACTGGCCTTTCTTAAAGGAGAATATCAGAGTGTCTCAGCAGGTTATGATGCCTGTGATCAGGAGACCAAGTGCTCACAAAGTGGCTATAAATTGCTTCTTGGGATTGGCTGAAAGAAGCTGGTTTTGCTATAATTTGCTCTGCACAGAATGATTCTCAGATGTGCCTGAAGCCAGAAAGATAAGTCCTCAGCATACAGTCTTTAAGTCTCCATTCTTATTCCAAAGTAATTTCTAGCATAAAATCAGCTTGCGCTGACTTAAACCTGAGACGCACGCAAGTAAAAAAAAATGATAATCAATTTATTTCTCTTTAAAACATTTTACTGAGGAAAATAAAATGAGATGAAGGAGTGTAACATCGGAGCAGCAAGATACTAAGCTTCAGACACCTCTTTTTGTTGACATAATGGGATAATGTGGTAATTACATTAGTTCAAACACATGATACCTGAGTAGTGGAAGCATAATCTGACCTCTCAGGCTGAGCTACGCAAATGTTATTGACCCTTCTTCCCGTGCATTTCTGTGCCCCTGGATACATGCTAAAAAGAACCAAAGGGAAACAGTTATGCTCTGACACAGTTTCTTAATCAGATGTCATTCCACACAGAACCAGGCTGGGAAAGACATGCTATTGATAAAATAACTAGATTTTCAGCACGTTATCCACTAGAGATTTGAAGTTGGATGTTAAAAGCACTCTGAGTTGATTAATTTATCACGGTTTGCTGGTTAGTATCTTGATTAACTGGATATTAAAATCCACTTCACTAAACTTGGAAGGAAAAAAACCTAAACGAAACAACAAAAAAACAAACCAATACAGACTACTCCATGAGCAGGAACCAAATAAGGGTCCTGAGGTAACTGAGCATGCACTCACATAATCACAAACATTTATTGAATGTGATTCACAAAGTATGTAAAGAATATGTCAAAAATAGGTAAAGCATTGGACTACGGGTCTAATATTATTTCATTGGACTCTGCTAAATGCTCCAGTTGCAACATGCCTTTTTATAATGCTGTTAAATATTTCAATCTATTTTAGCAAACTTTGTTAATAACACACTTGCATGAATTCAATTGGAAAATACTGAAATACTTGGGGTTATAGTGTATGGTTCCTTGAAACTGTAATTTTAAAAGGCTTTGCATAAATTGAGCTGAACGGAGAGGTTATTTCACTACTGTGACTGTGACTAAGCAAAGTACTCTTATTTCATTTCTAGATTTAAGTGGGATTTTAATTTCATGCCAATTTTCAGAACACCTTACTTGCTTTGATATATGTATATATGGAATTTTGCTATTGTTCATCTCATTTTTCTATAATCTACTTGTTTTGTAACCTTGTGTGTTGGTAGACACAAACATTTATTTAGATTAACTCTGGCTAGGTGAGATTGGCTGTGTGAGGCTGGAAATAACACGCAGATTTGCTAAGCCAATCAGTAAGAAACTGATCAATAATGATATATTGATCAATTTTAATTCTGTTGCAACCACATTAGATTGAATTATTACATCAACCATTTAGTATATCAGAAACAAAGTAGTAGTAAAAGGGAATCATTGCAGAATCAATTTCTTCCTACTTCGAGGCCAGTTTTCTCAGAAAATGCTGCACTTTCCTAAAGCAAATTTCAAGATTAACATTCCTGGCTGTTTCATACAAAGTTAAAGTTTTAACAGCATTAAAATAGAGTTTCCTAAAGGTCTCCCTTAAAATAAATTTTTCATACACTTTCCACAGAAAGAACAGAAATAAATTCTACCACCTTTCAAACAGAGGATGTGAAGTAGTCATATACAAGACCATTCTACAATTGAGGATGCTGAATACTTCTATTATTTTTCATCCTTTCTCATCTTTGGCTGCAGGTTTTTCTAAGTTGGCATTACATTTTCTTGCTATTCAGTGAACTAAGGAAAGACTAGTATTAAAAAAAAATTAAAAATCCACAAGCTTCTTAATGGCTTTTTATTTTTTCTAGTGTGTCATAACCCATACTAAGTAAAATCCATTGGTAGATGTTAGAATTTACTACTTGCTCTTCAGTTTGTATATGTATTAGGAAATTTGTGACCAGAATTATCTGACACTACTATTTGCTTCATTGATCTCACATTTTTATGCAGCCTCTCCTTTTCTCTTCTTTTCTTTTTTTTTCCCCTCCTGTTTATATCAATTAAAATCACCCACACTGCCAACAAGGAAAACATTTTCTTGTCTAAGTCAGGGGCTGCAAGGAAGGGACTGACTCACTGCACTGCTAGTTATCAGCACAGTCACTAAGAGGTCAGCAGGCAAGTGAATGACTAATCATGCTTTGTTTAATTCAGACTATAAATTTTAAACTATATTCTTCAATTTGAGAATATTCCTAGTCTGTTGTTTTATGCATCTACCTAATGCAATCTTTCTGAGCCATTTTAATGGCACAGCTACTGTATTACAAAAGAAATTATAACACAGCTGAGAAATGTTAAATATGGAGAACAAAATTCCAGAGGTACAAAACTGAGGTTGCTAGTTAAGACTGTTTCTGGAGAATGATCTGTTTTCCTTTCTCCCCTTTTTCTGTTGTGTCCTTATATAACCCACAGCTAGTTCAGTTTACTTAAAAATCAGAGGAGGGTGCTAAGCCTGAAGACCAGAATCTAGCAGGTAATACCTTAGATTCATGAAGATGGTAACTAAACTAAAAATAAAGCATAAGTGATAGTTAGGGACTTAACTGAGATTAAGTAGTTGTGGTATGTGACTCTCCTTGCCTTTCAGAAGTGCTCCCTATGAAAGAGCCAAAAATGTTTTACATATTTTACAGCCAAAGAGATTTGCTGCAAAGAAAACAGAACAAAAATCTAGAAAACCATGCAGTACAAGCAGTGCTCTTGCGCCAGAGTGTGCTTTTCTGTCCTGATCCCAGCCTGTGCTACCCTAGCCAGCAATATTTTGTGGATTTGCTTTTGACAAAACAAACATGTTAGCACACTTAATCTCCGACTTAATATTCTCCACTTTTGCCTCAATTTTAGAATTTGTTCTGGGCTGGCTGAGTCCACTGCAGTCTGTATGAGTGCAGCATTCCACACATTTGCAGAGCATCGCAGAGCTGGAGCCTAGCACGGAGTAAAATAAAATGTGAAAGTCAATATCTCTATGCATTAGACCAGTTGTTCTCCATATGTAAGGACTAGAATTCAGCTATACCTGCTGAATACTAACAGATTTTTTTTTCCTCATGCACCTCTGCCCTTCTAAACTTGACAGTTTGGTTTTTGGGGACATAATACTTGCTTGATTTCTTTGGCAGCATATGGAGAACACAATGTACTATTAAGTCAAAATTTCAGATTGCACTTGTGAATCGTATACATTCCAATTACAAATTAATTTTGTTACTTTTCTACTAAAAAATCTAGCGTGAATCTATGTTCTGCCAAAAGATTTGTAGAAACAAATGTTTTTATTCAATGCTGATTTCCGCTAATGCCCCTGAACAAACCTATCTCTTTTATTTAAATTTGTGCCTTTTCCTATGACTAAAAGCAACACCTTCCTGTTTATAGTTATGGGGGGTTTTTTTCTTTCTTTTACAGTGTACATTATCCCTAAAAATTTGCAATGTTTTGTGGCCTCTGTCAGGTGGTGGGAAGGATTAACAAAACATCTGTATTGCAGTTGGGTTTGATTGTGGAGTAGGCCCCAAGTCCTTCCCTCAATCCTGTCGCAAATCAGTCTGTAACAAATTATAATGTTTTTATCCCCAGCAAGGCAACTTTTATGCCAACACACTCTTGCCCAAGTTGTAATGCAAGAATACTAAAGTACATTTTTTGCATTGTTCTTCAGACATTTTCTTCCTACTTAAGCATGGGAGATTAGCTAACATTGCCTTCTGGTGCTTTCTTTCTGAGATGAGAAAATAAAAGTCACTGCTGTTGTCACTTCATCCCATCCTCCCATGATAGATCAATACTTCTCTGCCAGCCTGTCAGAGGAGGACAGCAGCAATCTGGACTTATATTGTAGAGCTCTCAGGAGAGAGATGTTAAAAAAAACCAAATGAAAACAAAACAGAACTGTGTAAAACTGCTTGTCGTGCCAGCTGTTATTAAAAAATACCAATCCACTTCACGACTCGACCGTAACAATAAGGACTTAAGAAAAATCTTTTTATGGAGGTAGGTCACAGATTCTGTTCACAGATCCCTCACGCTTCCAAAAAACTATGGTCTACACATGCATCATTTGTGTTTGTCCCCAGTTTGTTCAAACTGAAATTGAGATAAGCTCAAAAAATTGCCCAGGAACTTCACTGGACTGTAACTCCCTGCTCAGCTACATATGATGAGAGTTTGAGTGTGTCCTGTGACAGAGTAGTACTTTTCTATTTCCCCCAAGCATCCAAGTTACTTTTAGATTCCTTTCACAGTCGGGGAAGCCTTCTGCACTCAAAAAAGCACCCAGAAGTACCCAGGTTTTTTGTGGACTCTAGGTACTGAGCAACAGCAGGAAACCTGCCAAAAGCAAGTTATAGAAACAAAAGCTATCTAGAAAGCACAACCTAAGAATAGCTTTACATCAGCAAAGAAATGAGCACATCACATCCACTAAAGTGCACCTCCCTCAAAACTCAGTGTTCTAACCCACACCCTTAATCTCCACAATGGAATGGTCTGGCTGTCTAGGAAAAGAATTCTTCTTAGATTACAGTCTAAAAATTAACAGATTGCACTTCTTTGTCTGCAGATCCCAGCTGTGTAGCACAGTAACAAAAAATAATTAAAAAAAAAATTGGTTTTGAGCACAAATTGTTCCTTTGATTCCTGATGCACCCTATAAATTTCCATATCTAAGGGACTGGCTTTGAGTGTTTAAAATCTACTGATATCAAGGAGTTGTAAGTGTTATACACTTGTGGAACATCCTCTAGCAAAAATATGTATGTTGTCCTGTAACAAAGTATGATTTTACAAGTTAGGAAATACTCCCAGAAAAAGAAAATTAAGTAAATTTAATCTTCTACTAGCTGTAATTTATTCTTCATCTCAGGACAATGGATATGAAACATCAGAATTTTTAACAATATGATTAAGCTCCTTAGGGTCTATGAATTGTCAGAGGAAACAAAAGTTCGCAGAGTTTCAGATTTTTTCATGTTATATTTTATAGCTGCATTTGTTAGTGCAAAAACTCATTAAAATTCTCTGCACATCTCATGGACAGTGTGTAGACAGTATAAAAATGAATAAATAAATCTACGAGAATTGAATAAGACCTGAGAAAGGAAAATGCTATTTCTGCAGTTGCAGAAAATTTATAAGTATTTCATATACAAATGTTTTCTATATTACTTTAAAAAACCCTCACAAAGCCATAAAGACTGGTGCTCATATTTGCTGCTAAGTCAATCTTTCTTTCAGACATCAAGAGATGACCTCTCAAGACCCAAAGATTTATCAAGTCAGCAGTTTATTCCCTTAGGCCACCATCTTCAGCCTCTTCCTCTTCCAGTCACGTCTACTGAAGGACTTTGCAAACCCCCATGAGGAAATGGACTAATCTACTTCTTTCTAAAGGACAGGAATGATGCCTGTACTGACTGTGCTTTATGGGATGAGAGAGCTAATAAAGGGAAGGAGTCTACATCTATTCGTGAAAGATTCAGTGTGATGTTTGTATTACAAGAGACAGAGTCAGAGTGTTCTAGCTGTCAATCAGGAAGGGAGTGTTGTTGCCCAGCATCAGCAGCCACTACTCAGAAATTTTTAAGAAAATTCATCCATCTTTTTACTTTATGGGCACAAAACATCCCTGAATCGATATAAAAAAAAAATACAGGCTTTAATTTTTCTCCTCTCGTCTCTATCAATTGATTCATTAACAGGTACATGAACGCATGAAAATTTAAAGTGAAAAAAATAAATAGAAACCCCCAGTAATTTTTTTATATAATAACTCTTATTCATTTCCATTGTATAGTTGTCCATAAGCTTTTTTTTGCCGTGTGCTTTGAAAAAGTCTCCTATTCAGTTCACATTGTTACTTGTAAATGTTGTCACTGTAAAAAGGAAAAAGCAACACAGGCACTGCAATACCTTCATCAATATATACACAAAATAATTTCCTACATACTCAAATGACCTGGCTAGGGAATTATATGAGAGGAGAAAGAGGATCTGTCTCTTTTAGCCGATCATTAATTTCCAATAACAAATCCAAACAAACTTTCTACCTATTAAATAAGTGTAAAAGTCTGTGTTACCTTGTTCAGGCAATTGCAGAGGTAGGTCTGTTGGTGGTCTCCCTAACTTCATATGGCCATCTCTCTTACTAGTGCCAATTTCACTTATTTTTCCTTATGCCATTTTTTTCTTTAATACAAGCAAAAATTAACTTCATTCCTCTTTCCTCATATTCTCCTACTCTGAGATTTTTATTTTTTAGTCATGGCAGAGAGCATCTAATTTTCAGGTTCAGAAGTGCCCCATTATCTACTCTGCTGGTTGCTACTGTGCTGAAAAAGTGTTACTATGGGAAAGGGTAGAGATCAACCTGCAGGGCTCTGATAAGCACTCCTTTACATTTATTTTTGAAAATTCTATGTACTCTGTCAGTTTAGGAATCTGACATGTGAAAATACATAAATCAAACCAATTGGAATTTAAAAAAATAAAGAGGTGATATTTGTCTCACCAAGATCAGATTAATAAATAGAGGATCTTGAAATAAATAATAGCAATAATAAAAAATAATCTACCTAATTCTCTGTTGCCAAGTTTAGAAAGAAGATATGACAATATAAGATAGTTTAAATTGAAGACTTTTGGGATGTGTTGTGGGGAAGCTGGAGCGAGATCAGATTCCCCATTGCCAAGGGTGGACAACTTGAGTGTATGAATTGAAATAAAGTGGCAATGATAGACAAAAATAGAAAATATGTGGCAGGGAAATAATTTTTTAAGAGCACAGCAATACTTGAGCAACTGGGTTATATTTCATGAATTGCAACTGGATAAACTAGCAAAGGTGCTATGTGAATATCTACATTTTCTTTCAGTTCTGGGATCTCCCATCCTTTAAAGTCACAGGTTCTCAGTACAGATGCTTGGTAAACTACATGGCAGGAAGCAATCACTCCTGAAGTTTTTCATGGATCCAGGACACTTTGAAAGTCTCAGCACAACCCAGTAGACACTTCATGGACCGCACAGCGGCCTTTAGCATCCCCGAGCAGTGTCGAAAGCTCCGAAGACATCTGAGAGTTTCACGACCAGTGACAGCACCTCAAACACAACTGACTGAACTCATCCTCTTTCTCTAACAGCCTTGCTGTGAAATGCTTTGGTTCCTGCTTTGAAATTTCAGAGAATTCTGTAAAACACATTCACAGCTTTCTTAATTAAACACAAGCATCTTAAATTAGAATGGTCAAAATGCAGTCTTCCCAGACTGCTAAAAGGAAAGTTGCAGCTTTATTTGAAGAAGTAAAAATATCTGAGCAATGTGAAAATCATTCATACAGGCTATGTTCCAATTTCCCTGCTGAAGTACTAGACATAGCAGAAGATGCTTATAAATACACAACATGCATATTAAAACCATATGTACATGCTCACTTTTAATTAATTTGCTAGATACACAGAAAATCTGGAAATCTGACATGAGTTCTTGGGTCAGTCAAGTTAAAATTCAGGATTCTCTCAGAGACACCTGAAATAGAATTACTTGTTAATAGGAATACGAGGTTTATCTGTAATGTTGCTTTGCATGCTGAGTTTTTAAAGAAAATTCCAGTATATGAAGTTCATTAAGTTATAAATTCTGGTCTTGTTTGCTCTCTCAGTACAAAAGGTATATTTTAGTTTCAACATCTGACCAGAACATCTGTTACCTGCTGTTATATTTTGGACCTTGAAATCTGCCTTATTTTCAGCAGATCCCTACTATGTGTTTTACAGTCTGCAAGTGGCTTAAAAGTACATAGCATCTTCTACTTAGTATTGGACTGCATGACTTCCCATTGTCCAAGACAGCAAATCTTTTTTTAATTCATCACGGAACATAAGGATGCTTCCATAATCCAGCCTTTAGCACAACTAAACCTTCTAAAGAGACAGTCATGCCTTACGAATGACTTACAAAAATCCTCTTTTCTGGGTTTTGTTCCATGAGAGCAACAGTCAATAAAAGAGCTGTCTCTGCAATCCCTCACTAAATAACTCTCCCAAGCCTATTTCTGCATATCCGCTATTGACTATAATGAAATTGGCTGGATTAACACTTTGAATGCATTTTGTCTATCACCTTTGTAAGAACTGTGTTTGCTTTGGTTTGCTGTGATGTATGTTCTCAGTACAAGGTAGGATGAGAAGCTGCCATTATTATAAATAAAATTCTGTCATTGTATGCTGATTTTGCAACGGAAACTAAAATATACATTCAGTTAATGAAATATCTGGGTTTCGTTAGGAAATCAAGGAAAAGATTTCAAATCTTACACTGGTCCAAAAAGCTTAAATAAACACTTCTATAATCACTTTCGTAAGTTTTTCAAAGGACTGACATCTACTAGCTGAGAGGTAAGAGGAAGCAATCTTCTAAACTGCATTTTAGCTGTAACTTCTTTCCATGTTATGGTGTATTTATGGTAAATTCACTGTTTTTCAGGCTCTTTTCCATTCTGTATCTACCTATCATACCTACTAACATGAAGTCTTGCTCTTAAGGTGAAAGGGAAATGCTGGAGAACATTAAAAACCAAATGTAAATTCCCATAAATGTACTGGAAACAAAAAAATGTATTGGAAACCAGAACACAGGTCATGTCTGGGAGCAGGGGAGGATCTGTTCTCACCAATTAGTGTCCTCTGAGGCATCCCTCCAAGCCCCACCAGTGTCTCACTATTGCCCCAAAGTCACATCAAGGTCTCACTCCCTCCATCAACTTCACCACACCTTGAGAACAGAAATTTTAAATCCAGTGAAGTAGCTCTGCAGAGGGTTCTGCCATTGACTTCAGTGTAGGCCAAAGAAAAATAATACAGGAAACAGAGCTACAATTCTTTTGCTTCATTTGCATTACACTTCCCCCTAAGCATTTGACTCAAGGACTGAGTCTGGAAGGGATTGTTTTTAGTACAAAAAATACACATATTACACACTTATGAAAGAAAAGATGACAAAAGATGAAAAAAAGGATGACAATCAGCCTGAATGCTAGAAATTGCTTTCAACTGCTTTTCTCTTTGTAAATTGTTCATATAATTTGGAATGAAAATTAGTTCTGACTCCTTTAATGTGAATATGTAGACATTCAAAGGCCTATAAGCCACTGATGAATTGTCAGCATTTAAGACATTAAATTCTTGCTGTCAGTTTCTTAACAGCTTTCTACAGTGCTTTTCAGCTAAAACTGGCCAAGATTTTATATCTAATACATCAAATATGTCCATCACTAAGCTAAGCTGATTTAGCACCAGACTTTGAATTTGAAGATACTGTACTCCCTTCATCCATCTAAACTATTGTCTGACCAAGTGATTATTCCTCTCCTACTCTGTCCCAGTGTAAAATTAAATAAATAACTTATCCTGCCATCTTAGGCAGGAGATAAAAGCACTTAAAAACTGCAAAATAGGGGCAACATGAAAGTGTTGCTCTTTCTGACACAAGGCAGGTAACAGCTGGCTTCTTCTAATGCGAGGTTGGACTGAGTTGCTTACACCACTGCTAGTTTGCATAGAAGAGGTCAGGAGGATGACTTCCACCACCAGGAATCAGGCACCAACAGAAGGCAGCTGAAAAGATGGTTTCCACAGCCAAGAATTCTGGGCAGAACTGCATGGGAATTTGGCTAATGTATTTACAGTGACTCTGGAGCCAAATGGAAAGAGTCTTCATACAACCAGACACTAGTGTCACTTGCATGTGATGGTTAGAAAGATACTTTCTGAATTCTGTTTTTCTGTGGTCTTTTTTTTTATCTTTTTGCTTTGTTTTGCTTATTGTTTGGTTGAGTCTTTTCCCATGAGCTTTTTAAAATTAATTTTACTCCTTTAAATGCAGCATCTCTTTTCAAATGCCAGCTACTGCATCAATCTGATTTGCTTCCACATTTCCCATACCCTTCCATTTTCATATTGCTGATTCCTACTTTTCAGTTGGTTTCAGGGTTGGGCCTGTTCCTGTGTTTTTTGTGGGTTACTGATCCTCTCTACCATGGTCTTCCCTGACAAAGGAAATACAAGTTCTGTTGTCATTACTTTTTGCAACCTCATAAGCAGAAACTGTCTTTTTTTCCACATTTAAGGCCACACTAGAAGCAGGATTCTCAGCTTTAGTTTGTTCCTGACTGCAATCTCATAGAAGAGCTTTCAGAAAGCCCTTGGAATTCCACATCTGTTGCAAGTCACCTTAAAGATTCATAACTAGCTGTTCAGAGGTTTGAGTTTTCGTGTGGAACACATAACTCTTAGTGGTTGCATTCCTTACAGGTATGCAGCAGCCTTCCGAAATCTTTCTGTCTTTCAACTCTAGCTTACCAGACAAAAGGCTCAACGTACCAGCACCAGGATAAAGACCAGCTAATTTCTATCCTACTTAACACCATTTCCACCTGCTTTTGTGAGGGTTTCCTTTTGGGAGGGTGCCTTCAATCACCTCATCCACTCCCCTCCTAACTACTGTGCATTCCAGAGAGTTTGTTCTCTATTCGGCAGGCCTTTCCTCTATGTTCTCCAATATTTTCATTTATAAACCCACTGCTCCATCTGCTTACTCATGTTTGTAAATATTGACTCATGGGAATAGCTTGCACATAAGCAGAAAATTACTAAATATTTGAAAAAATAACATAAAAGGGTTCAAATATAAAGTAGCTTACACTTTCTAAACAGCAAGTTATGGTCTATTTGTCAGTGACTGGTCTGCATTAGACTCTGCCTATGAAATGGAATGGCCTCACTGTCTTGGTTGAGGTGAAGCATTCAAAACAAACTCTCCAGGTTTGGGTGGAACACATCTGCACAGAAGCAGCTCTTGTATAATTGGAAACACCCAAGAGAAGGTTTAGAAAGCTATCTTTTCCTGTTCATTGCTGTCTTTTAAGTGAGACAAATGTGTGGTTATAAAAATGAGGGTTGACTTAACAGAAGTGAATACACCTATGTAGGTGTACAGGGCCTTGACAAGTGTACTTTGAAAGAGCTAAGGAGTTAAATCACATTCCTGCACAGACACTGTCTTACACACAGAACAAAAATAACACCATTTTTTAACAGGTTCTAAATTATTTCATATTTAAAAAAAAATGTTATCTTTTCATATGATTTGAATTATTTGTGGCTACATATTTGCAGGCATTAATGTCCCCAGTCCCCAATAAAATCAAGAGATCATTTCAAGCATCGAAAAATACATGATTTAAAATGTTTGGTAGGTACTTATCACTAATTTTAGATTTGTTAATTTTTAATGAATGTGTGTTTACATTTTCTGCAGAAATAGAGGAGGACATGATAACTTTAGAAGTAAAATAGCTCTTTTCAAGCAAACCACTCTGGTAATGCAAATTAATCAGTCAAATCCTAGTACAAAAAGAATTCCTGAAAAACCTTTGTTCTAAAAGTGCAGAGGATGTTGTCTTAGTTCCCCGCTACCTGAAATTAGATTCTTCTGCTCTGGGAAGGCAATTTATCAACATCTAAATCTATGTTATAGCTGAGTTGAAATTGTTTTGAATGCTTTTCTAAGAAAAGTATCACTCTCAGATCAGTGTGTATGAGTTTCAGGTTCTAATATCCTATCATGGGATCTTCACCATCTGAATAAAATAGCTTTTTATGAAAGCTTTTTCTTTAAATTGTAAACAGGAAGAAAATTCCTTCTATATCCAACCTTTCATTCTTATTCAGGCGCCTGATTGACATTTTCTTCTTAAAACTAACAACTGTTACAATTTGGTAAAAACAGTCAGAAATGCAAGGCCTTTAGGCATTTCTTACCATTTGCATTAGTTAACTGACAAAACATTAAGCATTTCTTCACAGTCCCAAAATGCCAATCAAGATGTCCTATACCAAAAGGAGTACAGCTGAAATGGGATACAGCTGGCATTCTGGTCAGAGACAGTTTTCCTCAGGGGCCTTTTCATTGCTTTAACACTAATCTGTGACAAAAAGGCCTTGTCAGATTCTTATTGCATTTAAGAAGCTTTTGGTGAGATTTGTATTGATTTGGAATAAGGCAACTGACAACATTGCAATAAATTTTTACTACTTAGTACTGATCAATATGGATTTTTTCAACCTTTCTCAAGAAAATTGCTTTCTATTGCTTCAGATATGGCCAAGCTGCTCCTAACTTAATTATATCTCATGCAACAGGTCACGCACTTTTTCTAGTTCTAGTTTGTGACATGAAACAATTTTTAACAGTCAAGGAACAATTTTGTGTCTACAACTGAAAAAAACCCGGAAAACCTGCTGCCCCTAAGAGGACTGTGTCAGTAGAAGTCAGTATCTCGTCAGCTGTGCACCATGCATGTCAGGTAAATTGCTACAGCAAAAAAGAAACATTTCTACCACTGCACCTGAACATTCTAAGACCCTGAGAACAAAATGCAGACATTTTGGTCTGGATAGTAAATGACCTCATCTCTCCGTGTTCCTCGTTGAGCCAGAGGCCTCACACAACTCTCAAATTTGAGCCATCCATTGCAAAAATGATTCTAAATGGATAATTTTTCTTCTTGAATTCTACTTAAAATACAACGAAGTTCTTTGGGGAGAAAAAGGAGTCTAACAAATATGCAACCAAATTAGAAACCACTGGCAGAAGCCTTTGTGAAAAGTCCATCCAGCACAGCAAAATAAATATAACTTCTTTTGCTCATGTGTGAAGAAAATAGGAAAAAACAATTATAAACTATTGCAGAGCTTCAATATGCTCAGCAGGAATTGCCAACAGTGTCATTGAGTCATAAGGAAAATTTAGGCAGGTGAATATTTGCAGGAAAGCATAGGAAAACCCATTCACATTCAGCACTTCAGCAAAACTCATGAGATATTTTTCGATTAATGGAAAGCGCATTTTTATTTGCCCTTTTTCAGTCACCTGTTACTATGCCTGACAAGACTGATTTTGGAGAGTAAATTGAGCTTCTTACTTTGTCTCAGCATTAGAGAATATCTGATCAAAGAACTCATGCAGTACTGGAGTTAATATGCAGCTAGCAATACATATTATTTCTTGTGACTTACAGGCATCTATTTATCAATTCCTATTTAGAAAAAACCATGAAGTGTTATTCCATTAAAAAACAGTATTTTGATTGAACACATTCTTAAAATATCTCCCTTGCATGGGAAATACCTGTCAAACAAACCAATTCTAATTATTAAAATGACAGTGTCTTCAGTAACTGTGGTTGTGTCACTGTGTGGTTATCCTACTGTTTTCCGAACTATCCAGTTGCATCTAATATTATCATTTTAACTCAGATTGAAAGTGTAACCTCAAGACTCACTTTCTCCTCAGACAGATGTGGATGTTTGCTTTGGCATGAATGTAACCTATCTAGTTGTGAAATAAATGGGTTATTTATATTACTTTTGTTAGGTTTAAATAATCACATTGGCTCTTGGAGCAGGTGTAGTTCAAGCTACAACTCAGTAAATTTTAAAGTGTCTGCCACTTGAGAAGTAGAGCATGGCAGAGTTATCAGGATGTCATGAGAACCTCTTCTCTTGTTAACCTAGTGAAATCCATGAAGCTGATTTGAGAAATCAAACAAAAATTAGTGCTTGAGATACAGTTTGTATATGTACTCTACTATAGCTCTATTTCACTGAAGTCAAATAATTCAGTTCTTCAAAAGAGTTTCATTTCAGTGGTGAGATTGCAATTAAAATTGACTTTCATGCAGTTCTTGGTGGAAAATTGTAGCCGTTATTAAAAACCAGAAAAGACACCCATGTTTTCTTCGTTTCTCTAAGCAAATAAGCTGAATTCCTGAAAAAACTTTATGGTATTTCTCTTCACCTAAACATGCTCTAATACATCTTGTAGGGTACATGTAACAGCTTACATGTCACAGTTCACATAGTTTTCATAAAAAGAGGCTTTAGCCTCTACCAATATCCACCCAAACCCGAATTCATGGGCATAATAATGCACACAAAAGATTATGCCAAATGAAATGTGCCTACTGGACTGAAAGCATCAGTCAGTAAATAGTGAGGATTGAATTCATTATGTTGCTACTGTGCTAGCTATGAATTAAATATGAAAGTTAGAAATAAAGAGAAACAGAAAAAAAAGAGATGGGAAATAGAAGATGGTGAATGAGAGTAGCTGTTTTAATCTTTCCCAGTTTCTGTACATTCCTGAATAAAACAGGCAGTTAAGCCAAGCTCATCACAGTGAGATTCTGTCCCTGATATGAAGCCCTTTTGCTATTAAAGAAAAAACCCAAAGCTCTTGCTGTAATCAGAAAAGATGAGGAAGCTAGAACTGCTTCAGCCAACAGGGATATGTTCACATTATTTTGATTGTTACAAAAAAAAAAAAACCTGGTACCTTCTGATGGCATCTACCAGCTCTTAAGTAGTCGTGGATGA
This sequence comes from Atrichornis clamosus, assembly GCA_013400975.1. Taxonomy (NCBI): domain Eukaryota; kingdom Metazoa; phylum Chordata; class Aves; order Passeriformes; family Menuridae; genus Atrichornis; species Atrichornis clamosus. The sequence goes on from WBMZ01002250.1 coordinate 45,608, forward strand.
AGGAATAGCAGAAAGAGAAGAAAAAGACCATCATCACAAGGATACAAGTTCTCAAGCACAACCATTTCTCCCTGCCAGAACAATCTCTAGTTGAATGTCTATTTCTAATATTTTGCTTCTTCAAGGGATACAGAAGATTTTAGTTTAAAAATAATTTTTTAAACTCAGTGAAAATGAAAACCCAGTGAGTTGAACATACCTTGTTTTTCAGTGTTTTGGTTCACTCACGCAGACTTCTTAGAGTTGAAAGAGACAGTGCTTTCTCTCAGATTTTTATAGCAAGAAAGCTATCTTGAGTTAGCTTGTGTTGTAGAGCAACTCTTGGCTTGAGGTGAAATACAGCCTTGTGTAAACATAGATACAATTTTAAAGTATTTTCTAATAATTTTTGCATGGTGGTCTGAAAAAGTCAGAAGCCACCAAGAAAAGGTTCTGGGGGTCTTCCAAGTTTCATAAGAGGGGGGTTTTTTTCCCCCTAGGATTCTCTCAACAGTGGATATTATGTGCAATTGAGAGGTAAAGCAGGATAAACAACACTTGGAATACTATCATTGGAAATTGGATTTATCAAGCCTTTATAACATCATAAATCTGTGTCAAACAAAATGAGATACCTTCCCAAAGATATAAATGTAAGCCTATATTTCTTCATATAAGCTGTTAAATAACTCTCTAAGACTCTAATCATAATGAAAAGAAAATATATTAACAGTTTGCCATTTTACCCACAGGCTAATCATAATGATACCCCCGCTAATTAAACCAAGACTTCATTAAAGTGTTTCTCATTATCATTTGCAATATTTTATGATAATTATCTGCCTTTTATATAACAAATTAAATTAACGTTTTTAATAACACCTTTAACCTTAGCTTAGGTAATTTTGAATGACAATGTAATGAGTACACTTTAATGCATATTTTAATTGCCCATCACATTAATTATTTTATAATGAAATAATTTGGCTAACTTATTCTCATTATTTATTCTTTTTGCATTGCAATTAAACACTCGATATGCTTCATGAGCAATGTTAACACAGGCTTAAATTAGTTCAGCTGCATTAGTGTATTTATAAAATACCAGCATTGAAGGATCTTGCAGTGACACTTAGTATTTCTATTCCTCTTGTGATATTCTGACTAAATTAGATAATCCTAGTGAAGCAAAAGAAAGGCTGAGTCCCATTTTACCATCAGATAATAATCTATGCCACCACCTCAGCAAAATAGGATCATCACCACAGATTAATAATGACACTGACAACCACAAGGCCTGAGCAAAAGAGAATGACCTGGTGGTGCCAAGCAATAGCAGAGGAGGCAATGGGCACAAAATGGTGTACAGGAAGTTCCACCTGAACAGAAGGAAGAACTTCTTTACTGCGTGGGTGACAATGCACTGGAACAGATTGTCCAGAGCGGGTGTGGAGTGTCCCTCACTGGAGATATTCAAAATCTGTCTGGACACAACCCTGAGGAACACGCGCTAGGATGGCCCTGCTTGAGCAGGGAGCTTGGACCAGATAACCATTCCAGGCTGACCCATTCTGTGATTCTGAGGCCGTTTCCTTTACAAACACCCGGTACCATCTCTTTGTGTCACCTCTAGCTGAATCACTTACATTCCAAACCTCAAAAGCTCCTGTGCCAACCTGAGGTTTGCTGAGCTCACCGGCAAGAAACTGGCAAGGTCTCAAACACAGTCTGCTCCTGGGCTCATTGAAGAACCGCCCTCAGCACCCCATCATCCCAGCACAGCACCCTACCAAAGGCAGTACACTATGGAACATAACATTGTATTAATTGGCTGACAGTGTAAAGTTCCTTTATTTCACTTAATAAAATACCTATTTGCCAGTAGACAAATGAGAAACAATCCATTTTGCATAATCACATTTACATCTTCACTTTTTAAAAATCAGTTTAAGAATGTAAATGAAAGAGAGACTAAAAGAAATCTCTTTAATCCTGACAGATAACACAGTAGCTGTCACTTTGGCAGAGCTAGAATAAGGCTAACAGGATGACAACTGGAAGCTGACTCACAGAGAACTGGGGAACCATACAGTGCCAGGAAGCTCCAGGTAGTTTCATTGGAATTTTCATGTCACATAACAACAACAGCAATATTATTATTATTATTATTATTAATAATAATAATAATAATAATAATAATAATTCTACTTATCAAAGGTAAATTTGATTTTTAATTTCATATCCCTGGTTGAGTTTCTTAGCACAGCAGAACTGATATTATAATAATATGCATATTTTCTGATTGCAATTCAACATATTCCTCACTTAAACTGGCATATAAATAAACGGAATTTTTACAAATTCATTTAAATGACTGTCAAATATTTCACTCACTAATTTTAGAAGTTAAAAAAATCAGTATGTTTCCATAGGCATATGATACATACTAAATTTCAAAGGAGTTGGGTAACTTCAATAACATTAATTCTCATTAGACCCAGCTATTTCATTTCACACTACCCTGAAAGGCTTTCCCTTGTTGGACCAACCTTTTTTATTAAATGGCTATTCCACTAATACAGAGGCAGTGTAGATTAAGTTTGTTTTGACTTTGCCTCCTCACTGTGGTTAGGTGACAAATGGCTTCTGCTTGACAGCATTCATAATGTTCCTGCTGCAGCAGGTGTCACCAAGCTATTTCCTATTTCCTGAGCAGTTTCAAATCCCAAAATATTTGCTACAGAATGTTCTCAAAGCTGATTTATGACACACACAATGCATAGTTTCACATAAAAAGAAATTTCAGAAGAGAAGAAGGTGTGCTTGCAATTCTCCGTGGATATTGCTCATGTGATTAAAGGACTGTACTTGCTAGAAGTACAATAGTTTCTCAATCACTGTAAAATGCATTTTACAGCATTTCCAGAGTCTTACACCACGGTCAAACGTTTGACTGATGCTGGTCTCTAAATGTGCCTAGACACAAGCTCTAAGTATCTGGACAGACTTGACCATAACATACACTGATCTTCAAATTACATAAAACTGCCAGTTTTATGGAAAACATCCCCATGCTCCTAACAAAGAACACAGACATAAACAGGAGAGGTCTTACAGAGAGCCTAGATAAGATACATGTGATCAGTGGACAGAAAAGCAAAATGCCTCCTCTTTCCCCCTCCGTGCAATTAGACAGAAAGGCACAGTGATGCAGCACTTCCTGAGTGAAGGATTGCTTCACCAGGATCTAGTCTGAAACAGGATCTCATTTTAGAACTGTTAACTGGGGTTGTGGCTACCTTACAATTCAGAGGTGTCCTGCCCCCAGAAAATGGATGCAGCAGAGGTAGCTAAAAATGCATTATGAAGATTGGCATTAAACCTCTTCACCTCTCCTTATATGCAACATACAACCTCATACACACAACATCAACATATCAATTAGAAGGTTGGTGTTTAAGCTGCTGAAAGGTATCTGTGATGAACAGCAAGCAAAGCTTAGAAGTGTGATATGAGAAAAAGAAAAAAAAACCAGTATTGCTACAAGGAATTCAGTTTGGGCACAAACTAATCTTACAAAAGATTTTCCCTCCTCCTCGTATGACCATCCATAAAGGTCTTACCCTTCTCATAAGTGTCAAAGGTCCCAAGACTTCTATGAACCCACCATCTCCAATTTTCACCTCCAATTTTACCTTTCAGTTTGTATCATTAAAAATGTCAGATTTGAGATCTTATCTGTTCTTCCTCCTTTGGCAGAGAAAATAGGATAAACTGCCCCCCAAAATACAAACAGCAAGTAAAACTATCAGTGTAATATTTTCTCTTACTTTTTGTAAATGAAGGCTGAAGCAAGATTTTGAAAGGGATGTATAAATTCATTCAATGTTGTCTGAACTCTTAAAAAAAAGAAGTCTCTTAAAATCTTAATAAACTTTTTAAATCTTGGTGTTGGTGTGTTCCTTGAAAGAAAAAAATGTCAAAATCAGCTTCAAAATTATGTTTCCTTTATGTCAGAGGTAACTTTGATTAGGTGTTATCATAAATTATTATGATATTAAGTGTGGTTTATGATTCTAAGCATTGCTGTATTATACAGACTTAATCTGCCAAAAGAATACATAAACTTCTGTTTTAAAATGACATTTTCAGCATCTAAATTAAGCAACCAGGAGAGGATATGACACACAAGGACTCTTCATTAAAAAAACATATTTTATCACCTGATGAGGATGCTCATAACTTCTTTTGAAATATAGTATTTTATCCCACACAGAGAAACAAAAGCAAGTATATATATTTTCATCTATATATGTATATGGATAAATACATATACAGATGTTGTAATAAATTTCAACATTGAAATATTTTGTTAAAATCAGTAATAAAATCCACTTCATTGAGAGAAAATGAGAATACTGAGATTTTTGAAATATGACTGAAAACATAAACTTCTGATGCTGCTCTACATCGATGAATAAATAAATCTAATGGGCAAATGTGTACACACACCCTACATCAAATACAAATGAACTTTCTAAAAAACAGAGAGAGGTTAAAACATTATATAAATTTGCATATGTGTATATATTTTAAAAAATTAAAAAATAAAAAGAAACTAAACAAAGCACCTTGCAGAAGAGAACTTTCCAGTAGACTGAAAACTGATGTACACATAGACAGTTAAACCCTTTATCCTGAAATCACTTTTTACTGCTTGTGTCCAGATCACAGCAGTTGTAAAATGATGTCATAGATACCAATGCTGCAGTTTGAATAAGGTTGAATAAGGCACACATTATACTTTTTGCTGTTTTCAGGGTGCCTTTGATGCAAGATTGTTGCATATGACCATATTAATAATGTACTCATATGCAAGGTGACTCGCTCCTAAGTATAAACTGCCCTGTGAACTATTCTGTGAAATCATAAATATATACTTTTGAAAAAAGTGTGAATCAATTGGCCTAAGTTCTGATTCCTAAACTTTAGGAATTGTTCACCATTACAGACAGAACATTGGGCCTGAAGGACTTTTGATCGAATTCAGAGTAGTTCATCTGTTCTTAGGCACAGCCACCCCACTACCATTCAGCCACAATTACAAAGAAAGTTGAAGAAATTTTGGTTACATTTTATTCAACTTCCAATCACTTTTTTCCTATGAGAAAATTAAAATTGGATTATTTATGAAAAATTATGAAGGAAAAAAAAAAAGAAGCTGAAGCAAAAGCTATTTAAAGCTGACTGATGATACACCTCCACCAAAATTAAAAGCATCATTGTGCCAAAAGGGCAGTGACAATATGAGACCCTGATCACTTGGACCTGAGAATCCACGTATTTTCCACAAGTCAGATCTAATATTGCAGTCTCCAGCACTTTACCAGCAGGTTTCATTACAAGCTGATATATGACAGTCACAGAATGTGCCAAATTCAAACATATTGTAACATCTTGTAAATTTTGCAACTGGTACTCATTCAAGTGCATTGAGCAATTTATTTTTAAATCAGTTCCATATATTCTGTCAACAGAATCTGAAAAAAACCCCTCTCTTCGGATAATCTAAGTGGACTCAGTTAAATCTAAGGCATAATTTCAATACTATTTTTATAGTAGTGTTTATAATAGACTGTTGTTAAACATGATGATTTAAGGAAAGCTCCTGTATAAAATAACTTTCAAATTTACATTTTATCTGAAACTCTTGGAAAATTATGGTCTCCTATAAGACTAACCTATTGTCTCTGTCTCCATCAAAAGTTATCACCAGGAGAACTGAGACTTATTTTGGAATATAAATTCCATTTTGTAGATGACAAAACCAAACCAAAACACTAAAACTTGATATAAAGACTGCGATCTCCTGTGAAAATCTTTACTATTCTCAAAATATATTCTTACCTTACTTGTCTCTCTATTCTTGCCATGATAATGACACATTTTGTTGGTACTCATGAACACTAAATAAAAACAGAAGCCTTTTTCTTTCCTCCTGGAATAGCTAATACTATTTAAAGGACTTGCAAGAGGATTATAAGACTATGAACAGAAAGTTGTGCTTCTTATGAGAACTAATGTAAAATATTATTTATAATATAAGGTTAGATAAATAATACATTTATTTATTTATTGTTGTTGTTTCCTATGCCTTGCACATTCATTGAAATACTCCCAAAACACTTTACCCAGAGGTTATGAGAAATTCCACATAAAATTATTGGGTGCACTGACATATCTTCTTTTTTGGCTGTTTTTTAAATCTCACAGTAAGCTCTGCTGTCTTTTCAAGCACTTGATCATCTCTAATCTGTTGTGGCATCTAATAGAAAAGCCTAATGAAGATATGCAACTTGGTAGATGTGCTTGTATCCACGATGTGGGAAAAGGGTAAATCCAGTACTGGACTGCAGTGGTGGAAGGAGAAAAAAAATTGATATAGAAACAAATCAAAGAAGGAAAAGCTTATCTGTGAATATTATATGTTATAAGCAAGTATTATGAGAAGACAATTTAGCTATTTTCTGTGTAATGCAATCCTTATCTATATAACAACATCCAGCATTTTATGCTGCCCTGTGAGCTTCACCTTCTGAAAAGTCAGTGGCAAAAGCCCTCTTTAAGAATGTGAAGCAGAGTATTAGAAACACCCCCAAGCTCTAAGCTGCACTGCTTCTTGCACTCTGTTCCACCAAAATCTGCTCCAACTTGGTTTCTTTTGCCTTTGGATTATTACTTCAAAAAACATGAGCCAGGTTTCTTTTTCTTGCATACACATGATTTCCCAGGGAAATGGTGAAGCTTCATTTCAAAAGACAGTCTTATGGAACACTAACAAAACGTTCGTAGGGATGCAGCATCTGAAGACCTCAAGGGTCTATTTATTTTTCTCCTTTTGTGGGAGTCAAAACATCCACAATCATACATATCAGTCATGTACACGTTAAGGAATATAGATATATATAACCTCACTCTTTAACTTCTTGGGTAATTTGCACAGTTCACCCAGAAAAAATGTTTTCTTGCATCAGTCTCAGAGGAAAAATGATTGCACTTGTGAACCATACCAGGATAAAAAGATTTAATCTAATTAACAATTTCCTTTAATCCTAAATCTCCTTTCTTGCAGAGATTTTATCAAGAGCTATTTTTACTTCTCAGAACAGACCGAATTCTTGTACTCTAGTAATATTTTCTTTTCAACTTTCCATGTGTGAACCACAAACAAAAAGAACAGAGGAGCTCTTTCCCTGTGTTTCAAGCACTGGGATGAAATTTGAGAGGTCTCAATGCTCATAAATTCCATTTTCCTACCATAGGTTTTGCTGTACTATATGCAAAACTAATATTAGCTATAAGTGTCTCAAGCTCAACTTGCATTATTTTGTCATGCCTTTATTTACCAAAAAAACCCGAACAGCAACAACAAAAAAAACCCAAACAAACAAAATCACAAAAAACCTCATGAAGTCATACCAGATCTTTATATATTATTACTTTAAAACAACAAATGAATCTTCAATTCCTAAAAATTCTGAATTCTGTGCATGGATTGCTTGTTATACTTTTGGAACATGATCCCTTATAAAACAGCAGGATTTTTATACTTTTGCATAGCTCATGGGGCTTCTTCAGAGGTCCTGTTCTCCATTGTCCAGCTTTCCCTCTAGTTTGAATTCTTCCTCTGGTCCCAACTTTTTAAATGTTCAATCTTTTTGAAGCTTTGAAACACTCCCAATAGCTCTGTTTGATTATCTGAATGTAAATAGGATCCATAAAACTCAGGTTGCTTAGTCTGGGGATCTTTCTAACTACATTAAAAATTCTGTGTAGGAATAATTGGAAGTTTTCTTTCTTATATTTCTCCCTTTGGAGAAACATATGTCTTACAGGAAAAAAATTGGTTTACACCAAATATATAAGTAAATCCCCTACTTATATGTGGAAACATCATCATGAGTTTGAAATCTCTTTGCATTTAAGTGCTAGGAACTCTTACTTAAAAGGTGTCTGAAAAACAAGGCTGTATTTCACTGTCACTTTTTATTCTCTTTATTGGTTACATATTTTCTTCTCTTGCCTTCCTGCCCATGCCTTGATGCAAAGTCCCTAAGTACACAACACAGACATACTGGAGTGAGTGCAAGGTCACAAAGAAAATAAGGGACAGGAGATTCCCTCTCACCAAGCAAGGATGAGAGAGCTGGGCTGTCCAACCTGGAGCAGAGAAGGCTCATGATATGATCCATGTGTGTAAATACCTGGTGGGAGAAGCAAAGAAAAGGGATCCAGGCCCTTGTCAGTGGTGCCCAGTGGCAGGAAAACAGACAATAGCCATCATTTGCAATCCAAGGAACTTGACTTAAACATTCCAAAACACTTTTCTGCTGTGAGGGTGGTTGAACACTGGAAGAGGTTTTCCAGGAGGTTGTGGGGTGTCCATCTCCGGAGATATTCAAAACCCCACTGGACACAACCCTGAACAATCTGCACTGGCTGACCCCTGAGCAGGGGCTTCAACCAGGCCATCTCCAGAGGTACCTTGCAAACTCACCTATTCTGTGGGTTTGTAATTTCTGCAAAATGAGGGAGAAAAGAAGTTTTATCTCTTTCACTTTACCTAAGAAAAGAGCAGACACAACTAGGGTGGGTGAAAATTAAGTTTCTGGTGAGCTAATATATGTGCTTTAAAACACTCAAAATTGTTTACCCTGCAATAATTTCCTCAGGATGTTTTAATTTGAGGTTCTGCAGCAGATGCATACATTCAAGTCAGCTGTCATGAAAATAATTCCACTTCATCTTAAAAAACAAAGAATATTCTTTGATTCTGTTATTCCAAAGCTCACCACACTGAATGCTTTCTACTGAGGTCAGCCTGAGAGATAAGAAGAAAGGAACACCAGTATATTCCCCTTCTGTTCTATGCATCATTTGTAAGTACTAATTTATTAAAATGTCCATGTAAAACACGAACAGTTATAGGAGGAGATTTAATTAGATGCTACAAATATCTAAAATTCCTCTCTGTATCCAATATTATTCTGTATTCTATTCACAATATGAAAAACTTCAAGCTGAGTAGGAAAAGCAGATGCAGCATCACCTTTGCTGGTTTTATACTTAAAAAATTCTTTAGGCAGACCACATTTTCCACGAAGCAAATAGTTTTATTAATAACAGTAATCTTCTGTTACTATTTGAAGAGACCCAATTTAAAGCACTTGTTATATCTGACAGCAAGACTTTTGAGCAGCAACTCTACCCATTGAAAATGACTAGCCATGCCACATATAAGAAAAAATTGTCATTTGAAGTGTCCTTTGGACAAAAAAAAAAAAGGAAAAAGCCTGCCTTTCATTCCCAATAACTGAGTTAAATATAGCAATTAACTTGTTATCTGGCAGATCTGCAATCATCAACATCTCTTCCAAACAGGTAAACTCATCACTGTGCATTTTAAACTTTAAGATTAATGTATTCCAAGAACATGCTGAAGAATAAACGTACTACATGGCTGTCTGATTTTAGGCATCCTCCCATCATCCTAAAGTGTAATCCCCTGGAGTGATTATGTGCAAATAATTTAGAAAAGTGCACAATGCCTGAGGTTTATAGGCATAATGTAATCCAATATTTGTTCAGTGGTATGTCCATAGTGCTCCAGATAGACTGCAATGATCTTGCTGAGGGCACAGCGGACAGTTCATGTGTGTATGGACCAACTTTTCACCCGAGAGCCTTGTCTTTTCTTCATAAAAACAAGGACTGCACTATAGTGACTATCAAATTTCTCTCCTAGTATGCATTCTAAAGAAAAAAAAAGAGGAAAAAAATCACCAAAATGCAACTTAGTAAAAAAAATTATAAACTGTAAAAGAGAAATGGAAAAAACTCCACTAATAAAAACGCATATCATGTCTGATTTGCAGTGTCTGTAGCACTTAGAAGCTTAAATGTCATTGACTTCTAGAAAGAGGGCTCAAGTGCTCAAGTTTCTTTTGAAAGTGATATCTGACCTTCTCTGTGACATAGGTGACATATTATGTATTTATTATTGCTCATTCTGAACTGAACTTTGCACAATGATGTTGTATTATCACTGTGCCACTAAAAATAGCTCAATTATTTTCCTTTCTCCCCTAGATCCCTCTTTTGTGGAACAGCATCTTTTTCCATATAAAATACATTTCCATCAGAAACATCACGGAGAATTTCATCTCTACAGACACCGGAAAGATTAAATTAAATCTGACTTGTTTATGGATCTGTGGGAAATTAACATTAAAGAGCGACAGTAAAGACAAAAAGAAGATTTATGCTTGTGAGGTTACAATCTAGAATGTTTATAAAAACTGATATATTTCAAGCTTTTTTTAATGTCTACATCAAATTTTCTACTTGTGAAATATTTTAGGTATTTTTACAATAAGTCTCTTGCCAAGACTTTCATTAAAAATAAAGCCCTATGTTAAAAGGCTTTACAGATGTTTTGTTGTTTTGTTTGGCTTCACTGTGGTCTCTCCTGACATATTTTCTTGTCCTTTAGTTGAGCTGGAATGATCAATTCAGTTTATAAATCTAAAGAAAAAGAATTAAAGTAAAATTTTGCAATCAAGGTTAATGCTGAGGAAGGAGAAAAAAAAATAGATCTCTGAAAATAATGTCTATAGTCCTGGTTTACCAGACACATGAAAATTACCTCCATGATGATAGAAGTGTCGCAATGTTATGGTCAGGGAGTTTGATTTCATCAAATGGAAGAAACTCTAATGAAAGCAAGTGAAATATAAAAGTACAAGCCAGATGTCACATCCATGGCCTTTACATGCTAAAGTAAATTTAGATCTGAATCTCAATGTGTTTTTAGGAAGCACTGGCAATTTTAGTCTAGATGGGCTATTATTGCTGATATTTCACTGTTCATTTGTATTGAAGGATACTGGTCTTTAGGATCTTGTACCTTCCAGGGTCAACTTTCATATTCCAAGGTACACCAATATTCAAAGGAATTAACTTCTTCCTTGAAAAAATGGACATAAAATCTGGATTTAGGTTAGGACTTTAACAGCTGCTCCCAGTTTTGCATGTGGTGATTTAGTGTTTGCCTGCAGACACACATTTAGCTTTTCGTACCATTTAAGATTTCTGTTGGAAGTAGGACTTAGGTTTCCCCTAGCATCACCTACTGAATTACAATCAGTGTTGATTATTTGCCCTTGGGTTATCTTTCAGAAAAAATACAAGATTTTAACAGGCTGGTTGGTATTTCCTTTGCATAATTATTTTGGAATTTCTTTTATGACTGAAGCTCCATTGTGACAACACACTTACATTTATTTTTTCTGTATTGCAGCATACTTTCTACATTCATCTTAATAAAACTTCCAAAATTTTAATAAAGGTTAATACATTTATAGATGTTCCCAAGTTGCCATTTACATGCTAACAATGAGATATTGACTGTCCTGGTTTATTCCTACCTATAGAGTACATATTCATCACAGCAAAATACTTACACTATACCGAAGACATCATTTGACTTAAAATACTTCATGTTAACATTACTGTAGTGACTTTACAGTCTCCAGTGAGGTGTATTGTGTACTGTTCTACTTGTTTTATCTGAATAAGGAAAATTTTATTTCTTGTGATATCACAGATGCAATTTATCAGGCCACTATAACTATTATGGCATATTCTGTACTTGTCATCCAGTGAAAAAAAGAATAATATCACCAAAAAAAAGGGAAGTAAACCTATTTTGCTTAGAGAAACACACATTTCAAGTACTTATTTCAAAACAAGGTAGCTTTTAGCTGCATAATTCTATATTTTGCTTATGTTTCTTTTTGTATTGTATTATTTTACATTTTTTTCAATTTCTGTAAAAGGTGAGTGACACAAAGAAATGGACAAAGATGTTATTTTTGAAAAATAAAAATTGCTAATTATTACAAAATACATCTCTAAGTTTTCCAGATCCATATCACCTATTTTCAAATGTATTATTTGGAATGTTTAAAATATATTTGTATGGTTTATTAAAAAATATTTTTTCTTTTTTGCTTTAATTGTCTAAGCAAACAGATGATAACATATTCCTTTTTCTCCTTCACATCAGTTTAGTTTTTCCTTCTCTTCTTTTGATGGCCTTAAGCTACATTCTATTGAAAAAAATATTTTTGAACAGTCATCAGCTCATTTCCCTTCTCTTCTGTTAAGAGATTTTAATCAATACGTGCAATTCCTTGTGCGACAATGGCACTTGCAGTTATAAAGGGAATCTCATGCCAAATTATCTATTTTTGCTTTAGAATCTGACCAGGGAGAAATAATTCCAGCCCAACAATGTTGGCTGCTGAATGCTCTATTAACTTTGTGCACTATCACTCTGCTCAGGAGAGTCACCAAATTCAATCCACTACACTACAAGCTGAGCCTTGTGCAGCACAAAGAGAGAGAGAAGCACCTTATTTCCACACCTTGGCTCAACCTCCAAAGCCCCACATTAGCTCCTAGAAGTTGCCAGCAGCTCAAAGGGCCAGACCCGAAGGTGAGGGGCTTTCACCACAGCTCCTCCACGGCAGTGAGAGTGAAGGAGGATTCTGAACGCTGGCCCTGCACCATGAAGACAGCTGCAGGTCAAACTGGCAATTTTCCCTGGCTTTGAAATGCCAAGACACCTGCTTTTCCCAAAAGCAGAACACACATGGAAGAGGACAGAGCTCCCGAGATTTATCCCAGCCCATTATTTCTCAGTGGCACTGAATTCAAATCTCAGATCCCAATCTGACCTTCTCACTATGGAGATTAGTGAGTTGCAGGTTAATGCCAGTGTGCAGCATTGGCTGGGTTTGTAGGAGCTCTTTTAACGTCCTGTTGTCTTCAAAAGGAAGTTGTGACCCTGAAAATCAGATTCACCAAAACGTCACTACTTTATGAAGAATGTAGATAGGAGATATAAAAATACCTTGGAATATACTTCTAAGCCTGCTGATAAAGTCCACCCTGGAGCAGCTGTAAATGGACTGGATAAGATATATAAAGACAGAAGCTGGGTATCTCAGTCCATTCGGACACAGTTCCTGAGAGTGTTCAACAATAATCACTCTCTTTTCAAAGGTATGACTAATACCAGGTTTGAGCATGGATTTATGAAAATATAGCTTGATCCTTCCCTTGAGGAATGTTTGCCTAAGAAAGCTTATTTAAAGATCATGTGGCAACACTTCAATCATTCTCTTATGCAAAGTACCTTGAGTTCAGAAACCTAATTCCCCTATTGTTGGGGTTACTTTTTAAAGTGCCTCTTATATTCTAAATACAAAAACTTGGATTCAATCCAATTTACACCTTCTGGGCCTTGAATTACAAAGCAGTCAAATTCCAGCTCAGAGGTCAGCTTATAACTCTCATTTTCAAGCAATGCAAAAGAGCACAGTACACTTCAGAAAGACAAAATTTTAAAAAAGAAAGAAAAAAAAATATAAAAGGCAACAAAATAGAACACAAAAACACACCCCCACAACAACCGAACAACACAACTCTTTGATTGATATCAGGCAGAAACAACTTTTTAATATTTTGCCATACAACATAACATTTAGAGAACCAGAAATGTAATTTGAATTTTATTTTTCTCTTGCCTCTTTTCTAAGCTGCTTTATCTGTATGTTACAGTAGCAGACACATAAATCTTACAAGAATCATCCCATCACTCACAGGGAAGAAACACCCTGGAAAAGTTTTGTTGCCTCAGATGTGGGAAATACAGATCCATTAGCTCTAATGTGATTTGAGTAGCCCACAGTAGGATAATGCTTTATGTTTGTGGTGAGATCTGTGATTGACTACAATACATTGCTATGTCTGCTTGTATGTCTGCATGAACACGCTGTGTCACAAACATAAGAAATGGAAGGGGAAAGCTACACATGACAATAGCAACTCCCCTTTTTTTTTTTCTACAATATTTTCAGCAATATCTCAAGTCTGTTTAGATAAAGTAATTAATTAATGATATTCTTAAACTTCAAAGTAAGATTGAGAATGGAATTGGTTTCAGTAGACGTGCAGTAATCGTCATTACAACCACAAGGAGTGCTAAAATGAGCACTTACTATTCTGTGCACCTACACAACTTCTTTCTTTGTACAACACATTTTATTAAATCCTTGATTCAACCTTCTGATCTCTGGCATTATAAATCTTGCAATAAACTACGGAAGAAACTCAGGCAGAATTTAATTAGCCAGGATGCTTAAGCACAAAATACAGTAACATACTTCAGAATTTGTAACAGCTTCAAATCTAAAGGGTAGAGCTCAGCAAAGACTGATTCTCTGTTTCCATTTTGACAGAAAGCTAGCTGGGGTCTTTTTTCTTTTATTCAATAGCAACATAATATAATTGCAATATTTAAAAAAAGTCATCTGAAATCAACAAAATATGAAGTTGCAACAAAGGAGAATTAAGGATAGCTCAGTCTGAAAAGAACCCAGGACCATTTATAATTTATGGGTTGAGTAAATGAGCTGTAAACACACACAGACACACAAAGCACTCCCAGGTCTAATGAATGAACTTGGTGATTTTTTGCTGTACTGGCCTTTCAGAAACTTCCTCTGTTCTCATTCTCACAGCATGGGTATCATTTCCCACAGTCCAACAAGCTCAGTCCTCTGGAGGGACAGGGGACAGTCCCATCTGGAATCGGCAGTGCTGGAGCCCCACGGGGTCACCTGCAGCACAGACACCCTGCCCTCCCCGGGGACCCCAATGCCAGCCTGGGCACAGCACTGGCTTGGTGAGGAGGAAGAGTTTGGGTCACCTAACAGAGCAACAGACCTAAAACAGACTCGGATACCTTTCCCCCTTTGCCCCAAGTGCTTGTGTTGAAACCTGGCTTAAATCCCATAAAACAGGTTTTATTTTTTGAGAAGGTGAGGGAAGTAGGAACTTGTGAGAATCATATTTACCATCCCTCCTCCACCACTAAGAAAACAGATTTTATGGTATGCTACCTTACCAAATGACTTTCTTTTTCTTCTTTTTTTTTTTTTTTTTTTTTCTTTTTTTTTTTTTTTTTTTTTCTTTTTTTTTTTTTTTTTTTTTCTTTTTTTTTTTTTTTTTTTTTGTGTGGGAAAGAATAAAAAGGAAAGGGAAAAAATAGTTTCATGACAATAGAAACAGAGGCAGATATAAAACCAGAATCTTTGACACACACATACACTAGACCCCATGGAGCTCTGTAATAGCAATTTTCTCATTTTTGATTGTTCCCCTTTCCCTTGGTACTCAATCTGAAAGTCCAATTTGCCAGAATAATGTATCTGGTGTGAGAGACAATTTCTACTACTGAAGTAACTGTTCCTTAGCAACCAGAAATGCTCTAGGAACAGGTTTCATTTTCCCCCATACCCACTGAGATACAGAATAATTGTCGAGATAATTATACCACAATTGTGAAGATTTACATAGCTTTTATATAATTATTTATGGTAGTAGTCAGTAAAATGAAAGGGGTAATTGACCACAACCAAGACCCACACTTAATTTATAGATATCCACTAGAAATCAGAATGAATTACAGCTGGCCAGGTTTACAGATTTCAATCCCAGTAAACACATTGCTATTTTTCATTTGTATCACTGTAGTAGTGAGAGATATCCTTGACTTCTGCCTCTCCCCTCCTCCCCTGAGGTCACAGTCCACCTGTGCCAGGCTCTGCGGACAGACCTGCAGAAGGGCATCACCTGAAAACCTGGCTACCCTAATACAGAAGCCATACAAAGCACAGGAAAAGGAGAGTGCGGTCCTTCTCAGCTTACAGAGGGGGAAACCAAGCAAATAGTGCTGAAGTACCAGGAACCAGGAGTTCCTGGAGACAGATCTAACAGGTGGTTTGGGGAGCTTCATAGTTCAAGTTCCCACTGTTAAAGCTAACCCATAATCCATTCCTCAGTCACATGCTATAGCCAGGGCCAAGCAGATGAGGCTGTGCTCCCAGGCACTGTAAGATTGTTTAAGCCCAGGCTGGAATCCCCTGCCTTGCTCCAGTGAAAGGCTTGTTACCTTCCCCATCCCTTGCAGCCAGGTGGCTGCCTGGTAAACAGCTCTGAGGTCTGATCTGCTAGGGAATTACAGCAAAAGAGAGCAAATACACTGTCAGATTGGTGAGGTGACCTAATGCACTGCATAACTAATGCTGACACAGAGGTGAGGCTGGAAAGCCTCGTGGGACGGGAAGAAGAAGAGAGGCAGGTCCACCCCTTTACATAGCAGCCCAGTTTCATCATTTAGGCAGGTTATGAAGTTGTAGCTTTACAAAGAAGACTTTGCACCTTGAATCCTGCAACAGCAAGCATGGAAAATCTCCTGAGAAAAGTCACAACATTTCCAAGACACACCAACAGCCAGTAGCAATAGCCACAGTGAAGCTGCCATTAACAGATGAGAAAAAATTACATTTTCTACTATCAAAATACTGAAGTAATGTATTGTATTACTGATCTGCAGTAGTGGAGAGTTGTTACAATCCAGGAGATGTATCTACACAAAGCTGTTTCATTGTCAGAGCTCACAGAGTGGGACTTCCTTACTGTGACAGGAATTGCTCCTGATGCCAATGTTTGCCTTCTTTCTTTAGCCAGTGTAAATCCCCAGGCTTATACCAATATAAAGAATGCACATCCTCATTCTGTAGGATATTTACTTTTCTGGGTGGATATGACAGTCTGTCATTCCACTGTCTGTGGAAAAACCTCTGACGGTGTCATTCCATCAGTATTATTTACTTAAAATTTGTTGACTTTCACATATTGGCCATTTTTGCCACCTTCTGCCTTCCAAACACTTCTATTATGATTGGATCCCGAAACAGGGCATTACTGCATTACAGTTTCCCACTAGTTTGTGCGCCAAAATGGCCCTAGGCTCTGGTCTCCCAGGTAGCTGTAATATCCTTTTGTAAACCTTCCATGAATGATTATGGTAAATCTTGCTTGCAGCGATTTCTGTTCCCTCTAGCATTTTTTCCACCCACCTGTCTGTGCTTTTCTTCTTTTTTTTAATTTCTTTCTGATTTTCTATTCCCCATTTTACCCTATACCCTACAGCCTAACAGACTGTCATACTACAATTCTTTTTCCCCTGCTCTCTCTTTTTCTATGTCAGTGAAACAGTGTGATTTTCAAGCCTCTCAACATAAGTACTTTTTGCACTAAAAATATCAATACTAAGCATCTACAAAAATCAAAATTGCATAAGTAAAATAATTTTAGAAACACCTAAGGTGTTGCTATTCATCTGAATTGCACTTACAAAATGTAACTCTTCTTCTTTTCATTGAACTCCTATAACAAAGCCAGCATCTCAAATGCTGAAATAAAACTGATGCCCAAGTTAATATCAGGTTTTAAAGACACCAAAAGTACTTCATGAGGCTAATAGTGTTAACTATTAATTTCTTATTTTAAATGGACAAAAATTATTTCGCTCAGCACAAATAGATACAAACCTAATACAATTTTGCCAGCTGAAAACTGTCATGCAGCTTCACTTTTAACAGCAAGCATCCAAGGCTGTGGGGGAAGATCAGGGAGAGACAGCAGAATTGTGTGCCTTGACCAGTTGCTAATGAAGTGTAAGATCTTTCTGAGCTCAGTCAGGCTTGTAGTAACAGCAGACACAGCTCCATGCCACAGCCAGGGGTACTGACCCCACTCTTAAGAGAACTGCTGCTAAAATTGGCCTGAACTATCTCAAACTTCTAATGTACAGATTCAGTAAAGAAATCAAAGACACTGGCTGCTTATTCAGTCACCGCCTGAATATCATTTTCTGAATCCTAAAGCAATTTACATAATTACAAGTGATGTGTGTACTGGAATTATTTTAATTACATGTGAAAGCAGCAATTTCTAGAATGAAATAGAACTACTAAACACTGTGCCTGGTGTTGCTGCAAAACACTTGTAGTTGCAGAAGTGAAAATTATTATCCACATTCGAAAAATTATATGGATTTTTTGGGTGGGTAGTGACAGGATTTTAGCTGGGAGGCCCAGATTGAACTATGTCTTCTGAAACCACACATGGGAAAACAAGAATGATTCTCAAACTAAAACTGAGATGATAAGTAGTAAATAAATAAGGAATTTGGCTATTAGCTACATACCTTAGAAATCCAAAATAACATTGACAGTGGATTTTTGTCTTTTGAAATTAGGACTTAATCTGATTTACCCTCCATTTCAAAACCTAGTTCTATAACACATATATTTATGCATGCTGTAACTTAAGTAGCTGGAATAGTTGTTTCTTGGGCTTCTATCTGAAGCCTCTTTTAGTCAGTCAAATTGACTGCTGACTTCTTTCAATTTCCTCTGCTGACATGGACTGCATGCTGTTATTATAAGCAAGGGAACCATCACTGAAAACCTCATCTAAGCAAAACTCCACTTTAGACTAACTATATTTTTGCTTTCTAAAATAATGTTTTCCCTATGGAACTAGTTCTGCTGACTTGCCAATTCTTCTAAAAATTGGATTGTTGAAGATTTTCTGTGGTCTTTTAAAACGTGTGTGATCTGGTAAGCAGTTAACTAAGTTCACTTCACTGGAAATTTCACCTATGTGTAGACTCCAGAATTGGGTTTTGCTTTCCTCCATCAGGCAAATATCCATTTGCCTTTCAAGAAAAGACAATATGAATCAGTAGAAAACTGCATATTTCCCTTTCTTGGTCTTTCTATGGAAGCAAGAAGATCCTCATTTTAAGTACTGTAACATCAGAGAATAAGGTTTGTAAAACCTAACCTCAAACTCCTTGCCCCTGTGCAATCTGTATCATACATTTACCATCCTATCCACTGGATTAGGAGGAGACTGGTGAAATATCACCAGATAGAACTTTTTCTGTCAAATTTTTACTCCAGAGGCTTGATCACATGAATAAGAAGTAGCCTTTTTCTCCGGAATATTAATAGGAAGGTGATTTGTTTGGTTTAGTTTTTCTCCCCCTGCCTAAAAAGAACAGATTTTGTATGATTTCTTCCTAGCTGCTCTTTTTCTTTTTGTTTTCAGGTTTACAATCACAATCTGTTCTTGTTCTTTAAAGGTGCTGTATGTGGATCTTTGAGATTTTTTTGGTTGACCTTTGTTTTTTTCCCTCCCACAGAAAGAAGTCGTTTTCTTGGCTGAGTCTCTTCCTGCCTCTGCATCCCTATATCAACAAAATTGCACTGTGAAAAGCCTTATTTGCTTGTTTCTGTGTTTAGTACCAGACCACAGAAAAGTTTTATCACAGGAATCTAAATGTTATTAAAATATTGGACATTAGTAGGTTCAGTGTAGCATGAAACAGGCCATTCAAGACTGGTAACTCACAGGCATTAACCAGCCAGCATAAAACTACTGACTTTAGTAGAAGGGAGCCATAAAATACTAATTTTCTTCTTCTTTTTTATTTTTTAAGCACCACAAGATCCAGTCTTATGAACATATAAGTTTAACCTGCCTGGGAAAAAAATAAAAAACAACGCCTAAGCTTAAAAATCCAAAGTCAAACGCCCACAAAATTAGTGCATGAAAGTACTCACGGTTCAGATGGAAATGATGGGTCATAACAACAAAAATTTAAACACAAGTACTTGGTTGCTTTTCATTCTGCTGTAAGCTACATGGCTTGCTTTAGCTTGTGCTTCCTTGTGTTTCACTGGAATTATACCTAGAGATGGAAACAGACAGAAAAAAAGTAGAGAAAGATGACAGGTCCCCCAGCTGTTTCACATTTCATGATTAGCAACACTACCTACCCCAGGTACTCCTAACAAAGTGCTGGTGAAACGTGTTGAGAGGATGTTTGGTGCTCTTGCTACATTCAAAAGCAGGTTTTCAAGAAATCAATGTGAAATTGAAATCACAATATTCCTAAAGCTGTAGTGAAAATGTCTTTTTATGCAGTTTATTTTTCTAGTATTAATAAAAAGATTTTTGACCTTCTAAATAGTTGTTTTACCTTATGACTGTGTAAATTCTGCTTACTTTTCAAAGTGGATCTTGGTGATAGTACATGGTCAAAAGGCATATTGAAGAACCTCAAGTTTGTAAACCTTAAACTGAGATAATCCTCTGTGTAGTTTAGCTCCGTGTGCATCTCCAAGAAAAAAAAATAAAGCTGCAAAGTATCCACAGGTATGAAAAAATGAGCAGAGGAATGTTACAGAAAGCTGTCGTAAGATTACTCTTAGTATCAAGAAAAGACATATTTTTTCCCAACATAATTCTGAACAGATACCTCATCTTCCAGAACACTAGGAACATAAATATGAGGTTATGAAAGGGTTAGATTTGGCTACTCCAAAGAAGCTGAAAATTTTCACTCTCTAGGGGTCAAATGCTACATGTGAATATCAGTGATATGAAAAAGCATGAATCCATGTTTCTTTTTTTTTTTCTCTCTGCTGAAATACATTGTGCTTTTCTACCTGCTGGAGCAGGTGGACCTGCCCTGAAGGAACTGTGCCCAGTGAAGAGCCCATGCAAGGGCAGATTTATCCTGAAGGATTGCAGCCCATAGAAAGTCCAGTCCACGCTGGAGGAAGGGAAAACTGTGAGGAGGAAGGAACAGTAGAGACATGATGTTATGGACTGATCAAAGCTTCCATTTTCCATACCCCTGTGCCACTTGTGTTGGGGGAGGAGAAAGAGGAACTGGGGATGAAGGAGTGAAGTTGACCCTGGAAAAAAACAGAAATGAGAGAAGGTGTTGGTTTAATCTGCCTTTTTTTTCTCATGATCTAAATGTCTTTTAATTGACAATAAATTAAATTCATTAATCTCAAATAAAGTCTGTTTTGCCCATGACAGTGACTGGTAAGTGACCTCCTTGTCTTTACCTTGACCTGAGCTTTTTCTTCTTATTTTCTTCCCCTGCCCTGTTAAGGAAGAGTGAGAGTCCAGCTGGATGAGTAGCTGGCAGCCAGACCTGATCAACCCACCACAGCACCATAACTGTTTAGATACTTGTATTATGGGGCAATTTTTACTTAATTTTCTAAAGTAGGCTATTTCTGTAACTTTCTTTCTTTCACTAGGTTAAATCTCTGCCCTGACTGTGTGCAAGTCAGAGCTTTATACATCTGAGTTTCTTCCTCATTTCTACACTGCATGCTTTTATAAGCAAAGTCTGGGACTTGGTATGCTTCTTAAAAGGCATGCAGAAGATTGATGTATGAATGAGAATATCAGTTCAACAGAATTATTGAATCATAAGCTAGATTTAATAAAATGACAATTTGGTTTAGTTGCAGTATTGGTTTCAAATGTTTCACTTACAAAGGCAGAAGGAAAGCCATCAATTTATGTGATGGAGACTTAATTTAACACTTCTTCTATAAAGCTGCAGTTTATAAAGTTAGCTACATAAATCATTAGTGTTGGAAATCTGCGGAAATATCACACTGAAAATTGTCAGTACCTTAAAAGGTTTGCATCATATACTCCTATCCATGGTAATACCAAATTGGATGGGATATAAATTTTTCTTCCATGCAGTCAAACGTAAGCCTGAAAACATAAACCATATATCCTACAGGTGCAAGCTGTTCCCAAGAGAGTGCATTAAGGAAATAATTAAGGAAATGTCTCATAGCACTGGGATGCCAAAGCCAGGGAAGCAGTACAAAGCCAATAGTTCTTGAACTACAGTTGCTGTGCTGTTGAAACAGAACAAAGCCACAAAGTGCTCCTACTCCTTCATCCTAAGCAATACACACCAGAGTGGAAGAAATAAGGAAGAAAAGAAAGAAGCAAATCCCTAGCAAAGAGTGGAATAAAGCTTTAAGGCCCTACATTCCTTGAGACTCCAGCTGCAATGGGCAGCAGCAATCCTTACCCAGATATGTTGAGCTCTCAGGGAGAACTCATCACTAGATGCCTCCCAGGCAAAACCATAGGTAGTTCTACCCAGCATATGTCCACTTCTTTTCTTGCATTCTTTCAGCTGTGATACCTTTTGATTTGTTTTCTTTTCCCAAATATACTATACTTATGTATTTATCAAGTTCTGCAGTGCAAGAACTATATGATATTTTGGGGGTTTTTTTCATGGACAAAATGGAGTCAAGAACAACCCCAGGGATACAAAATTCAACAGAGCAGATGTGTAGGAACTCCTAAATTATCATAAAAGCTTTGAAATTTAACTCACTGAAAGTATTCAAGAGATAACTTATGCAATAAAGACTAAGATAACTCAGTAGAGACAAAACCCAAAATCTTTGACAATACTTTCCCAGTTACCAAACTTGGCTTCCCAAACACTCCTAAACACTGTCACTTTAGAGTTCTATGATATAATGCCTACATTAATTGCTCTAAGTGCACTCTCTCCTGTCAAAGATAAGCCACTTCTCTTTTGCACACAGCTTTGATTTTCCTCTTTTGCCACTCTGCCAACGGCTATCCATTTTCTATAAGCATTCAGGCAGTCATGAGCAAGCTATGGCAATTTTTACTTTTCACTCAATAATTTCCAGTGACATAAATATTCACTTGGGGTTTCTTTCCTTCAACCCAGTGTTCGTAATGAGGTTTCTATTATTCTTTCAACTACTAATTAATAGAAAACAAAAAAAAAACCCCTCACTTCTTATCTATGATAGGATATTTTTTAAAACACAAAAGACATAATTTAATTTTAATTTCATCAAATTCAATTATACTGACTACTGATATGCTATCCTAGAGCTGGTTGATTCCTTCTAAGAACTTGCACAGATGTGTGATTCATGGCTTCCCTTTACAGAAGCTGTGTTAACTCAAGCAGTCTTACTCACCCTTATCGGCCTCGTCTCAAGGTGTCAACCTGTAAAAGCTCTGGGTCCTTTCTTACAAGCCCCTCCACAGTGTCTCACCCTCAACCCGGCCACTTTCTTTTGCTCCAGCTGTTTCACTGTGCTCATTCTAAAACTGGTGTTTGTTACTGATTTCCTGGTCAGGCTGCTACAATCAGAGTGCCCCAGGGACCAGCTCTCAGACGTTTGTCTTCCCAACATCTCCCATCTCACTGGTTGGTCCCGCAACATTCCTTCTGCAGAGGTTCACTTCACCTTGGCAATTTACCACACGCAAATTCAAGAATTCATGTTTATATTTGAAGCAATAACAGCAATAATATTTTATATCAGAAATTAAAGAAAGCTGATACTTGTTACTGCTTTAGAGATACTGTGTATGAGTGTGAGTGACACATTTCATGTTCAAGAGCTTCAAGGACCTCCAAGCAAGCTTAGAGTTCCAAGCACGAATCCCACGGGCAGTTGTGGATAAGAGTTAATGCAGCAGGGGCTGATGCCTGCCACCAGGATTTATTGCCTCCCCCCTTCACCTCTCGCGGTACGAGAGAGCATGGGCTGACTTCATCTCAGGAGAGGAAACGGAGCTGCACATCCCAGGGAAAGAAGTGGAGGCTGGAGTCCTGTGCTCAGAATGCTTCCATGGGCAGGAAAGGGTAGCAAGGAGGAAGACAGACTCACAGAATTAGGGGAGGGAATTTTGTACGCATTTGACATTCAGAAAATACTGATTCTTTCTAAAGTATTTCAAATCACATTGGATATCAGTGCATTTCCCCAGTTTATAAAGACCTGTCTGCTACATGAATCAAGGAGTTTATGTAATTAAGGATACTTGAATAACAAGAAGAAAACCAGATGGTCTTTCTTTTTTTAAAAAAAAATCAAAGTAATATAGGAAAATGGGTTTAGACCCATTCAAAGAAAGCATTTGAATTATTACAAAAATCTGTTCTTAAAATTGAGACCAGTTTTTTCACCTACAGTGTTCTCTGGTGTTCTGTCCTTGTTTTCTTTATAAACTAACTTTTATTATTTTAATGTGTTTAGTTAGTAAATGCTCTCCTAAGAGTCGTGCTCCTTTTTATTCTGAGGTACTTTGGTTGTCTTGTATTCGTAAACATCCATAAAGATATGTAAAATTAGCAGAACCATTAGCATTGAATCTATTTTATGCCTCTGCAAATATCAGTAGAAAATAACATTGACTTTGTTTCATAAGCAGGGTTGCATATAATTATCTCTATATTCTCCTTAGAATGCTCATCAATACATATTACATGTTCCACAATTATATCAGGATATGCTACTGAAAACTGCAGCCTTTGAATTTATGTCAGAACAGAAGATATTAATTGATTCACACCACACCCTAGAAGCAATTTGGAAGTGATGCTCATCAGATTTCAAATGCACTACGGCTTCCAAATGTCATTAATGGAAAGAAAGAACTGATGCGTGAAAAATGCTCACAGAAAACTCTACAGGAAACATGAAGCTATAATTATAAGTGCTACATTCTGCAGAAAGCTCCTGCCTATCCATATACTTTACACTAATATTTTAAAATTATTCTTGTAATTTTCTTACTACTTTCACATCACTTTTGCATCAGCCTAGCTGTAGCTAAATCAGTGATGATGCATCAAATCTGTCCTTAATTCCTAAGCAAACTAAGCTTATTTTCTGATTTCAATTCAAGGTTAGTGACTTTACAAGAAGTTATAAATATACCTAAATTTCGTACTTTGTTCAATGGCTGTTACGAGTGCAATGTAGTTCCCAAAGATCTGTTGGAGAACATGATAACGAAAAAAAAACTCCCCTGTCTGTTGGGGTTTCTTTTCATCTTTCTGATCAACACTTTGCTCTATTTCAGGTAAGTTTACTAAAGCTTCCATAGCAAAAACAGCTACAGACAGACTGGAATGTAAGAGACTGAGAAGGACCTCCAGACATCCTTAGTTATCCTTAGCCTTAAAAGAAATATATAGACTTGTCAGCTGCTGGTTTAGGCAAGGCAACTAATTCCAGGTAGAAATAATTGAAAAAATAAGTTAGAAAATAATTAAAGCTTTGGAGGTTTTTTGTTATTTGTTTTTATGCAGTTCAGAAGAGGGGAGGATGCCTCCTTTTTCCCTGTGAATACATTCTTAAGCACAGTAACTCTTCTGTAAGCCAGGGTTTTGTATTTCTGTATTTTTGTTCCCCAGACCCAGAGCATTCATCAGAGTTCATTAACAGCTATGCAACTCTGGCATCAGAATTTTGGTGAATTAGAGTTTTTCTTTCTCCCTTTTTAGCCATAGTGTTGTTATTCCTCTTCACTTCCTCCCATCTTTATGCAGCTATTCACAGATCCCAAGGTCACAAGGTGGCATATAATATGTTGCAATTAAATTTTTCTAAATTTGCTATTGTTACGTCTCTGGAGTAGAATGCCCTGTATTCTATATATTCCAAATTATGTGCCACGTAGCAGATTTCCGGCTGGACCTAAAACAGTGACAAGATTTGACAATTTTTTTTGAGTATTTTTCTGCTCAGCAACTGCATTCACATTGGAAAAATGGGACAACTTAAATAAATGAGATAATGACAGTCCTTTCCCTTGTCATAGCCAAAATTGTAACTATGCTGATTAAATTAAGCCCATGGCTTAAAATAGACCACTTTGGTTGTATTAAAAGAGATGGCAGCTGCTCAACACATTTCTGGAGTCAACTGTGCAGAATTTAGATTCAGCCTGCTGTGGAGCTGGAAACTCCCAACACCATTATCTTAAGCTTTAACATATCAAGTATTTCCAACACTAGGATTTTCTGATGATTGCTAGTAGGGAAGAGCAACATTCTGAAGCTGACCTTTTCCAGAACTGTGAAGGACAACATATCTGCTTAATAAATCCCAAAGGTGGGAACCATCATTTTATGAAGTCCATCTAGGATAAGATAAAGGCCTGAGGTTATAACAAAGGCACCTTAATAGCTGTAGGTGTGAATCACACAGTCCACTTGCTATGGTCATAAAGACATAATTGAAAGATGTAGCACTACCATCATCCTCCTTCAAATCATAAAATTTTGTGAATTTATAATTGTTTTAAATGAGGCAGTTTAAGCATATTAAAAAAAAAAAAAAAGCTTACCAGCCATTCAGCTGAAGAGCTTTTTAGTTTTGTTGTGCACCACAGATCTGATGGTGACTCTGTGCTGTACCTGTGTAGGAATCTAAATAGCTTGTTTCATTTGAGGTTTGTGAAATAACTAATTCAGGAACAGGCTTTTAAATCATGTGGTAGTATATTTCTTCAATAGATGTGAGACTGAGTTTAATATTTCTGCTCATTTTTGTGAATAAGTCAGAGTTAGCCAACAGCCTGTTGAAAACTGATTTTTATACTATTTTGTCACTGACATAATAACACATCTGCAGCTTATGATTTATATGAGTTATCAGGTGCCGGGTCAGACTGACCTAAGACAAGACGCGCTTCTTTCTACTGATGAAGTGACAGCAGAAATAACCTTCTGTGCTACAGGGTACTTTAAACTCTATTTGTTGACACTGGAGGAATTAGTCAGTCATGAATGAGTAACTCTGCTTCTTCTGATGGGGTTTTTATTATATAGTTGACCATAGCATAGTGTCATTAGTATCAAATAAAAGAAACATTTAGGCGATAAGAGATGGCGTGATGCGTCCCCTGGAACATTCTGCAACGTCTGCTCCTGTCCTCTGAGCTCCCACGTCAGTGTCTGGAAGAACAGCTGCCATCAGCATCCATTTCCCTCCCCTCACCTCTCTTAGACAGTTTGGGGTTTTTTTTCCCTTTTAACATTTTTGGGAACATACCAACAATTCTGTTAGTGAAGATGCTAAAGAGTGAAGCATGAATGATAAATCTCACCTTTTGTGTCATATCAGCACATTCCCTCATATTTTATCAATACATTCAGAGAATAAAAGACTACAAGGAGAATTTTGAATAGTAAATTAAATCTGAAGAAGGATCATTGTGGAAAAAGGCTTATACCTGAAAAATGAGTTCTTAAATACAAGGAGGACAGGCAAGGTAGTGAGAAAGTCAGGAGATAAACAACCTCATTCTGCTTCTGCCTTGTCTTATAACTAAATTCCCAGCCAAACTGCAATGCCAGGAAACTTCAGGAAAAGCAGTGACAATTTAATGAGTAGCAGATCAGATGCAGAAGATAAGTACAAATCAGACACTACTTAAAAGGGGAAGTGGGGAAAAGACAGGGAAAAAAAAAACCCAATCAGCTTGTGTTTCAAAATCTCACAGAAATTTCCAATTCAGTGTTTAAGACGTTTTCTGTTAAGTGTTGGTCATCCCCCTTGTTCCTTCCCACCTCAGGAAGAGGAGGGCTTGAATTGAGGTATCCGTTTGAACAATTTATCTGGTGCCTCTTTCACTTCTGTTTCTGATACTTTCATGTACACAAGTTGTTGACAATTTTGCACAGACAATGGATGCTGTAGAAGTAGCTTGCTGCATTATTGATATATTTTTAAAATTATTTTAGTGCTTTTTTCTTTTGCACAGTAAAAATTTCAGGAGCTAGCATGGGATCAATCAAAACAAGAGGATTCAGATTCACTACTGTAGGCATGAGTAACTGTTCCTCAGAATGTAAAAACTGCTACTTTAAGGTGGGATTTCTTACTCCTCTAAGTAGGCAACAACCTTAACAGAAGAAATATGGTCTAAAATTGTTTGTTTCTCCCTTGAGTATGAAGACAGTCTGACATGACTGGCTCAGGTGTAGGTGCTGCATTGTAAATATCTAAACTATCTTTACAAAGAAAACATCAAGTTTTTCTAGCATCAGGTCCTTCACAGTGAAAATTAGTTTGTTCTTTTTGTTTGTTTTTTTTTTTTAAATTAGATCTTATTTTATATTAGATAGACCCATACATTCCCTGTTATTCTCTTGGTTTCACTGCAGCTACAATAATTTACGCACTCCATTAAGCACAATCTTCATCCATAGGTACTCCTACAAACTTTGGAAGGTAATTACTCTAGAAATACATGACTTTACAGTGTGAGAAAAATTAGCAAGACTAGGTCATAGCAAAGGAATAGATTGTTCACATACTTCATTCAGCTGAACGTAATACTACGTGTATGTATTTTGCAGCTATCAATATGAATACCCACACTAATTAAAAATTAGACAAGTAAAGAAGTAAAATTTTAGAAATGGATTGTTTCCTTTCTACCTTCTCAGGGTTAAGAAAACATTGAACACTGGGATGACTTTCTGACTTCTAAATAAACTTACTTAAGCATCTTTTCAAACATGGGGAGGTATTTTTTGACCTGGTGTTCTACCACTCTATAATTACTTCCATTAAGAAAAGAATAATTAGAGCAGGAAAAAACACAAAAACTGGAAGCCAGAATTTAACTACTAAATAGTGAATGCCAACTGTTAATTTATTAACGAACTAAACTGTCCCAATCCACATATTAATGTTTCATATAAATTTTGGAGAAATTAAGGAAACATTGAGCATGCATAAAATGTACAGCTAGATAGCAATATCAAAGCTGAGTATTTAATGCATAAATAAATCAATCTAGAAGTCTGTGTATGAGGCACAGAGAACACTTTTTTTTATTAGTATTTTGAACATATAATGTATTTAGTTGCTGCTCAGGGATTAATTTAATTTAAGAAATGGAAAGAGCTTTTCAATGATGTCAACAAAGCAGCAGAACAATTAATTTTTCCAGCCTTTCAGTTTTATACATAAGGTTAGGGAAATAGGGAGTATGTTCTGTTGAGACACATGACTAAATCTGAAATGTTCTTTTCCAGCTATTCTGCCTACATACTGCACCCTAGCATCTCCAGAAGGCCTGCAAACTAGAGGTTTGTTTGCACTAGCTGGGTATTAGTGCATCTTGGAATACAGAGAGATTTCCAGAGAGGCAGATTTCAAGGTGAACGACAGGAATAGAGGTGCATTTCTGGGTGGAGATACAAGAAACAACAGAAAACCAGTTATGTCCAAATAGCATGTGTTGAGATAAACTGGGTGAAGAAATTGAAAAATGAGCCCACAGTGATCAATTCACATAGCAGACTTTTCTGCCAAGGAGACTGTAAAAGTGGATGGTAGTTTGCTGCTACACTGGCTTAAGTAGACCAGAAACGCCCAGAGAACCCTAAATCTTGTAGTTTTTCTGTAGTATTGTTCCAATCCTGATTTGCCATGTTTAATTCTCCCCATTTGGGTAAGCAGTGTTTAATGGAAGATGTCCCTGCCCATACCAGCAGGCTTGGAACTGGATGATACTTTCTGGGTCTCTTTCAACCCACACCATTCTCCGATTCTCTGATTCTATTAAATTGTTTATCTCTGGCTAATTACCAGTGGGTGCAACCTGTGGATGTTAATCCCTGGTGACCAAATAGACACTGGAGGCTTCTTCTGCTCCTGTTCTACAGCTGAGGGTGTGGGGTGTGGAAAGGACATGAAGGAAACATGACAAGAAGGACATTGCAGAAGGAGTCACAACCCATTACCTATTCTGACAGCTGGCCTGGTGGCCTCTGTATGCAGCTATTATCAAGAACCCAGATGGTGTCAATATCCAAAGGAAAAACTAAATTTTCAAAACTCTTGCACTGTTCATGCACAGCTTTGAGTATTGACCCAGAATATGGAGCAAATGAAAGGATTATGCTGATTTTTCCACCCTTAATAACTGAACCCAAAGCCAAAGAAAAAAACAGCTTTGTTTATCCATCTGTCTCCTTAATAGCTTCTGCATTTAATAGGCTGGATTCCCACTTTTGTTTCTGCTAATTATCTAAATCTTTCCAAATTGTTTGTTACTGTCCCCAAAAACATGAGCAACCTTTGTCCTGCTGAAATGAACTAATACACTTTGAAGCCCAGAAATCTTATTAACATGACAGGTTATATGGAGGATGCAATTTGGAGGGTTTTGTGTAAAATAGTATTGAAGTCATGTTACACTTCTGCATTCTGTTTTTACTGCGTATCTGTAACTATTCTGAAATGCAAAATCTGAATTTAGTGCCTTAAAAAAGCATAAATGACAGGAATAAGCCAATATCATCTAGGCTGCCAAATCATCTACACAAAGGATAAGTGGCTGGTATTAGAAACTAAATCACTTTTGATTCTGCTGGAACATATGGGAGCAGAAAATCCTGAGCTTGGATTTTGAGGTGCCTTGTAAAGAAGGAACACAAAATAATCAGACAGTAACCACAGTTACATTATTACAACAGAAAGATCTGACATGCAAACAGCAATATTAGCATGTTAGAAGGAAGAGTAGTCACTGTCACATGGAAAGCACAGGTGAGAGGTGGAGACCCACTGCTCACTGCTTCTGACCGCAGATCTATCTTTCCTCTCCTCCTGCACACAGAAGATGGATGTAAAACAAACCAAGGACCCAGTGAACTTCTAGATGGTTCTTAAACCCCACTGAAGTCTCAGTGGATAATTGGTGTATATCTCTCTGTCAAAGTGATCTATATCAGACCCAGGTGAAGTCTCAGTTTCCCTATTGCTAATTATAACTGGACTATATCACAGCCTGTAGGCCATTTTATCACCTTCCCTTGTCTGCTCTAGCACAATTATACAATTAAGCAGGCAAAAATCCCCTTGAATCCTTATTAAAAAGCAGCAAACCTTCAATTCTTTTTGGGCAGTATGTAGAGAGCTTAGGAAAGACAGACTCTTGCAACAAAAAATGGCCTACAGCCTTCCAATGAGCAATGTCAAAGGGCAGAGAAGAAGCATTTGGAAAATCAAGGGCAAGGCTTCTTATAATTTCATTGCCACTTTTTTTCTAGGGTAACTTCACTTCTTCAATGTCTTCAATAAATCATGGAAGCACTACACACAGAAACTAACCCAAAAGGCTGTGATCAAAGCTAGCCATCAGAAACATTCCCTATAGTAGGAAAACAGTACCTATCCCATAGACTGGTAAACAACATCTACCTTTTGGCATAATGTCTCACATAAATATATAATTTTTTTTAATTACTTGTTTAGCTTTTGAGAATCTGATAAAGCCTCACATAAATGCAAATTGCTTTGTCATTTTTATGTGGACTGACTGGAGTCTCCAGCCACACTAAAAAGATATTAGCTACATACATCTTCTGTTTGGAAAAACATTTTAAGTGCATCCTCAGGTTGTGCATTTCTTTTGAGCTCAGGTTTCCTTTTCATTCACTTCATTTTAATTGCTTTCACTTAACTTTTAGCCCTTTACAAGACTGATAATCTGCAGATTTGCATATTATAATATCAGTATTACAATTCTCATATTCCTTTATGCTTTGCCCTCCCTGGCTGAGCCACAAGGACCAAAAGGAGCTGAATGCTACCCCAGCTGATGCAATTATCTCCAGCACTGGTTCCAGCATCACAAAGAAATACCTGGAGCCAAACAGAAGCCATGTTAGACAAAACAAATCTAAGTGTCATCCACTTAAAACTCTCTCTCTCTCTGCTGAACCGGAGTTTTTAATTCCAGTGGAAGAACTCCATATATGCTGCAGATCTCTAATCATTCAACCTTCCCTTTTTCAGCCCTTTTCATTCCTGTCTTATGATGAGTAGAAGTCATTTGGCTCTCCCAAGAGGCCCTTCTGTCTAATTTAAGGTCTATATCAAAAGTGTTTCTCTTCATTGCCCAAAATAATTTAGCAATCATTGTTATTATCCCACACACTCAAAAACACATTCCAGGTGACCAGTCTTATAAGTTTTTGAAATATTACACATTTAATCATTTAAGTACTAAGCTCAAAAAGTAGCTCCATTAGTAACTGTTCAGAGAAAATAAAATGTAGGAGGGAAGAATACACCCCACAAAATAATTGTGCCTGCTAATTCAAAATTCTGAATGTGACATTTCAAACAATAGTTATGGCTGCAGAGGTTGTGAATTGTGAGGAACTTGTGATAATGACATCAAAAAGTTAAATTCTCTTGCATATTTTTTTGTGTGTTCAAAATGAGAATTCTAGTAGATCAATTCAGGTTAGAAATATTTTTTTAAATTTCTACTTGATGTTGCATAAAGGACAGCACTAAGATAGAGGAGAACTTTTCCTTATTATGTCTCAAACAGTCATAAATAAAAAGAATTCTGTAACAAATATGAATGCCATTATGTGTGAGCGTTTTCATCTTTATTTGTTCCCAGGCCTAAAGTAAGACAATGATTGATGGATATGTGAAAACAATATTCCCACTACCAGTCTTGCCCTTTAGCAATCTCTCTGTACTCTTGTGCTATTTCAAATAATCACAGACTCTGGTGAGATACTAATGAAGATGTTTATGGTTGCCTTAAACCAAATGCAATATTTTAATTTAAATCCGATACTGATTCTCAGTGCAACGGATGCATTGACAATAATTTATAGTCAGTGCATCTCTCCAGCTCCAGAACCAGTTACATTGGACTAGGAAACTTCTAATGTCTCATCTGATTTTTTTTTTCTTTGCCCCAAGCAGAGACTATGATGAGCTTGGAAAAACACGAAAGAGGAAGAAGACCTTTCTTTTTTCTGAGAAAAACAGTCTAGTGTGAATTATGGCTTTTTAGACTCTTCATGTGGCCATATGAAACATATTTTGGAAAAATTCTCCTTACTCACTTCATGAAGTAACAATGCTATACACAGGGAACTTTAATCCTAACAGCAAGATTAGTTGTAGGATAACTGGTCCTCATAAGACAGGATCAGGTTTTGATCACTGTAACTGGAGGGCTGTTACCCTGAAAGTTCTTTTATCAGCATCTACTGCAAAAGAAAATATCCTTTGGTGGAATGTTAATTTCTTTTGGTATTTTCTGAATTGACATTTAGAAACCAAATCTTGGGTTTTTCATTCAGTTTCCTGTCAAACTGACAGGAAATAGAAGTTAAATTGTTAATAAAAATAATTTTTTTTTTTCAGCTGAGAAAAATTTAGATGTACACAGTCACTAACTCTGAAAGGACCTGACAGGTACTTATGAAATGCAGCCAAAAGGTAGGAAGGGCTACATGTAAGTGCTGATGACTTAAAGCCTATTTTTCCCTATAACGTACTGGTTGGCAAAAGTCTCTCATAACTTATAAATTTTGCTGCCTGCAGCACAGGGAGCAGTCAATGGCCCTTTTGTGTTACAAACCATCCCAGACTATAAAATGTTCAATGGGAAAAGGAGACAAACAACAGAAACAAAAATCACTATTAGCAGGTCAACATTCATTTACATTTCTTAGAATGGCATCAAGCAATTGGAGAGAATAATCAGACATGGTATGTAAGAAATATATAAAGTTTAAAGGGCAAAAGACCAAAGGATCCAACATGTACCAAAGGAATGAAGAACCAGGAAAACAGGCATTTTGAAGTGATATTCTCATTTCTGCAAGCAGTCTGCTTCTGTCATTTGTTCTACTTTTGGTAGGCTTTTTCTCACTTATAAACTTACAAGTTAGCTTATAAATTTATAAACTTATAAATTAATTTATAAGCTTATAAACAAGTTTATAAGGAAAAGGCACACTGAAAAAGTTACAAACAGAACTAATAAAAATAGCCTGAAGGGCAAAATACACAGACAGATGGAAAGAGGCCAAACAGATCTGCAATACTGAGTGTTTTATACATTTCACCTTGGCCGAGTTCACGGTTTCCAAGTGGATTGATCCAAAGTTGTCTTCCTTAGTAGTATTAGATGAAAAATATAAAACAGACATAGTAAATAAAGCTGTTGGTCTAAAATGACTTGGACAGTTGCAAACAAAGGATGCTATGCTGTATGTATTATACTTCTGGTTTAGATTCTCTTACTAAATATAGTACCCTATCTATTTACAAGATGTACATCTTACATTTTCAAGGACAGCACGCTGGAAATCTGAAAGGTCTTCTTTCTTTTCTGTTACTCTACTGCCAAGCAATTAGTCGTAGGAAGAGAAACAGAGACTTTGATTCTCCTTGAGACACACCGAGATTCATACCGGGAAGAAGCAATTTTGCAATCCTGAATTATGAACCGATCACATGGCCTTGAAGCTGCCTGAGCTAGGAGGCAGCTCCCATGAGCAGCTGACAAAATGTCGTATCTGTCTCTGAGCGGCAGCGAGAGGGCGAGATGCCAGTGTTCCTTTGCAGGAACCAGCCAAGCCATCAGACCCGAGCAGGTCTGACTGTGCCCACGGCTGCAGCAGCTGACAGACGGCTGCAGATGTGCTGCTCACTCAGAAGGGTATCCCCTGCACCTGCCGAAAGGCTTGGACACAGGACCTTCTCCCAGAAAACAAGGCAAAGCCTGAACTCCCAGTGTCACTGTCCCAGCACACCAAAATTTAGGGTCGTAGCTAACCTCAACAAAATGAATAACTTCATGTCTAGTCCCAGTGCTGGGCATCTTTGCACTGGTTTTCAAAATCAAGAGCTCTATTTGAAAATGAGATTTCAACAGAGAAAAGTACTCAGTGAATAATATGAGTTTTACTAAAAATAAAGGGCCTAATTCCTCAGTTCATCACTCCAGGATTATATAAGTGGATTTCCATGGAGTTATAACTATGGAAAAACCTTTAGAATTGCATCATCATAAACCTAGAGGAATGGAGTTTTTGCCCATTATGTGTGGGGAGTAAATGTATAGTATAGTAGGACATTTTCAGTGGTGAAAGACAAGGTTTAGGTGGCAGTGGAAAAGGGAAGTAGGTCTTTCTTGCCTTTTCCACCTTCCATTTTTTGCATTTTATGAACACCACTTTCATCTTTTTTTAATTTATATTAAGGACACTCTGTGAAATTAATGTGATGATCAAGTGTCCGATACAATTATAATTTTAGTTAGTCCATGGGTTAAGCTACCTTCTTGAATGAATAATTTTTCACAAAATAGAAGAAAACAGAAACAGACGGAGAGTGTATTTATACACATTATAATAACTGGTAAGACTGACATTCATTGAAATTTTAGACTTTATGACTCAACTGTTTTAACAAGAATATGTTAATGCAAGGCAGCTGATGGTATGAATACTTAAAAAAAGCACTGGCTTGCAAATCAATTATTAATATTTGGCTTTGTAACTGAATATAACTTCTTTTAAGCTACAACAGCTTCACTTACTGTACCAGGACACTTTGCTCTTCATCTGCAATGTGGAAATAAAAACTGTGTATTTGCCATCTCCAATGGTTTTATTCATTGCACTAAATTCAACATTTATGAGACTGAGCCATAACACACAATCATCCCACCAAGTCAAAACCAGCAGGGGACAGAGAGGAAAGGTTGCATCAAACCCACAGCAGTAACTTTGAGCAGTGGAATTCATGTCCATATGTGCTTGTGAGTAGCTTCACAGATACACTGCTTTTGCTTTTCATTATAGCACACACCAAATAAAATTAAACTACCCCTGGAGTTGGCCAGAGCAGGAAATGAAAAACGTTTCCATTAGATGCAAGAGAAGGCAAGATTGAGATAAAAGGTTTCATCCTTTTTTGGCAGATGAAAGCATATAAGTGAAAGTACAACTTTTATTTTTCCCTCATATATGGAGAGTTCTAAAGGCTGAAGCTGGACCTGTTCTTCCATGTTGCCGACAAGACATATGAATATTATGAGGTTAAGGATAAAGGAAACCCTCAGAAATACTAAAAGTGCACTCAGGGAATTTCTCAAAAAAATGTAGTTCTTACTGTAAATCTACTGCAGGAGTTTTTTGCCTCTTTTCCATCTCTCTGCAGCCAGACAGGAGCAGATTAGGAGCAGTTTAGGAGCAGTTAATGCTAGCATGTGTCAGCTGGTTCTCCTGGGAGCAACCCACAGGATGCTGAGAATTGTTTTCAATTGTTCTAGAGTTAGCCAAAGAATACTCAGTAACACTTTCTTCCAGATGTGCAACGATATGAAGGTGTAATTCTGCACACGGATACTAAGTAGACCAAGGACCTGGGAAAGGGAAAGAGTCTTCCAGCCTCAGCACACTTAAGCAACAGTGATATTTCTCTAACTGATGATTTTCATTCATCCTGCTGTCATCAAAAGTTGATGTAAACTCAAAGAACTCATACAGGTCTTATCACTTGGGTCACCAATTAAAAAAAAAAAAAGAAGCAGTTGTTTTCTCTGTCACCATATAGATAAGCCGTGATAGAGAAGACAAATAGACATAAAAACTTATATTTAAAAGATACATTTGGGAGGTTTTAATAGATTTTTATCTATTAAATAGACAATAGATTGTCCTGTTTAAATTATTTAATATAGTCAAAACACTTCCCGTGAGATTTTGGTACTGGTCTATACTAAATGTTCTTAGGTCTCGTGTAATAAAGAAGAGTAGCCTGAAAAAAAGCATAATTAGATCAAAAATTAATAAAGGAGTGTAAGACATTCTAAGCAGAAAATGGTGATGGAGTAATTTATTGCGGTTTAACAAGGAAATTAATATTGCAAGAAACCATATATTTCTATCAAGTTCTAAGTGCTCTGAACTTTTCAGACTTACACCACTGACAGGATGGAAATCAACACCTTGTAGAAGCAAACCACCAATAAAAATGTCTGATAATAAAAATAAGGTGCAGTGACTTGACTAAGAAAATTGTAACGTGGCTTGGTCTGTGCAGACAAGAAAATATCACCAGCAAAAAGTACAGTCCACATCCTGTTGTGTGTGTGGACGTTGCTAAATGAGCAATTGAAGGTTTAAATAGCATTAAAAACAAAGGGCAAGCATCACATTGAGCCTGATACTTAGTAATGAGGAGCATAAATACCTGTTTCATATTTGTAGGTATAGTCAGGGCTAAATACAAATGATTAAAAGAAAAAACAACTTTCCAGTGAAACTGGGGAAATGAGACAGGTTAAAAAAAACTCCTAATGCTACAAACAAACAAAACCCCAATCATTTCTCTTTGCTAAAAACATAAGCAGTTAAAAAAACAAAACCAGAGAATGGATTAATTCTGCCTGTTGAAAAGATAATTCATTTTCTTATTGATACATAGCTTAGAGGAACTGCTTGATGAAATAGTGTAAGCAAAAGAATGAGGGTCAGTATATCATGGAAAAAACGTCAAGTTATAATCACTTTAAAACAGTTGAGGTATTGACTCTACCTACAAACACACAGAACACATCAGTTGATATATTCAAAGGAGAACATGCACAGCAGCACACCTGTGACATTCACAGAGCATTCTGTGGTGTGCTTTGAAAGACGGGCCTCTTCAGGAAAAATGGTTGGCAAAAGCTACATAACTGAGATAAAGGAAGAGTTCTGTGGACTTTGACGAGCCTTTGCCAGAGGTTTTCAAGGATGAAAAAGGAAGAGGAAAAGAGCAAACTGAAGCAGGGGTGTGAATGTGTGTCTGTCATCAGTGAACACAGGCTGGAAACAGCACCAGTGGTGATCCGTACTGGAAATACCCCTGCTTCACAAGACATCCCTGAAAGTCTTATACAGACAGGACTCTTAGCTGAAAATCACCTATAGTGAATAAAACCAAATAAGATGATATAAAAGCATCATAAATTGAGAAAGTCAGAGCTTCCAGCAGAAACAATCAGTCAGGTTTATCAACAGGTGAACTATGGATAACACATTGAGTAAAAAATATGACAAAGTAGAAAGCTCTCATTAGTCTAGAAAACATTAGCAAGGGGATAAATATCAGGCCTGTTTTCATTCCAATACAAGCATCTAAACTGTATTTGACTAAAGCTGAGTGATACAGCCTTACTGTCTATAGGTTGGAGTAGCATTTTCACTCTCATATGAATGAGATATAAACACTTTTCCCATTAAAGGAGGAGCATTAAAGGAAAATATTTTATGTATTGTAGGTTACAAGAATGGGATTTATTTGTAACATAAAAATCTCTTACTAACAGGCACAGACAAAACTATTTTATGTTGTTTGTCTCGTCAGGCACCACCACCTGGCTCAAGTGACAATAAGCAAGTCCCAGCTGTTCTCCCTCCCCATTCAATGCTTTTCAAGCATTATGTGAATAAACATATGAATGGGTAATTTTCCTTGGATTTTCTGTGGGATTTAAAACTCTGTATGATCAACATTGAAAAAATCTAACAGAAGTTGGGTTGAAGTTAGTGGCAACTAACTGGCTTATTTTTTGCATTAGATTAAAAGTATGAAGTATGGTGAAAGGTTGCAATAAAGGCAGTACCTTTCAGATGTGACTGATTTTCCTGCTTCACTCATAGAGAATGAGATGTTAAGGTTTTTTTCCTGTTTACTGTTAGTACTAAATTATTGCTAAATTTTATTACTATCTATTATTAAACAATTTTTGAAATAATCACTAAAAAATAATTCCTCTGAGTTGCAAAGAACTCCATGTTCCCACAAAATTACAGATTACTGATGCCACAGCCTTCAGAGAATCCATTCCTAAAGTCCTATTCAACTTCAGCAGAAGTTTGTGTTTCTGGCCATACATAGTGAGTGAACATGAAGCAAAACTGAATCTGTCTCAGTACAAATAAATGTTTATTTTTATGCCAATTTTATACCTCTATTACATAAAGTCAAAAAAAAAAGAAAAAAAGAAGTCAGAAACAGGTGTTAAGTGCTTCAAGAAGAAGTTTTGAAGATTTCTCTATAGTGAGAAAAGAATAATCCAAAAATGAGTTTTCCTACTTGTCCATGTGTCAGCAAACTAGAATCTTTGAATGTCACAAAAAAAAAAGTTTAAGTGGATATGTTATATCATTTTGAAGAAGTTATTTCTATTATTAGTCTACGTGTTTAAAAAACAAAACAAAACAAAACCCCTTTTAAGTGCTCTTTAAGTACTTTTGTTATTGCTGAAAATGGAAACTAAATTAATAAAATAAATGAACCTGAACATTATTATGCTATCATATAACAGAACTTTAGTACAGTCTTACAGCCTTTGAAATGTCATTTTTTAGATGATTGTACTTTAAATCATTACCTTCTTATTCATAAAAACTGCATAAACAGCAAGGCCACTACAAAAGATTCACCTGCTCTGAAGCAAGTAGAAGAAAGAGCATCAACCAACAGCTTCTTGAAAGGCAGTTAGATAAAATGAATAGTGAGGAATCAAAGATGTAAAAGCCAATATCACTATCTCAGGCTTCCCATGTAATTGTGTCATGCCCTACACAACTGAGCAGCTCTGCTTCAGGCTGGCACAATAAACATTCAAATTATCATTGCAAAGAGGGCTTAAAGGACTACCTCAAAGTGCAACAGTTGATTCTGTGGGCTGGGAAGACCATGGATCTAAATATTTGTTTCCATTCAGCGTGGAAAGAATCACAGAATCAGGATATCCTGAGTTGGAAGGGAACCAGCAGGATCATCAAAGCCCATCCTGGCCCTGCACAGGACCCTGCCCTGCCCCTGAACCTCAGTTGTCCAGGTGACCTGGGACATTGTAGTCCATTCTTTTCCTCCACTCTACAACTCAGAGAAATTCATTAGTATGGATAAATATTACCTGTCCAGTTTTATTACAGAATGCAAATGTGTTTGTGACAAAAAATAAAGATTTTTATATGAGATGCAGGTGCAAATTCAAAATTTTTCATTAGATTTCCTATGCAACCCCTGGTAAGGCACTTCATGGCTCTCCTCTTCAGTCTGGAATATGAATCTGCAAAACATTCTACCTGGAGCAAATAAAAATTTGATTTAAAAAAAAAAACAAAGGAAAAAAAAAAACCCTGAAAAACGAATAACTGTATTAAGAATTGCCCCCAAAGTCCCTCTTTTATAAATAACCAGTCAAAACAAAAATAAAGAAAAAAATGTGCAGCAGGATTCCACTAGACCTTATATTTTATATTATTCTTATTTTCCCATATAAGAAACAATCACGGAATAAAGCAGGAACATTCAAAGGACAAACATGAGGGAAACAAAAGCTTACATGAAAAAAAAGGCATGGAAAATAAAATCAAATATAAAATAAAATAATAAAGTAAAATAAAATTATAAATAAAATAATAAAATAGTTTGGTGTAAGAAGGGTTAAATAAGAAACATTACCAGAAGTACTCATATAAGTATATAGTGCCAAGATAAGCACAAAGGGATCCGTTACCTTTTCTCTTAATATCCACAGAAAGAACAGTAAATTAAGTTAAACCAAAGGGAAGAATTTAAAACTGATAGCAATTGCCCTTTTGTACAATACATAATTAGCTTTCATTCATTGCACCTCCTACCATCTTTTACCACAAAAATAAAAAATTAGTTCAAACTACAACACGGAAGGAGTCTGAGGCATTCCTATCTCTTTTATGAATGAACGACTCCTCTGGCAGAGAGAAAAAAGATTAATGTTATCTAAAGGAGTTCCCACAGGAAAGAATCTGGTGTGAATTGGCTGAAAAATGTCTCCATCCTAAATTCAGCCTTGTGAAAGAAAGTTTTCCTTCCCAAACCCAACGGAAACATTACCATTGAGTTTGTTTAGAGTAGGCCCATCTGGAAGTGTAGCTCTGAAATAAGAATTATTTGAACAGCAATATTAGTGAAGCTGAAGGTCAAACTAATGAACTAACAATTTTTAAAAATAAATTAAGATGTCTAGAGACTTAAAATAATATTTTTAGTTACAATAAAGACATAACCTAATGGCAAAATGTGGTGGAGGCAGGGTGCTTATTATTTAAATCTACAGAAAAGTTCAAAGACAAAATGCTTGCATGGGTCCATGTGCCTTGGGTTCTGGGAGAGCTGATCCCTGTGTACATTTGGATGAAGTTGCCTTGTGCACTGCAGTCTAGCACTTGCTTTTGATGCCTGTTAAATACTTAAGTGGTTTTTGGAATACTTAGAAATTTTTAAAATCCTCTGCGGCAGTGAGGGAAAAAACAAAGTGTTTTACCACTGTGAGAGGAAAATTCCTTTGCCAGAGTAATTGAAAAGAGAATTTGAGGCACTGAGAAAAGGGGGGAAAACCTCATTTTGTTTCATATTTTTCCTACTTATTTTCAAACAATAAAATAGAAGACTTACTTTTTTTTTCCCCTCAGATTTTGTACCCTGAAATACAGTCATTCTGTGAGATAACAGCACAGGTCTAACTCAGTAGTTATTTTTTATTACTAGGACATGTTAAACTTTTATCTACAAAACCACTTTATACTATAATTATGAACTGAGTTAAAGCTTGTGGTTTTAATGGGTTTCTCCACCATGCATATACATGTACATAGGACAAGCAAATACAGAATATGACTTGCTGGGTAGAGCACAGAATTAAAAAAAAACCAGAAAAATTGAGTAGGAGTGTTATACTTCAAATTCCTGAACTGTTACTGGCATAAGACAGGAATCAGACCAATTCTACTTTCAGTGACATAGTGAACTACAATCTCAAAATCTGATAGGCATATTCTCCCCAAATTCTTCCCCCTAATTTCACTGTTCTTCTTTCATTTTGTCTTGATCTGACCTATTCTTGAATCCAAAATGTAATCTCCACCACACTTTCCAGCTGTGATAGTATTATTTTATTGTTCTCTACTTCCTTTAGGGCTCTTTCTTTTCTAATTATCACACTAAGTAGATCTGGCTTTCTTGCTCACAGCTTGATCACTTTTTTCATGTGTGATACCATCTGCCTAATAGGCTTTCTTATCTGGCTTGGGGGGGAGGAGGGGCTGCCATTGTAGATTCTGCTGTGTATCCCCTGAGATTTTAATACACGTTTTCTTATCATTAAAGAAGTAGGGGGAAAAAAAAAAAACCTTCTCATTTTATAGCTGATTTCAGCAACAAGTATTTTAGCCACATGTAACAGAAAATGCCTTTTCTGCAACGTGTTCACAGCCAATTACAATCTTTTCTATTCAGATGTTTGCGTCCAAGTAGAAAGACTCATCACATGCATGCCGTGAAAGAAGCATATTTCCTTTATTCTCTCTACTGGCAGAGTAAAATTCTCATCTAAGACAGATCAGAATTGATCTGATTGATTTTACAGATGTTAATAATGCAATCCTGATTATGAGAGCAGACCTAATAATTTTACGATGACTGTTTCTGTTAGACAAATTAATAATACAAATGCTCCAAGAAATTAAATACTCAGCTGTCAGTGGGGAATATGGGTGCCTGGGGCTGAATTGAGATGAGCTTGTGCAATCCCATATCCCTTCTGGAAGAAGGATCCTGCTCTTTGTGTGCAACAATGCCCATGGCGTAAGAGCCAGAATATCACCATCTAATTTATTTACTCTGTGGTTCATTGATTAATCATTCCTTTGCATTCCATGACACAGAATACTACACAGAATAACACCTCCTCCCCAGAACAACTGGGTTTGTGAATCAAGAGAACTCTGTGAAAACTGGAGAGACAATAATAGCGGAATAAATTTGTTCTGCAAATTTTAGTTTTGCAAGGGGTTGTCTTAGTGTCTGATTTTGTGGAAGAAGTTATGATTGATACTTGGAGGTAAAACACAGCAATTCAGTCTGTGACAGAAAACAGGAAAATAATGGAGCAGCATCCTTATTTGCTGAGGCTCACATAAAAAAATGCTGCTGAAAGTATTATCATACCTTTCATCACACTTTATGAAATCCTGGTCATCTCAGATTTCATGGTAAAGTCCCTCTTGATTTCTAGAGGATCGAAAATGTATTTGTATTAAGCATTTATATGTTGAAACATTTGCATAAAAGGCATCATGCTTATATAAAAACTCCGTTAAAAACAAGGCTGTGACCGCCTGACTTCAAACTGAGGAGTCCTCACTTTTTCCAGAGTGTTCTTTTTGTTGTTACACCACAAACACTACTAGACAAAACTCCAGATTTACATGTAGCTTCATGAAATGCCAGGGACTTCACTACCTCAGCAGGAAACGAGGCCTGCATTTTTGGGGCATATCAAAACACATCCTCAAGGAAATGGTACTTAGAATAATGCCAATTTATCACATTAATGGACAAGCAGCAAAAGATTTATGGAAGCCTTCACAGCAGGTCTGATAGATGAGATAAGGCACCCATAATTGTTCAGATATCTGTTGTGTGGCATCTGCCCCACAGGCATTTGCCTTGATTAGGGTCATAACATAGGTTAAGATTAATTCCTTACCTTTGACTATGTGTAGAGTCATCATTTCCTGTTTCAATTGATGCTTCCATGCTGAAAGAAGTCCACTTACCACCCTTACCACTGAATGTAAGCCAAATTTACCCCGTTGTTACCGATATTTAAACCCCAGTCAGGCACCCCAGGTAGACACACACAAAATGACAGATGGGGCGAGCTGCCAGTGCACACAGCACAGGGTTG
The DNA here is from genome assembly GCA_013400975.1 of Atrichornis clamosus. Lineage (NCBI taxonomy): Eukaryota > Metazoa > Chordata > Aves > Passeriformes > Menuridae > Atrichornis > Atrichornis clamosus. Next base: position 88,832 of record WBMZ01002250.1, read on the forward strand.
GTGCAGGGACCACACCAGAAGTTGGTGAAGCAAACTTCTTCTTCACCTGAAGTGGAAATGCAGCTGCATTCCAGTCACCTGAGTGCACTGCTGCTTCAGCTGAAATTTGCTTCAGTGCACTACACAATTACTCTGCCATCTGCACAATGCCTGTACAACTCACACATAGGGAACCTGGGTACAGCCACAAATGCATTACTTGCGCTGGTAAACCCTCTTCACAAATCAATACTGTTCCTCTACACTAACCTGATGCAATGCAACACAAGCCAGTAAATCTCAGTTATTCATTAATTCTGTCATCAGAGGTTCCATACATAGCTCCATTTTCATTACTGTTGCTTTATTTGATATCTCTGTGGATATTGGATAGACTCTCACGAGTATTCTGCTACACTCAACTGAATTGTTTGACTTTTCACCCATGTTTCTTAAGAGACTACAGTCTGACACAATTCAATATCTATTACCTCTGGGTTAGCCTGAGTACCTATGAAAGACATTCCTTCATTTAGCTTTGACTTAGAGGAGCCTGATAATTTTGGAGCTGCACTGGGAGTAGGACATCTGGTAGGATATACAGCAGCTGTCCAAATACTGGATATTCACATTTGTATAACTTTATTGTCAGGTCCACACCATTCTGGAATTTATCCACCAGAATGCAAAAGATATTGCACTCAGTGAAAACAAACAAAAACCCAGTACTTTTCTGTCTCATCAGGATGATCGGCCTAAATTTCTAGATGGGAAGATTATAGAAGGTAGGGATAAAGTAAAGCTATAATGAAAGCATAAAAGAGAAAAAAAGAATACAAATATCTTAAAAATAATAATTTAAAAAATATAGACAGTTGAGAAAAGAAGTGCAAGGGTCAGATTATCAGCATCTATAAAAACAGTATGGCTCAAATAACATTGAACATGTTAACAGAATTGTTTTTTAAATAGGAAGGAAGGAAAAGAGGGTAAAAAAAACCCAAGAAACCAATATGGGGAGATTCTGATCACTCTACTACCCTATATGGGAATTCTACTGTCTTTCAAAATATTTGATTTCAGTACTACCTTGTAAGGTAAAAGGAAAGTCTTCCTATAAACATCTTAAGTTCTTATGCTTTCCCAAATGGTAGCACTAAGTTCAGTAGTAGCAATAACTGGTAAAATGAAGAGTAAAAGATAACATTGGTTCTTCCTTTCTCACTTTTCTGTTTAGTTCAATCACAAAGTATTCCTCTGTAGTTCCTCTCCTCTTTTTTGGGACACAAATAAATATTTGAGACGAAAAAAGCTGCAAATTGTGTGTCTCTTATTTTCTAATGATTGCCTTTTAAATACAGGATGTTTTTCCACGGATTGCCTTTCTGAACTGCCTGATAGGTTTTAGGTAGTGAAACAACCAGAACCGAGTCCTGACAAGGGAGAAGACAAGACAAAAATATTTCTTCTGAACATGAAGAAAGACATTTATTGCAAGAACCTGCAGGCATTGTAGGCCTTGATACAGAGCAGTTACATCAGGTTCTAAGATCTTGAAGAAATATCAGCTAAAAAGCTAAAATTAGTAGCCTCTGAACGTACATGTCAGAATACTTTTCTTAGGTCCTTTCCTAACCCAGAGAAAGATGGTCAACTTTATGATCCAGACTTAGAGAGATGAAGTATTTGAGACAGCATTATTAAACCCATATCACCCATTTAAACATTTCTAATTATCTTAATGATGATGCATGGGTAAGAAAAAATAATGAAAGACATTATAACTTTATGATATCTCTTTACAACGCATTCAAAAATAAAAACGTGCTTGATGTTTAACACTCTTGGTTATGGTAGAAGAAATTAAATGCTGCCTTCCTTTTTCTACTTTGTTTTTTGTCATTTTAGTATTTACCCATGTAAGTTAATGAGCTGTCCAATCTAAGAGAGTCCCAGAATCAGGCCTCTAACACCACTAGCCACAAAAAACCATTGTTAGCCTAATGGATGTTGCTCCTGCAGACTGAAAGAGCACACACAGCTATGTGGTGCATACTCCAGCATTTTTCTAATAGAATTATAATAATAATCATATCTGTACCAGGAAAAGCTTGCCACACAAACCTGCAGGTTTTAAAACCTGTCTCAGAGTCAGGAACACAGACTCTAATTGCAGTTCTGGCATTGCCTGTCAGCAGGGGGATGGTTGGACTCGATGACCCTAGAGGTCTTTTCCAACCTTAATGATTCTGTGGCAACATCACAGTCCCCTTCCAGGGGGAAGTCTTGCACTACAAGTTAGACAAGTATTAGAAAGGATTTCAGCAGTACTCACAGAAGTGCTGTCATCCAAGAACTTCCCTGAGAAAAGACTGTTATTATTTAAAATAAAAAGAAGGAATTTAAAATTTGTTTATTCTATTCTTTGACCATGATCAAGAAGATTGTTTTTAAAAAAGGGAATAAAAGTGCTGTTTAAATTCCATTTAGTTTATGGACTAAATGGAGCTGTTAATGCTGTAAGTTTCCTCAAAATAGGTATTTTGATCTGTTAAAGGGACCCACCTACCATAATCTCCATCATCCCCAAATGGTAGATATGAAGTGTTACCATAGAAATGGGACAGCACCACAGAAAAAGCCATATAATCATGTGTGTATCTCAAACAAAGACACAGTAACCATGCATGGGAAACCAGCATGCTGGGATCACTTCGTAAAATGATGATGGGATTGCCAGGAAAATTGCTGCTCATGGTATCTGCACTGTTTACAGTGACTGACCTCAAGGCAAAGGGCAAACACGAAACAAAAGAAAATCTACACCACAGCTCCCTGCAGAGGATACACATGGATAAGGTGGGGAAAAGCAGTCTATGTAAATGAAGCAAATTACAGCAGTAGGAGAAGAAAAATGAGACTAATTTAAAGAATGAGAAATGGAAGAAAGTGAAAAAACACAAGGAAAAACTGAAGGGAGAGTAGAGGATGCGAAACTTAACACCAGAAAATGTAGAGAAAATGGACTCAAATGGGAAAGAGAAAATTGAGAAGCAGGGCAGGAAAGTGAACAGGAAGAAGAAAAGCAGAGATGAGAATAACAAGGAAATAATCTCTAAGAGAAAATGCGGGAAAATGAAGTAGTGAGAAGAAAGACAGAGGAAGGAATGCCAAAATTTACAATGAATTGGAGCAGCAGTTGACATTGAAAAAGCTACATATCCCATGATTTGAAGGTATAAAACCCAGATATGTTTTATTTTTTAAATAGTAATAACAAAGAAATATTGTATCTCACAGTATAATTTTTTCAAAGTCCACTACTATTAATAACATAGTAAGGAGAGTTTGCAAAATTTAACTACACTTTTTATTTCTGGAAAATGATGATTCATTTTTTATGTAGTATTTTCCCATTTCTCGCAGTTTTATAAAGTTTGTCATGAATGTTCCACCATTAGGAGAAAAAAACCGAAACAACCCACAAGCAAAATCTAGGCCTGAGATTATAACCCATGTTCAGATAGCAGGTTCCTGGCCAGCTTTTCAGACATTTGAAGGACCCTAACAGGAATTGGTAACATGAACAGCATTTTTAAAATTCTGTTTGCTTTTGTATTCAAGTAAAGGACATGGAGTCTCTGGGAGTGTTTGTTTCCTTATTTCCTAAGTTTGGGTCTAAACCTCACTAAACGGACATTTCTTAGTGAGAATAAAAGAGCACTGACAATTTTTGCATACATAAACAAATACTTAGCTTTTTTTTGTTATGAAAGTTTAACATCTTTATAGCTTTTACCTTAAACAATGGCATCTATTCTTAAACTTTGGAAAATGACGTGGCAATAAGAATATTTTTTAGCTGTTTTTTTGAAGTTTCCTATAGTTTTTTGAGGAGAAAGGAGTACAGTTATTACACTTACAGTTATTTTACTTTTTAGGTTGACAAGACTCAGTTCTTTTGCCAGACTAGAGATTTTATCAGTCCTTTTGAGAACTTTTATACCTTTCTAAGGAGTTTTGTAATGAAATAGAATGCCATAAGAAGACTTTTTTTCAAGAATTAAAATAATCTGAAATTGTAGATAGCATAAATTTACAAAGTAGCATAACTGAAATCAGTAATTAATTTACTTGATTTTACTCAATCCAGACTATTTACTTAGAAATTGAAAAAATGTGTAAATTTAAATAGCCATAGCTGTACAAATAAAAAAGAAAAAAAGAGCCCACTCTCTTCTAATTTTTCTGTAAAAAGATATTTCTGTTCTCTTGTAATGATTTATTCTTGTTTTGACACAACACAAGGTGAAAATTAAGTCTAGAATACCAGACAATGAAAAATTCAGGATTAAAGATATGTACCTGAAGGCCTGACAAATGATAAATTAGGAAGGGAACCAATCTGTTAACTTTTCCCACGTTCCACTCAGGGACAAATCTCTGAAGGCACTTCCAGTGTTGTCAAAGTTTCATTAAGACACAGAATCCTTCCCAGGGTTCTCCAGGTGCCAGTTTGATGGATGTGCGCTACAGGATCTGTTTCTGGGCACTGAAGTGGGTAGCAATACCTACTGTACAGCTGTCAGGTGTTTGTTAACTTGAGCATTCAAACAACAAAGACCACGTAAACACGGGGAAAGAATGCAGAGCAAACAAAGGCATAAAGCTGTGCAAGAAAAACAACACCTGGAGAAGTCCATAAGTTTGGAGAGTTAAGATTGCTGTAGGGAGAAATTAATTTTCTGCTCTACTTCAACTACACGCATTAGACTTTCAAAATTGGAGTTTCAGCAATAACTTTTTGCAATTTTTACACAGTTTTCAGAAAACCAAATTTGGTGCAGTCCAGACTTAATACTCAAAACCATGAATTTGCTATTGTTCCATTTTTATCTTGTTATAGTCTCATTAAAATAAAAAAAATTAAAATTAAAATATTAGGTCTAAGTGACAAGCAATTTTCCTTCGGTATGAAAATAAATTGCCAGAAGAAAAACCAGCCTAAAAATACATAAATCTTTTTGTAATGTTAATTATCTTACTGGTAGCATAGCCTCTGTCAAATTCCCAAAGAGAATATAGTGATAATGAAGGTTTGACCTTTTGCTTGTATAAGCAAATATGAAATAGTAACATCCTTTTTCTCCCATACTTATCACTTTAATGTTTATAATTGAAAATACATTTGCCCATTTAAAAAATGTGGTTACATTATTAAAGGCTTTATGAAGACCCTTATAGAAAGACAGTGCATCAGTAATATAGAGCTGTCATTGCAATTCCCTGTGAATAAAACTCACTGCAAAGCATAAATTAATTTGCAACCATTGTAATCAACAGCATGCCAATGAAATCACAAATATACTGGGCACAATTAGCAAGTTTGGAAGACATAGCTGTTATATTAGTAGCCTTGTTATTCAACTAACTTGTCTGTAGAAAGAAATTATGTGAGTATCTAAAAGCCTTCAGTGATCTGAATTTTTATTACCAACATGGTATAAGAATAGGATTTACTCAAAGTTTACAGCTGATACTTAAAATACCCTTTATACGTTTAAACACTCACTGCATGTTTTGAAAATCTGCTTGCAGAACATACTTGAGATCCACGCAAAGCAAATATATTTGTAAGTGTCACATGATGTTTAGTGCCTTGATCTCTTTACCTGGAAGTAGATGAAGTCTACACACTTAAATAGTAACATGCATTTCAGCTTTTGGGAAGAAAAACTCCAACACTTTTGCTGGAAGATGAAACACTGATTTTGAAAGCATTTAGCTGAAATACTCTGAGGCAAGTTCAAACTTTCAAGAAGACAGGAAACAGGCTGAAAGAGAGCTTCTCCTGTTTTAGGCAAGTACATCAAACATTTTCTTCTGCAGTCCTGTGGCACAACTAATATTGCAACCAGTTAAATTCCAGCACCCATTTTTTCCTTCCTCATTGCTCTGAGAATTTAAAAGCTACTTTCAATTTTTCTCATAAATTCATATATGCTGAGGTTATCCCTATTTATTTTTTGACAAATGTTATCTGCTAGCTGAGAGGATTTTCCCCCTGCTCCATGCTCATCTCTTCAACATTTAAACCTTGGGTTTTTTTTGCTAGGTCCTTTCTTTGTCCCTATAAGCAAGGCTCCCACTTCCTTCATCGTTCTCTTACACTTTCGCTTAATCTTCCTGAACGCAGGCAACAAGAATTGCACATGGTGTTGCAAGTGATATCTCTTCTGTCTCCTGTATAAAAGAGCAAAAAGGCTCTATTTATGCTGGACATAGCTCATTCAGTACAACTTCCATAATGTCAATTCTGTCAAGGGAAACAATCTCCCCTTGCTGCCAGTGGCTTCAATCCAGAGATAGGGATCTTTGATGAAGGTCTCAAAACACTGGGCAAAACAATGCCAGTGACCTCAGAAGGTTTTAGGGACAAACCCCTGAATCCTGTGCTGTTTTCTTCCTCTCTGCTTGTTTTCTGTCTTCTGAAACTGTAGAAAGAAGCAGTTACCTCATTAAGTACAGGGATTTTCTTTTCTATCTCTCACTTTACTATTGGTGAAGCTTCCCTATATTTGGAAAATGTCTGTATGCTAATTCTAGCCTTGTTCATACTGTGTGTCTCATATCATGCTAATTCCTATGATTACATATGATTTCCTATGTATTGTGTTCTCAAGAGACTCAAATTAAAATTAGTTTTTCAAAAGTTTTCCTTGTTTTCTTATTTCCTCTTTATTTCTATACTCTGAGGCCACTCCACCTTTTCCTACTGTAGCACAAAACCAACAAATCTGATGGGACATTAGCACGCATTTTATTTTCTCCTAGTCTGGAGTCATTTTTGCAACACCCATTCATCTTGCAAGCTTTCTGTTTTTACATGAGGAAAGTTGATGTTACCTGCAAGAACTCTGTTCTTAAAGAAATATATGGAAGAACTGTTCTTCCTTCAAATTTCTTTCTTGGATGTAGACACTTAAGAATTCTGAGCTGAACACATTGCACTGTGAAATTCATATGAGATAATATAAAATGCTATGAGCTAAAGAACACATATTTTCCTCAATTTGTATGTATAGATCTGTAAATATATGTATGTATACATAAGCAGAATACTTTAACCTTCAATTTTAATTTAGAAGCTTTTAGATTTGCTATTTCTTCAGAGTGATATCAGCTCAGGAAGACTTCTGCTTGGTACTCTGAAATTATTTTATAATGTTTATTTATATCTTGAGAGCCAAAAAGGGTTATACTATTAGCTGCCTATGGATTCATATTTGTCTCACACCAGTTAATTAAAAGCAAAACCTAAAGCTTACAGAGCTCTTCAAAATCCACTATAATCATTCAGTAGAAAATATTTATTGGGAGAAAACATATTTTCTCCCAAGAAATCAGCATGCAACACTTGTAATTGAGCTTCTGTAAGACGAAAAGATGTTTCATGGTGTGGTGGTGGCAGCGGGAAAAATCTCATTAATCAGTACAAAGCAGGTGTTTTATAGCCACTGGCTTCCAAAGATCCCTCCCCCCAAGTATGCTGTGCACTGTTTGGAAATTGTTTTTGAGTTGGAAGTTCTCTTCCTGGCACTAAATGAAAGGGGACACAAAATACCCCATTCCTTCAGCTTCGCTTGTCCCCTGCTTGCTGGAACAACTTTGAAGCGAGAAATGGGAAACTACAATAGATAAAACTATTCACTTTCTGAGCAAATGCTTCAAACATTACAAAATCTGATAAAGACTTCTTCACAGGTAAAGTATGTGTGTTTTTATAAACACAACTATGACATTTTATTAAACTACCACAAATTTATTAATTAGTGATCTCACTTTAAAGGGAAATGTGATACATGGTTATAGCTGTGGATATCACACGGAGAAAAGGCTGGGACCAGTTTTGGCTCAGGTGTCCATGACAGGAGGTAAACTACGTAATTCTTTAAAAAACACTTGTATTTTAATCTCTCATCTTATGGGGTTTAGAAGGGCTAGGCCATATGAGTAAAAGCATAGCTTTGATCATGAGTAGTGACCCTGGCCAAGGATTTGCTCTCTCTAGGATCCTGCTTCCAGCTGTGAGCAGCAGATGTTACTGAAGGTGCCACCTGACTGTAGTGCCCAAGACCTGCAGATAAACTGACCCATCATGAATCTGCCTGGACAAGACTTCTTAGTTGCTTAATCCTCAACTTCAGGTACCTTTCAGATCAGGTATCTAACAGGTAGGTGCTGGAGCATTCAGCCAGCAATGTCTGAAGCTTTCAGTGCCTAGCAGTGGGATGTAAGTGTTGGGAGACATTTTACCTTTAACAAGTTTTCAGACACAAAAATGATCTATGTTTCACAAAACGATCTCTTTCTCATGAAAGAAAAAAAGCTGCAGGGCAAAAAATGTTCCGCTTCTTTGAGAGCTTACAAAGAGTGATTTTCTGCAGGTGATCATTTTTGGCTGAATTGTGGCCAGCGCGTGAACAGCAGAAATATTTCCCTAGTCAAAGCTCAGGCTTTTTATCATGTGAATCAATCTCTCTTTCTCCTTCTTTATACTTTACTGTAAATATATATTTAAATGTGCTTTATCCATATCTCTAGTATTCCCCAGCATTATGATCTTTAGAGAGCCTCATTAGATGGTAGGAATAAAGGTACCATACACCCCATCATACTTTAAAGGAGACTTACATTTCCTTTGTAATTTACCCTGAGAGAAGGATGGATAACAGCAGTGGTATGAAAATTATGGCTACCTATTTTTCCTAATGATTAGTCACCACAAAAACTGAAATCACAAAGGCTGAATCATATCTGGCCTTTTCCTTCTCTATTCCCATTCCAGTGTAAGTATAAGCATAATGGTTTTGATACACAAAACATCAGTGTCATTTATCCAAGCCTCTCCTACTGTTTGTTTTCAAGCTTTTATACACGTACTGTAAAATAATAAAATTAAATATCGTAAAATCTGCTTTGAAAGACCGTTCTCACAGCAGTGTGAATAAGTGATCTGAATCACATGCAGCATTTCATAATTCAGTAAGAGATGAAAAACAATAAAACTGATAAGAAAGCTAGGCATCCTAGAAACATTCTGTTCTATTACAGTCCATCATGGTGGAATTTTGCACATTGATATTACTCAGTTTTAATCAAGTGACATTTTTATCTAGGCAGTAGGGTTCAGCCAATTTATGCCATCTGATTTTTCTGCCTTCTTAAACAGGGAAAAAAGTTTGAATTTAAGCTGTGACTCAAGTATGTCAAACATAACACACTGCAGATTGAGTCTGCTGTAGGGAATTAGAAGATCTAAATTGTGATAAAATGGGATCAATTTCACTAGTTTTAAAGAAGAAAAGTTACTTTCTGAAACAAAAATGAGAAGAAAAAGAGAGAGAGGAAAAATCATGCTGAGAATTACTCTCTTTTTGAAGCAATCATTGGAGTCTTGGAAAAAAGACTAGCAGATTTATTCAAAGGGTAGTCCAAGACAGTTTTGAGTTTCACAAGCACTTTTTCTTCATGTTCTACAATACTATATAAGGAAATCAAAGAAAAAAAAAGGAAAAGAATGTGATAAAAATACTGTAGAGATGCATATATCCTAGGAAAACTATTTAGAAAACCATGGTAAATTTCTCTAAAATGTTAGCATTATTTCTTTCCTCTAGATAAGAACAACTTTATTTTGGAGGGCATTTTAAAAAGACTTTAGTTAATATCACTGGATTTGACAGAGAATGGAAACATGATGTTCCCTATGTTTCCCTATAGGTTGACTCCTTCACCACGACTGATTCTCAGCATCTGCAAACTACCGTCAACTTACTTAAAATATGTTGCAAGTGATAACACAAGGAACTTTGAAGTGAATAAGAAGAGAACGCAATTGAAATATTAAATTAATGTTAGAATATTATTCTGCAAAGCAAGAAAGTCAGGAAATTAGTGACAGAAAACTTAATATTTTGTTTTGTTTTGTTATTAGGTTTTGCCTCAAGTTTTATCTGAGACCTAACACTCCTATGAACATGTATTTACTCAACTAGAGATTTAGATCTGGACAATATTATATTAAATATTTACTGGAATAATATGTGTATTTTGGAAATGGAAATAGAAAGCTAAACAGACTTATTCTACTTTTACAGCTGATGATGAATGCACATATTGAGCACACAAAAAGATTAATGGAAAAAGGGAATTTCTTTTACATGTAACATATAAATAAACTTGTAAATACAGAAATAAATATTATAACCAAATATGCAAATATAGAGAAATTTCTGATTATAAGACTTAGAGCTATTCTGTAATTTCATCACTCTAATAACGGCTATTATTAAGTGTCTGAGGGCAAAACATACACTAGCGTCCATGCTGAGGGTCTTTTACATACATCTGTGTGCACACAAATCATACAGAAATTTGTATACAAATAGAGATACACATCGCTATGGCATCCAATTCCCTGCTAAAAAACAAGGCTGGCTTAAGTATTATCTTTACAATACCTTTTTAATGCTCCTGACTCTACTGTCTGAGGTGTGCAGCCTGACTCACACTGTGGCCAGAGAAAGTGTCAGACCTTCTCTGTTCTGGGAGGTGAGTCCAAGCCTCACTCTGTAAGGGACTGCTGGAACCCATAAAAACATGTTTCTGGTGTTTTTCTTCTGTCATTACTTGCAAAACTATGACATATGTCAGAGCAAGATAGGAGATGTCAGCACTAAGATGCCTGATAATTTTATAAACCTGTTCATAAAGAAGTTAGCAATGATAAAATAAAAATAAATAAAATAAAATAAACCAAAATAACAATTCTAATGATGGTACTCCTAACCACTTAAAAAACCTGACCTGGAATAGATTTCTTAAAAGTATATTTTGGAGCTAGAAGACAAAATCTATTGATAGTATAATAGAAAAGCATAATCTAAGAAATTGCAAGCAAATTCTTGTTTACAGAAAAAAATATTGTGACTTCTTGCAATTACCTAATGAAGAATGTTAAGAAATGTTCTAAAAACGTGCAAAAATAAAGCATAAATGTTCAATAGATAAAAGAAGCTACCATTAAGAGAATGCTGGTATATGAACCCCAGGAAGCTACAGTAGGTGTCTGAAGCAGTTGATGATTTTCAAAAGAACAAAGAGAATATGAGGGGCTGTTAATAAGTCTTTCAAGAGAGCTGGACTTGAGCCACAGAGTGCTTGGTCTGCAAATACTGTGTTTAAAAATCAATCCTTTGCTTCACAGGAAGCCAATGTACTTTTGTCAAAATTAGAGCAACATGAACATCTGTCTTGGAGCCAGTTAACCATCTCACTGCTTGGACTTTTCTGGTTTTCCCTTTCTTCCTGTGAGAGGAGGAGAGTAAAATTATAAACTTCCACAGAAACCCAAAGGTTAATACATATCCAGCAGTATGTCTGTATGAATGCACCTTAGGATCAGTGATAGAAAATTCAGGCAATGATCAGTGCAAGATAGAACTTGAGGATACAGGGTCTCAAAGCAGAATCTGAAGCCTGAACAAAGTTAGAAGCAATGAAAACTGTCGAGGATAAATAAGAAAAGAGAAATATTGGATGTCATTTCCCATCTTCAAGGTTACCTTTCAAAATAATTCAATTATGCTCTTAGGAAGCACTAACTAAAAGATGTTAATAATATCATTTAACTTGCAATCTCTACCTTCAGTTAGATTTTTTTTTTCCAAACACTGGTTTTGAGATAAAATTTTTGTTGCCATTTTTTTTCTAGTCATAGAAACATTCATATTGTAGGGAAGGGGAGGAGGGGGGGAAAAAATGGTCTTCCTACCAGGAAGAATTTTTGCTTTCAATATATTTCTATATAGAGTCATCATTATCCAAAGGATTAAACACTCACTGCTATAACCATTATTCAATGGATGGCTCCTCTCTCTTTCTGGAGGAACTCATGTGTGCACACAGGTGACTTGATCAGATTCAGCTCGGCCTTCTGATTTTTTCCCTGGAGACCACCTGCCCAAATCCTTGCATTTGACTGTAATTCCCTCCAACAGCACTGCTACTTCCTTCCCTAGGGCAGGATTTTGCCCTAGCTACTTACAGAACCATTTTGATGCCATGTAAAAAATCTCATTACAGTGTCACTTAAGAGAGAGAGAGAGAGATGCAAGTGAAATATTCCTACAGCAAAGCTGTCACACTTGGGACTGGAATAGACCGCAAAGCTACTCCCTGCCTGAACTCCACCCTGTTAACAGGTCTCAAAATCCTCCAACAAGCTGCAGATTAAATACCTTAGCCTCAGCGGAGCCAACCCATCATGAATATCTTGTAACACCAGGCATCCAAGCGGAAGAGATGAGATGCTTCATCTTGAAAACACATCAAATTCTTATGCAGCACTGCCTAGCACAAATTAAAGTTTGCAACAGACACTGCCACATCTACCAGAGGTACTCTTGGTTAGCATTGCCCAAGCCTTTGGAAACCACAAACATTCACACACGTGGAATTTCACCTGTTAGGAAACTGTCAATGCAGTGCTATTGCCAGGTCTTATCTTGGGTTAAAAAGGCTTTGCAAACTTTTAGGAAAAAAAAAAAAACACCTCAAGAATAAAATCCTTGTACGAGGGGAAAAGAAAAATCAAACCAAACCAAACAAAAAAACCTCCCATAAAACAAACACAACAAAACCACAAACAAACCACAAAACAAAACAGTAGAAAACAGCCCTAAGAAATAAGAATTATAGCTACTGGCTGGCTCAGCTGCCCCTTGAAACCAAGAATGCCAGATAAAAGAAATTCAAGGATGTGCAAGCTCAAGATTAATCTAATGATCATTTTCAATTTCTTTTCCTGTTTGCTGGTATGAAGTATCTGGGTTCTTGTTCCTTTCCAAGAACATGAAGAGAATAATGATACTAAATGTGAATTCTGGGAGTTTGCACAATGCTTTCCTCTTACAGGAGGGACTGAACTGCAATTAGAGCACAGAAAACCATCAAACTCCATTTCCTCCCATACACACCTGGTAAATAAACCTTTACAGCACAATGATCATAGCTCTTTCTCACACAGAAATCAGCTTCTGCTCTCTTTCCCATACACCAACTCTTTCTGAGTAGCAAATAAAACCAATGAAATAAGGAAGGTGAAAATATAGATCCCTTGACTGCTTTAATGTAATTGTGTATTCTTAAGGTAAGACACATTATTTTCATTTCTTCCCTGGGTGGTGGCTCATTAATAGAGTACTCTTCCTAAGCTAAAATTCATCCTTATAACACACCATGTGGGAGAGTCTCAGAACACTAAATCTTGGTGCATTTGGGGTCAATAATAAATGATATTAATTTTTCCTCTACACACAACTAAAAGGTACTTTAATAGGTAGAGAAGGCAATAAACAAAACTGAAAGGAATGTGATTATGACAACTTGCAGAATATTAAATAATGTAGCATTGATATAATTAAGGATCAGAGACAGGGATACATCAAAATAACTTATGCTGATTATTTCATTTGAGAGTTAAGAAATATTGCATGTGTATCTAGACCCATATTTGTGTCCTTATTTACATATTTATAGCATTTTAACTATAGTAGGACAATGGCTATTTCCATTTTGCTCCTTACAGGGCCTCCCCGCAGTGCTAATCAAATCCTGACATCTGACTCTAACACTAAGAGTTTTAAGATAATTAAGCACTTTAACCTAATGAACTTGCATTTTAATCCACTGTATTTGTTTAGAGAAAGCCCAGGAGACCAATAATGAGATATGGAATTTCACACACATTTATAGTGAACGTTCAGACAAAGCCCAGGTTGGGAGCAAGTCAGATCTGAAACTTCATCTTCAGTCATAGCACAGCGAAGTCATGGCAAAGTACATTACCTGGGATTAGCTTTTTCTTGTTCTAATAAAATACATTAGTTCTTTCCATACAATGCTTGCATATGGCTCCCCAAACTTAGAACTCCATTGCGACTGACTTTAACTGATGCTTGCAGCAGGCCAAATACTGACTGGAAATGGAATTTGATGACTGTGGCTGTGCCAGAAAAACGCTGTCATTTCCAGTAGAAATGGGAAAGGGAAGCTTCGAACTGCCATGGCTGTGTCTGTGGCCTGTTTCAGCAGCACTGCATTCCTTTACACAAAACAACTATGCCAGGAGCTGGAGGGAGGCCTCTGGCATGCTCCAAACCATGTTGGTGGGCAGAGTTATCAGGTAAGGAGTGCCACAGGGAGATGGAAACCTGCCTATTCACAGCAAGACTGACCAAGGGAAGGGCATACAAGCTGGTTGTGTTTCCTCAGCTTCATACAGGTTTACCTGTCCTGAGGAAAAACAGTTCCAGGAAAGAGACACCTTACCATCCAAGCTTTGCTTTTTTTTTTTTTTCATTTGCCTTCCATCCCACAAAACAAAATTAAGAATGCCTATATTCTTCTTTACCACTGAAGCAAGCCAAGACTGTTGAATAGGAAGACAGTAAACTACCTACTTCCCAAACAATTACAGCTCTGCATATGATTCAGAGAGAGGAGTTAAACCTTAATCTTATACTTCATGGAAGCATCTCCTAGCCAAGAGGGTTTGTTTATTCCTTAATGGACACTCTGGAGATTTTCTGTTGGGAATATTTCTTTTTTGTTTTTTTTTGTTTTCATTGGGTTTTTTTTGTTTTTTGTTTTTTTTAACAATAAAACACTTTCCATCATCACGGCCCCTTAACACAGCAATGCATCAGAGACTTAGGCTGAAGCCAGTGCAGCTGCAGGCTGGGATGACTCCTAAGGGACAGACTGAGACATCTACACTGCTGAACACACCACAGCCTGACAGCTGGAGCACTTCCCTGGCCTACAGGAGGCTGGTTTGAGTTACTGTGCTCTTTCCTGTGCTAGTTCCTTCAGCTTTGTGGCTGCTGCTGTACCCCTGATAACATGGAAACAAAGACACCAAGTTACAATGCATAGTACAGCTTCTAATCATATAAAATAATGAGCTGTTCCCCTCTCCTTAAGCATCAGAGCTGTTCTCATGTTCCCTATCCTGGTTTTCTGCTTTCTTTTTTTATGGTTACATTTTCAAAAACTGCACCACACCCATGATGCATGAAAGATTAGGAATTGCTGCATTTGCCCAGCTAAAGCCATCAAACAATTTTGATGATTTTCCTTGATAGATTAAAAAAAAAAAAAGAAAAGTTGTAGAGCCTATAAAGAAGATAATGATTCAAATGTGAAGTGACAAAACCAAATGGCAAGTTTTCCCTCCAACAGCACACTATATGGTCAAAGTTGGGATGCAGTGGGCAGCAGAAGAGACCTTACCAAAAGGCCATGCAATAAACACCCAAAATCATCATGGATGGGCCTCTGCTTGCCTTCAAATCCAATACAATCATGATAGAATATGTTTTACATTTCCTACAATGCATTTCCCTATGAGAATTTTGGAGGAAAACTTTATCACACTAGAAATGGCTTCAGAGAAATAACAGTCTGAAGAAAATTTTTTCATCCTGTTTGATAGCAAGAAGTATAAGGAATCCATTGTACTAGTATCAAGTTTCTTTAAAGTGCTGAGACTCATAATATCTTTTGCTCTTCATTTTTCAATGGTTTTTATTTTTCTAAAAGATTAATATACAGTACATCACTTCCACATATTTGTGCTCAATACTTTATATGAGAACACTCCAGTTTGTTTCTGTGTGTATCTTGCACAGCTAACCCTGGGTACAAGTCTGCTTTTAAACACTCCCATTTAGATTTTGAAAATAATGAGTAGAATGATTCACAAAATTAATCAAAAGAGGGGCAAACCAGAAAATTAAGTGTTTGTACACATAATTTTAAAAGCCTGTGTTAACTGGGGGTTTTTTTTATTGCTAATGTGATCACTGAGGTTTTGGGAGAAGAATTGTATCCTACTAAGATCACTACATAGAGTCAAAGGCTTCTGATAAGAGCACTTATGTGGATTATCCATTTATGCTGTAGCTCATATAGGTTATCTAGCAGAAATATAATCAAAGAGGCCTCCAGCCTGAGTTTCTTGCAGATTTAGCTAAGCTGATTATTTTCTCCCACTTTTAAGTCCTGTTTTTCCTCATGTAATCCTGGCATTCTGGTCTCTCCTTGGGTTGCCATCCACCATTGCCACTATTTTGCAAGGCTACCCCAAGTCTGCAATCTGATGTGCACAGGAAAAATTGAGGTTAAGAACCACGCACTAACACATGCACCTGTAAAGTGCACATTAATTTTAGAAAGGAATGAAATTACAATTGCTCTATTATATATACAATCATCTCATGTTTCTAAATAAAAAGCACAGGAAAATGCATTGTTTCTTCCTGAAGTTTTTTAATACAAACACAAGATTACTTCAAGTTAAATATGAAAAGTTGCATCCAATTTAACTTATGAAAGCAAATATATATTCTAGATTAAGTGGCTGTGCTGCCAGTATCTGGCATTTATATATATACATATATATGCACACATACTTTTTTTTATTTAGAAGTCTTAAAATTGTAAAAATTTGAATTACATTTCTTTGTGTCATCTCTAGTCAAACCATACAGATGAACATTGTTTTTCATAGAATTTTTTAACACTTCCTTTTTTGGCAGCAAATCATTTTACTAATGAAACGATGCTACTCTATAGTGAATTTTACATTAAAAATTGAATTGAGACAAGTCAGAGGTATACATTATCAGAATAATTTATGACATACTGTAGAGAAGGTAACATTTAAAATGCAGATGAAAATATTTAATGAACTTCTTATAGATTAATGATGTGGCAAACAGTTGTTTGTTTCTGTTTGATGGTGATCCCATGAAACCATTAGAGGTCCAGCTCCACCTATTAGTCACAATTCAGTGGCAACAGAGCTCCAGAAAAGCCGAATGCAACACATCCCTGTGACATTCTGCACTAAAGAACTGATGAAATATTAATCACTCAGGCTCCACATGCAAAACGCAACAAAAAAAGAAAGTCAGAATAAGAAAAAATGGCACAGCAGGGGTGCTGTATATTAACATCAACAAGCCACTTTGAAAGGCTAAAGCAAAATGCAGCAACCCTAGCCCCACATGTTTGTAATTTTAAAACTCTTGTCATAGCTAAGTAATAGCATGGCCACAGCAGGATACACCAAAATTAAAGGTAAAAGCTCTCCTAAGGGGTGAAGAGGAGATGTAATACTGCCAAAACAGTCACTGAAAAAGGCATTTAGCTTTTTTTTTTTTGAGAGAGAGAGTGAAAGAACTAGATTCATTACAAAGATTCATTTGATACAATTATCTTTTCCTTTTGTGGCTCCTGAAAGCCTTTGACTATCATCTGCTGTTGCAGAAATTTGCTATGGTCTAGACATTTGGTCCCTCCTACGTCAGTCAGCTCTTACCAGAGCAGTTCTGTGGGTGTCACTGGTCTCCCCAGCTCAGGGCTCTTTTGAATTAAATAGCTTCAGAAACCCATAATGACTCACTTGAAAAAAATAAATAAAAAAGGAACACAGTCTTGGTGAAAGTGTTCGTGTACAAAAGAAATTTTACAAGTCTTCAATTTTCCTAATGCTTCAAAAACTTTCCCTTGTAGCAAACAAAAGTGAGGGATAAAATAATGATTTGTACTTTGGCCCACTCCTCCAAATGTGCTTCTAACACAGAACATTTCAAGATCAGGTTAGCACCCATCTCACTTTGATTTCACTAATTATGTAATCCAGCAACTAAACTATCTTGGATGTTCTGGAACCTTGAATGACAGGAAAAACCTTCAAAATATCTTCAGAAGACACCCGCCATTTCAATACCTTTATTAGAAGTTTTCTTAAATATTGCACAACTATTGCATTAGATAATGAGTTTATATCACATTATAAACACCATAATTACCTATTTTATGTTTTATATTTAATTTATATATTTAATTTTACCTTTCTAAAGAAAAGTGTCACTACCCATGGCAGGGAGGTTGGAACTAAAAGATCTTTAAGGTCCCCTCCAACCCAGGTCAACCCATGACTCTGTGAAGATTCTATGAAAATTGTTTCCAAATATCAGCCCTGGAGACTCATCAGTAGTTAGGATACAGTAAGAAAGTACTGCCCCATTGAGGCCATCATCTTATTCATTGTGACCATGACAGTTTGGTCCACAGGCCTGTTTCTCATATTGTCTGAGCAGTATCTTTGGATTATATACATGTCATTGTTCTCAAATTGCACTTATAACCTAAAATTACTTATGTACTTATAAAATTTCAGCCATTCAACATCATCA
Source organism: Atrichornis clamosus (assembly GCA_013400975.1). Classification (NCBI taxonomy): domain Eukaryota; kingdom Metazoa; phylum Chordata; class Aves; order Passeriformes; family Menuridae; genus Atrichornis; species Atrichornis clamosus. Next base: position 107,140 of record WBMZ01002250.1, read on the forward strand.
GGCTTTCCAGTAATCAATAATACCCACTATCCATGAATCTGTCCTCTTAAAAGAAAAACTATACTAGGTTTTTCTGTATGTGATCATCAACTGGTGAATTAAATGAGACAGTGTGTTTTTTCCAGCTACAAATTTATACTTGTGAATACTTGTACATTCCTCCCTCACTTAAATACTGATCCCAGTTGCACAAAACAACATTAAGGGAGAATTTCAAAACCACACATTGTTATGCTGTGGTCATCAGGTCTCATCTTTGCATCTTCACGTAAAGAATGAGTAAGTAGAAAGAATTTCAGTTTAGGATTATTGCTGGTGCTCATTGCTGCTTGGATTTTATTGTGAGATTCCAGCTACAATAGTCAAGCTGTCAGTGCCATAAACAGTGACACACAGACACCTTGTCACACAAAAAACGGATTGTTAATTCACATTGTGGATTCTAAAAATTGCTACCAGGTTGCAGATCAAACCTGCTCACTGCTAATGAAATTTGAAACATATACAAGTTATCATTAATGTGAAGGAGAGAAGAAAGCAAACGTGGGTGGTAGAAGGAAATAAGACAATTAAATCATAGAAGCTGATAATTTTTTTCCATTGTGTGAGTTCACATTGGCTGCTAGCGTGTGTAACACCAGAAGTTTGAGAGAGAAGGAGCACTCTAGCTGGACAAGTAATATTTGAGAAGCATCCTGGAGCATCCAGTTAAATTGCAGAGTCCCCTTTTTCTCTGATGCCAGGCTCAATCTGTTTTGTAATAGCTCATTATGAAGCCTTGCTGCATCTCATACTAGATTGATTTCTGTGCCAAATATATGAATGAAATGGGAGCTTTCAAAGGAGGGAAAGGGTATCAGTCAGGGATCAGCAAAAAATCATTACAATTCCCTTTCCCTCTAAATTGAAACTCTTCTACAAATGGCTCAGTGAAGGCCTCTGCCACCTGACCTCCGCCCTGTCAATACTAAAAGAGAGATTTTTAAAGGCGTCTTGTAGCCCAGTAGATGCAATGTTTTGTACTTCCTAATGAAAGAACCCAGACTTTTTATTTTATTCCCTGATAGCCCAAGGCCACAAGACTTGCATGGGCTCATCCAGACGTGTCTGAGGCACGGTGGCAGCCACCCCACTGCCAGGCTGCCATGGCATTTTCTACTGGCAGGATGCTGGTGAGAGAAACCCCTTGTTCCCAGTCTAACTGAACCTTTGCGACTAGAAGGCAAGTTCAAGGGTGGCCATAGCAGCAGAAAAAAACGCGTGGGTAGTAGCAAAATTTTGCCTAAAAACTTAAACTCTGTTGTTGAAGAGGTTTTTCTGCATTAATTAGATAATTTGACTATAGGCTTTAGTACTGTTGCAACAGGACTGAAAGTAATTGTTTACATTTTTTAATCAATCTGTTAAAATTTTAATTATACTTACAATGAATTCTTATCTCCTCATATACAGTGTGCTCTCTTTTGCCATAGAAAGGTTGTCAACTTAATATCCTTTCCCACCTTTCAGTTTTATGTAGTAAGGCTACTTACCATCCTTTCCTGTCTGACTGCTCTGCACCCCCTTCTCCTTTTCCAAATATCGGTTGTCTTTCCTGCTTAGAAGACTGAAAAAACAATTCTCAATCAGAGACAATTGTACTGTTAGTGCTTATGAAAATAGGAGTGGCTGGAAGTAATTTTTAAAAAACATGAAAGGCAGCATTATTGCATGCTTTTATAATGGTGTGACTTTTTTTCAGTTCTTTGGTTGTGATTTTTTTTAAAAGGAAAATATGGGCACATACTGCAGATCCAATGGCATAAGAAAAGACTTAAGAGAAATTTACTGAAAGACGGTAATGGCGGTATCATGGCAATGACACCTATTTTAAGAACAAAGGAAAATATACCAAATTTGCTCATTATGACTCATTATTTTACATTTAATTAGAGGTAAAAATTAGCAGTCAAAATCATAATCCACTTATAAATTTATCACAGGCCAAATCTAGGTGGTGAATGGGATTTTGTGATGCTTAATTCCTACAGATTATGTAAGACTTCCCCGCAGTGAGTCTGCGTCCTCTCAAATGGAACAGGTTCAGTGAAATTAAAGATTGGCTGTTTTTCTTTGGCAAAGATTCTAGATTTTTTTTTTTTCCCCCAAATATGTCAGAAAATTGCATCAGCAACTTGCAAAATAAAAAAACTGCATGTTCTTAATCAAATATTATCCATACTCTCCTCTTTTTCTTAAAACACACTAAATTAATCCATTGGACTCCTCATACCAAAATTACATATGTACATAAGAACACCTGCAAATAAATTATCCTTTTTATACAGGACACTATTAACAGAAAATAGTACATAAATTCTTACTTCTTTATGCACTGATTTACACCTACATTAAAGTGCAAGTTTCTTACGTATCCTGTACATACAATACAGGATACAATTCTACCATCTAGAATTGGACATTTCAGTAGGTGAAGAACATTTGATTATGCAAACTGACCAAAGGTTATGAATCTTTGTAGTTTTTTTACCACTTTAATAACCATCATGTGTTCACATGATTGGTTTCTAGGTGCCAATCTTCTGATAAAGACTGAATAATGAACACAACACCTAAAGATCCCTCAATTTAGAGGGCATGGAGCCCTCTCCATTAGGAATATGGGAAATTTCACGAAGAGTTTAGTTTGATCCAGCTTATACAGCTGGGTAATTGTGCAATTAACCACTAAGACAGGTAAGAGATAACAACCTGACAGTTACTGGCCAATTCTGAAGCCTGGAATAAACAAAAGAATATATAATCATTGCTACACGTCATAAATTCAGGTTTATGTTAAGAAAAGCAGTAATATAGCACAAAACTTTTTACTTAAAGCAAATACTTAGTGCTTTCCATCAGAAGAGTCCTGAAAATGTAACAAATAATACTTATACCAACACAACCAAAATGAGTAATCAAATGAAGAATATGTAAAGCATTTTCTTCATTTTAATGCATAAAAACTGTTAAACATTTGGTTTTGTTTAATAGTTATTTGTTAAAGTTTAAATTTTCAGTCTGGAGTAGGTCACTGGGCTTCAGAGCAACCAAGACACCATTTTTTAGCCAGGAATTGTCACAGTTGAGAATTACAGCAATATTTTTGAACTCAACCAGAGTTTGTTTAAGTTTGATTTCTCCATAAACCAAGAATGCAATATTTTTTCAATCCAGTTACCATCTAGAATTGGACATTTCAGTAGATGAAGTGCATTCATTATGCAAACTGACCAAAGGATATTCCATACCACATGGCACCGTGCTCAGCATGTAAAGCTCAGTGGCTGAACGCCTGAATGCCCATGGGAACTGGTGAATTAATATTTTGGTTTGCTTTGCTTATGCATAGCTTTTGCTTTCCCTATTAAACTGTCTTTAACACAGCCTACCAGTTTGTGCATTTTTATGCTCCCGCTTTTCTACCCCACACCAACACAGGGGGAGTGGGTGGCTGGGTGGTACTCAGTGGCTGTCTGGGTTTAAATCACAACAGACAGGCTCCGTGGTAGAGGGAGTGATGGCAAAACAATCTATTGGCCACATCAAGGTTGCATGAGTAGAAAACAGATTAATTTGTCTCTTGGAACTCCTGTCTACAGAACAAAGAGAGTGTTAGCTTTTTCTTTTTTTTTTTTTGTAATTTGCATTTTCTCCGGAATCAAAGCAGCCTCTCCTTCTCATGTCACAATACAAAAGGGCTGATCATCTTGAGACAATACGTGTGAAATAGAATATACAGTTCACAAAGCGTTATTTTAATAATTCATTCTTAGGTTGTCAAAGGGAAGCCAGGCTTTAGAAGTTCCTTTCTCTGCACAGTTGTCAGTATGAAACAGGTAGCACTACACAAAAGAACAGCAGCCACTGGGTGGGCTCTCCTGAGTGGCAAAACCAGGCCTTTTCATTGTTTCCTTGTTTGTATCAAGAATATACAGGCTGTCCACCAAGTCAAGAATTGCAATGGGCTGCCCAGGAAAGTTCTTATCCCCAGAAGCGTTCAAGAAATGTCTCAATGTAGCCATTAGTGCTGTGGTTTAGCCATGGTGGTGTTTGGTCAAAGGCTGGACTTAATGATCTTGGAGGTCTTTTCCAACCTTAGTGATTCTTTGATTCTGAGTCAGAACCAGATGAACAACAGCACATCCACAAGCAGACACAGGCAGCTGGTGTGTTCCCAGCGCCAAATCACAGGTTGGAGGTTGCAGCCACAGTTGTGAACTTTCTGGTGGGGTCTGTGCCACCAAATGCTCAGTGACAGCCATCACCTCCATTTCATTCCAGAGGCAATGCACCAGGGCAGCTTGGGGCTCCCCCAGGATGTCTTGGCCCAACAACAACTCCATAGAAAAGTGGAAAAAGAGCAGACACCAGCCCACAGGGACGCTGGGCCAACTGGTGCTGGCACTGGAGTCTGGGGCTGCCCCAGAGAGCTTCTGGTCATAAGAGATTATGACCCACAGCAGTCCTCACCACTGCTGCTGATGTGCCATAAGTGCCATAAACCTGCTGCTCTTGGGGTAGCAAAGGAGGAACGTGCCAAAACAAAAGACTTGTGATGCTGATTTCCTGGGCAGACAGACCATTGTTTGGGCCACACTTAACAGAAGGTAAAATGAGAAAGAAACTAGCAGAAACAATGTTAATTGTAGTTTTTATTGCAGGAGCTCTGTCCTGCTGCATGTGGTAAATAAGGAATTTTAAAAGACTAATAAGCAGAAAGGCTGATGACATATTGACATAAGTGACGTGAACACTTAACTAGCACAGCTTCCTCTTTTGAGCCATGGCTCTATCAGGACAATAAAAAGAAACTGTAAAATAAGAATTGTAGTCTAGAACATGTGAGATCACATTCTAAAACATTTATAGAGAAACGTTTAATTTTTAAACATGTAGGTCCTAGGTTACTGAAAAAAAATGGCAACATTCAAAATGAGCAGATAAAAGTGGTTGTTTCAGTGAATGGCTCTCTAGAAAATACTATATAGTGGTGACTAAGAAGTAGTTTTCCACACCAGTACTTTACAGCTCATCAGAGAGTTTATTATCAGTTATAAAAAAAAAAAAGAAAAATTTAATTTTTTTTAATGTAATGATACATTCACATAAACTTAACAGTCAAATTTTTATTCCCTATAAAAGTCATGCCTTTTCTTATGAATATCTTATATTCCTGGGACCAATTAAAAGGCAATCAGAAATAAAAACGCTGCAGACCCAAGATTCACTTCCTAAGTGGCAGTGTATGTGAAAAAACCCAACAATACACCAACAAAAAACTAAACCTAAAATTGTGACATCAGGTTAAATTAGTGCATGAAGAATGTAGAGAAACCAATAGCAGACAAAAAATGAATTTGGGACGTGGGCTAAAGCACACTGAAAAAAAGACTTCATTTGACTTCAGTGACTATTCATATACATAATAGTGAAAATAGTGGCAATCTTATTCTGGATATCTCATTCTAAAGTATTTCACTAAATTGAACTTGAATAAAATCACAAGGCGTTATCAAAGAGAAAGCACTACTTTGTTTAAGATAGAAAAAACTCTTCTGAAACTCACTAATGCTTTAGCTATTAAAAGCATATATACTGAATGGTATTTAATCGTAAAGAGACCAATTAAGCTGCCTGACCTCTTATAGAAAACAGATTGTTTCCAATATCTGCAAGTACAATCTATTCCATGGGTTTTTTTGCCAGCTGTGAGAGGAAACATTCAAACTTGGACCAAGTAAAGTCATATAAGTAATTTACTCTGTTTCTACATATTTGTTCCTGTTTTTCTAGGAAACCTATGTACAAGTTGGAAGGGATTTTTTGCCTGTTTAAGGAATTGTAAACTACAAAAATATAGCTTTAAGTTTCGAAGTGCAGACAGGTTGAACATGAAGCTTATCTGTTATTTTAAAAACCTGTATTAGCAGGGAAAAGGCTGGCCATATAAGTTTGACATTTTTGCAAGTCACTGAGACTTGATGAGTTTTCATGCTGAACAAGGGAAGCAAAAACAAGCATGAACATTCTTCAGGAAACAAAACCCCAACCATGACCAAGGATCCAAGATACGGTATTCCTCAGGGAATGCTACCCTGGCCTTTCCAGCTTCAGTAACTGAAGTGGAAAAGTCCTATTCATTTGTAAAAAAATATGGAACTGAAGAAGACAAAAGTCTGTTACTAACTTTTGCTGTTTGGAAATTTATCTATTTACACACCTAGAAGATCCCTATGCTAAAATCTCAGTTAAAATTCAGGTCTAAAGGCTTCTCATCAGTCACACCAAACGTAAGCTCCTGAAGAGCCTGCAAGCTGGGAATAAGTGCTTTGAAAGTCAATGTGGTGCATCCAGGTTTCTAAGGATAACGTGATACAAGACTTCAGCTCCAAGGCAGATATAATACTTCAAAGAGTGAGATCAGATTTATGCCCAGCACCTAGGGGTTTACACTTTAGGTAAAAATCAATTGTTCTTAAACAAGTGTCCTTATGCACTGCATAATTTAAATAAATACATAAATAATTGCATCTATTTTTTGGTAATGAAAAGTACTCTAAAATTGATGGTTCTTTTTTCCACTGAAACATGGAAATTAAGAGAGAATTAAACACTGTAGAGGGTGGAATTATGTCTGCAGTGTGGAAGTATCTTCTCCTACTAATACCAATTCACAAGGCAATAATTTGGTTCTGTACCATCAACATCAATTTCCACAAGGACTGCAGCACTTACAGCAAGGCTAAACTCCTCTCCTGGTTCAACTTCCAAGGTCTTGCAATAAGACTGTGTTGTCTGGAATTGTTAAACTCTATGTTGCAGAGCATGACTCACTGATTGTAAAGCGTCATAACCCCTAAGAAACCATAGTTTTGCTTGTTCTGTGATACCTATTCTGGCCTTAAAATTGTGGTAGGGTGCAAATTCATGTATTACTCGAATCGTTTCAGTGCCTTTTTTGTTTAAATGCAAATGGCTTTTGCAAAAATATAGGTAAAATAAACTCATAGTAACAGTTCTTAATTAATAATAATGGGATAAAAAGCTTTCAAAGTTATGTACTATGGTTTTTAAGAAACCCTTCTTTTGTGGCAGCTCAGCCCCATGCAGACACTCACTCAGCTCCCTACAGAGGGACAGGGAAGAGAATTGGGTGTGTAAAAGTGAGAAAACTCATGGGTTGATATAAAGACAGTTTAATAGGCAAAGCAAAAGCTGCACAGGTAAGTGAGGCAAATCGAAGGATTAATTCAGTGCTTCCCACCTGCAAGCAGGGATTCAGTCATTCCCAGGAAAGCAGGGCTCCGTCATGTAAAACACTGCCTTGGAAAGACAAGTGCCACTACTTCCAGTGTCCCCTCTTCTTTCTTCCACACAGCTTTTACTGCTGAGAATGGCATGGGCTATCCCTTGGGTCATTTGGGGTCAACTGGCTCCACTGCGTCCCTCCAAACTCCTTGTGTTCCCCCAGCCCCCCTCCGGTGGGTGGTGTGAGAAGCAGAAAAGGCTTTGACTGCAAGCTCTGCTCAGCAGCAAATAAAACATCCCTGTGTTATCAGCACTATTTCCAGCAAAAATCTAAAACACAGCCCCATACTAGCCACCATGAAGAAAAGTAACTCTATCCCAGCCAGAACCAGAACAACTTAAAAAAATTAAAAAGAAAAAAAAGATCATTCTAATAACATACACTTGACAGTAATGAAATTTATTTTCTTGTATAACAACAACAGCAACAACAAGAAGTTATAGAAAAACAGACAAGGAAATTAAATCCAAAAGTTATGTTAAACATAATTAACATTGTGACATAAACTGACAAAAGCCAGGAAATTGAAACCTAAGGCTGACACTCTATATATAATGCTCTCTGTTTTCCCATGACATGACTTAAAACCAGAGTTATAGCCTTAACTTTAAATTTCCTGTCTGTTGTCAGTTTGTGTCACAACCCTCATGCTACTTAAACATAGGGTTTGTGAATTTAATTGTATATTACCCTTTTATTGCAATGAGAATCAACACTAAAATCAAAACCTTTTGAAAATAGTTCTGAAAAAAAACCTGTATGAGTTCTAAGTTTCGCATTTGACCTTCACTAGATATTTTCTTCAAATGAAAGTTAGCAGTAAATTTTAATTTCCTACTCAATTGTGAAAGCAAACATTTCCTATTTTCAAACACAGGTATTTCATTTATAAACTACATGTGATCAAAATAAATCTCTAGGAGAAAACAGCAAAATCCATTTTCACTGGAGAAATTATTTTTCTTTATCATAATTGTTATTTACTGTACCTGTAGATCCATCTCACAATAATAATTTTATTTTTTGGTGTATGGCAAAAAGGCGATAGTAACTTTCCCTACGGAATTTGACATATGACTGTAAATGCTCTGCATGGGCCTCAAGTTTCCTTGTATAAATAAGGTCGTAACTTTCAAGAAAAAAATTATTACTGTTGCAACATTTCAAAGATGCAGGAGTAGAGGAAACGTATTTCTAAACAACATCAGCAGTTTCAAAGCACTACAAAACCTCAAGAATGTGTTTATAATAAATTCTCCTTCCTTCAGAGAAACAGAAAAAGCAAGACCAAATTAATTCCTAACATATATCTTGTTGCTCATAACTTTCCATTTTGTTCCAAAGGCTTATGGTTTTCCCATCTCTTTGTAGATAGTAGGTTAACACAGAGAAATGATAATTTAAAAGATAAATAATGTAACTTTGTTGAGCTACACTACAGACTGTTTTTACACTGCATTTACAACTGTTTAGTACAGGTATATATATTTTCTAATAAAAATCTCGTAAAGATTTTAAGTATACTGAGGAAACCTAATCTTTTTTTACTGGCAAAATATTTACTTTCCATTTTAAAAGTAGCGTAAGGTAGCAAAGTAATAATATTGTCTGTGTAAGAGAAGAAAATCAGCTGAAGGGATCTTATTAGCTTTAATTCAGTCAGTGAATAGATAGGAAAGAGCATATTAGAAATATCTTCAAGCCAGTGACATCGCTGAAGCTAGATTATTTCATATATGATTAAAGGGACACATTTATTCAGTGAATTCATTGGAATTATACCAAGAGTTTTCCTTTGGGAATAATTTTACCTGGTGGTGCAGATCATTCTCTGGTATAAATCCCTCAGGCTATTTTGACTTGATTTATGACCCCTAGGAATAAGGCCCATTGTTCCAAAAGAGCAAAATTTTCATTCCTCAAGAAGAACTGCCAAGAACAGCAAAGGAATCTTAACTGTAGCTCCTGATAAATTCATATTTTCTCGAAATTTATTTATATAGTAAATCCTTTTTAAATAAACATTTTCTGAAGGCTTAAAGAATGTTATACATATTTTAGACAGTATCCTACTAAATACAACATAGTGCAATAGATTAATATATTTCCTGAGGGGGAAAAAAAATAAAATAAAACCCCTTTGACCTTAAAGCAAATTCATTCATATCAAATCTCTGCACAGTGCAAAGGACTCATCCACACAAGGTGTGTCTAACAAGCAGGCAAGTCTAAGATGGTCCAGGGTTCACCTACCCAGAACATGCCTAGAGCCAAAAATTAGTCTCTCTGTAAATCATCCCATTACCCAAATGAACATACATGCCATTTGGCCTGGGCTAGACTCCCGGCTGATGAATTCCAGGACAACTTACACTCTCTGAAGAGGATCACGTGCAGAGTAAATGAAGAAACAAGAAAACAATGAGGTGCACTGTCTCTGGGCTCATTTGTGTTCACAGTGTAGACTCTGTAGTGGACAGACCCATGGCCATGAGGGAAGGATTGTACTGGCCAATGCAAACACTGAACTTGCCTGACTGGCTGACTGGAGCCTCAGAGGGAAGACAGAAACATTAGCAGTTCCGCTCACGCACAGTAATCATCAAAAGAAGTTAGCTGGCTAACTAGAGGTGGCAGCTCATCTCTTTTGACTTAAAGGCAGGTCAGGGTGCCAAGCTCAGATGCAGGTGATACAAATCCCACCTTAGGTAACTTAAAATATACTTCCCCCACTAAAACGGAAGTAATTTAAAATCAAACATGCAGAATTTTTGACTGCTTATCTCTTCTTGGTTTTATCTTTCAAAGTCCCATTCTTTAGTACATACCATAGGAAGACTCCAACTCTTTATCTGTCGCTCCGTGGCATTTTAAGTACTACCACTGTGGAAACTGATATGGGCACAGATTAAGCAAATTGCTCATTTCAAATAGAAACTGCATTGTATGTGAACATGCTTTCTCCAGTCTGAAACAGAATTACCTTTGATTCTACACTAAGGACATAACTGATTTATATGTAAAACCTATGCTTTTTCTCCCTACAGGCTGCTGTTGGATAACCTGCTCTTTCACCATTTTTGCACATCTTGCATGTGCAGTAAAGATTTTTTGGCAAGAGTTTAGAGGCTTCCTCCCCCACAACCTCCTTATGAACTCCATCTGGCCAGAATGAAAGAACCTAAGTTGAACAGTACATCAAATCCCCAAGTGATATACTCCTAAATCCATTGTTTCTCGTAATGTTTCAAAGAATTATGTTTGAGTAAGGAAATTGAGGGCTTAGTAATATATTGATAATTAACACAACAGATGTTGTGTAAGTGTAGCCTGCAATAGCATTTCTGTTTGAAAAGAAAATAAGTATATTAAGCAAGAAGCATTTTAGTGGCACTATTTTAGGGTTTTTTAAAATAGTTTAGTCTTATAAACTTAGCTGATTTCATGTCTGAAATGAAAATATCCAGCAGTCCTCACAATCTGCTCTTAGCTTTTTTTTTGTGTCTTATTTCATTTAAGTTCAAAATGAATCCATATTTTCTGTGATTTATTGGGTAACATTGCAAGAAAGGCAAGACAGTAACCTCGGGCAAACCATATGTAGTGAACAGGTTCCAGAGACACTTTATTGCTTTCTACCAGTGGTAGGTTAGCACTGGCAGGCTTCCTTCTGAATAGGTTATAACTGCTATCAGATACATCTGTTCAGCATTTTACTGCAAAGAGAATGTAATGCCAAAACAATGCTAAACTTGGATTGCCCATTTCCTGAGATTACTGGTCTCAAAAAGTTCACATAAAGCCTCTGTCTCTGTAATTTTAACATCTGACAAACAAAATCTGAAACAGTATTTTAATTTCATACATTATTTGTAAACTTCTGCAGAAAATATAGCTATAATTAGTATAATCACTATCATCTGCCAGCAGAGAAAAGAGATTCCAGAAATAATTTACGCTGGTTTATTTGGGGGTTTTTTTTCTGTTACTTTGTTTTAAAGAGGAAAGCCTACTTTGCTACATTCTCACCTTGCCTGTTAGATCATTCTTGTCAATTTTTTATCCTTTTCTAATGGAGTAATCATTTACATTTTACATCATAAAGTTTAGCTATTTTCAATAACATTTTTACAGGGATTTTATTTTGCAACAGACAATCTTAATAGAGACTTGCTACTCTCTGTTTCCACAATGCAAGCCTGTATGCAACCTTATAACATGTACCTCAGACAGTCCTCAGGTGGTGAGACAACAACAACAAAAAATTCAGAATACAGACAATCGTCACATTAAAATCAATCTCACTACATTGTCTTCCTGAATGTCAATGTCATCCCGTTTCTACAGATGATCACAACAAGAAGAGACTACTCTGAGGTGTGATGGAGGTGAAGCCTGTAATTTACCAGCGTGACAAAGGTCAGCTGTGGAACATCTTTTCCCAGTGACTTTTGCTTGTTTTCTTTCTGCATATTCAGTGGCACAGCAGAAAAGTATTGGGTCCTCTATCCACAGCTCAAAAAATCTATGTAATAAAGTCTAATGCCCACATTAATTTTCCAAAAATTAACTTTGCAAAGCACAAGTAAATCTTTTGGGGTTTTGACTATGTGAGCACTCACTGCTGTGGTACAATACCTTCAGTCCTGATGGTCAGCCGTAGTTTATGGTAAATGTGTACCCAGAAATGCATGCTCAGCCTGGCAGGGGACGTGGAGCTTGGCATCTATCAGGGCTTTCCTACTGGTAATGCCCTGCACATGGCAAATGATGAAATCCCTTCCTTCTCTTGTGCAACTGCACTGCTCAGCTTGGTGTCATCTGCAAGCTCGCTGAGGGTGCACTCCATCTCACTGTGTCATTGATAAGGACATTTAGGAAGCCTGAGGGACACCAGTCCTCACCAGCCCCAACTTGGACACAGATACACTGACCCCACTCTGGCTGCATTCATCCAGCCAATGTGCAAAATATTCTGAAAATGAGCCAAAGAAACAGCTAAAGAATGATCAGTGCAACAACCTTACTTTTATATTTCTGCCTTAATACTGTATCCAAAACAGAAGTGAACTGGTGACTGAAGTCGATGAAAAATTACTTGAGGGTAAGGCTGAGTCATTTTTCAAGGCACAATACACTTGTTTCAGCAGGGTTTTCAATGTTAAATATTTTTTCAATGTTAGATCTTTTTCAATGTTAAATATAACACTGGAGGACAAGTAGGCCCCTGAATTTTCATAGAGATGAGAGGAGGTTTTTGTGCTCCTGTCTCCATCAGAGATTGAACATGGCACTTACATTTTTTAATCTCTTGTTATTTTTCTGTACCAGGTTTTCCTGGTAGGGTAGGAAATATATCACCTGGCAAGAAATACTAAATTTATATATTATTATAGGTATTTCTTATTGATACTACTTCTAATAGTCAAGACCCTCAGGTCTGACAAACACAGCTTTTACGGGCTTTCAAAAATACAAGAAACATCATAGCTATAGTTCTTGTAAGTGCAACACCTTTTATTCCTACAAAAATTTCCAGCTCACTGTGTTTCAAAGGAAATTTTTTTTTTTTTGATCCAAAGATTCAACAGTTCCGTAATATCTCCAATTAAGCTTAAACACCTCTCAAAACTATTCTGCTGGCCCAGATGTGTATCTGCTGGAACAGCTGACAAAATTTCCTTAATGCTTAGAAATGAAGCCTGTAGTTTATAAGCCTTCAGACTCTGAAAACCAGAGAACAAGCTATTTTACTTATACCCTGAAAAGGAAAAAAGAATTGAACAAAGCTTTCTCTTTTCCAATTTCATCTGTATAAGGTACACAGGAAGCCAAAGAAGTTTAGTCCGAATTCTTATACTAAATGTAGAACTTGCCCACTTTCCTCTTCTTATTATGCAAAGTTTCTCAAGATTATATCCAGAACTCAAGCATAGAGGACCCATTTTAAAATATATTAGTCCTTGTTCTTTTCAGAAAAACATGTTCTTGTGCTAAATAATTTTTCATTTTCACAGGCCCCCTGAGAAGCAAAACAGAAAAATCCTACATGGTGTATTTAGTGTGGTGTTCCATTAATACCAGTCTTGCTTGGTCCATCAAGTTTCTAAGATTATGGCGACAGAAGCATCCAACTGTTTTCTTTCTGAAAAAAAAATGCCTAAAATCACTATGTATTTTCCTTGTCTTATAAAGTAGCTGAGATGAACATTTACTTTAAGTCAATCTCTGTTACGTGCTTAAAATGTATTTTGCTTTACAATTAGAATTCTTAAAACTGCTTTAGTTGTCACAGCATTCAGCATTACCACTGCAGCTGAAATAAGGGGTTAGAAGACATTCCTTAGAGCTGACTTCTAATGAATTATCATGTGTTGACTGATATCTGAGCAAACTCAGAGTTACTTGCATTTCTTTACAACCGTGACTATATTTCACCTCTGATTCCACTATGCAACCCAGTCAAAGCTGCTATCTTTTTAGTATAAGTATCAGTCTCTGAATCAGAGAAGTCAATATCTGTCTTATCACTGCCCCTGAAAAGCTCAAGTTCCGTCTGTTTCTATTGCAACTGAAGAAACATCCAGGAAGGATTTTTTTTTTTGGCTTTCCTGTGAGAACATATCCATAATTTCTTCAACATTTTAATTAAAAGCAAAATCATACAAAGCAATTAACACTTTCAGCTTCCTTCTAAATCCATGCAACTCTAAGTTGACATTGAGGGAAGCACATTAAGCAGGCACTTAAATAAAAAAGAAATCAGTTGTGCTTAAGCATAGACTTTCAATTTTTTTTTGAATGCTTGATTTCTGCACATCACGGCCTCAGAATTTCCCTAGGTCAGGACCTGCAAAAATGTCACAATCAGTTTTGCACTGCTCAGCATGGCTCCTAAACAGTGGCAATCACCTATATTCTAGTCCAGAGCAACTCAAACTCATAAAACTGGGATGCAAACCAGACCACGCTCCACTGTGAGCTACATAATTGCACGTAAGTGAAAGGACAATGATTCTTTTACTCTCTCAAACCTAGACCTAACCTTAACCCTAAGCCTAATGGCAGCTTGGCACCGTGGCAGAGCTCCTCATGGCCATTGGTGTTCCACACTAAAAACTGTGGAGTTGGCAATGTGGGCACACTGCCCTGATGCCCTTGCAATGCCTTCTTGAGTGCCAGTGTCCCTGAAGCTGCCGGGACATAACTGCACATAAGTGAAAGGACAGTGACACTGTCCTGCAGCCTTAGATGGCAGCAGAAATACAGAGAGCCTATCCTGAATCCAAACCACTGAAGCCAAGAACTATGCCATAAGTAGTGACTAAAGCCTAAAAGAAACAACAAACCCAAAAATCTTCACAGTGCAACAAAAAGTGGTACTAAATTGGATGGAATTACATAACTAATGTGTTACTGTACTTTGATTCATATTGAAAAATACATGTGTTGTACCCTTGTTGCAAAACCTGAAAAGTGTACTTTTTTTCTTGTCTTGTGGGAAATTTAGAAGAGGTTAAATCTTTTGCATCATGAACTGAAATGTTTTCCACAGTAGCAAAAGAGTATTTGGCAATAACACACTCTAAATTTTACATTTAAATGCTGGATCTGTTGAAAGTACATCTTGTGTGTTGAGGAAGGAAGTAATAAATTCTATATATGACCAGGCATGGACCATATGATCAGGGGAGTCTGATTTATTGTACATATTTATGGTTTTCTTCTTTTCATATACAGTGATTATCTTAACGTTAAGCAGAACACTTTGTGAGTGAAACATCTCAACTCACATGAGACTACTCTAATCTCAGCCACTGGACAAGCTGTTAATAGATGCTTAAATCTCACTGCAACTACACTGACTTTCCCCTGCTAAGTATAAACCTGTTTGGTATTCACTGCAGCTGGTGTTACTAGAATGATGCTAATGATAGTTTATCTGCTTCCCACTCTTGCATAGCTCAATTCCTATATTTAAATCAGTGATGCCAGAAAGAAAATTATACAATATATCCCTGATCTAAAGTTAATCTTCAGTTCTGGCATCATCCACCTGAATGTGAAAAAATATTCCACCCTTTGGCAGATGCAAGTGCTATCATAAACACTGATATAGATGCCTTCATTTTTTCCTCAGCTATTGACTTTTATTCCACAACAAAAAATTCTTCTGTTTGTGCAAACAAGACATTGGTTTTGCTGCTTTTCTTTCCCCTCCTCTTTAATGGTAAAGCTAGCTTGTTGCCTTACATAGTATATTACTCACAGTAATTTGATTTTCATCAGTAGTTTCAACAATTGGTATTGAAACAGTCTCATTAACTCCAGGACCACTAAGTATTTGTTGAAAATTGCCCTCTGTTGCTTCCAGCTCAGTTTTTTTACTTTCAGTCTTCTCTCTCTTGTAAAAAACCATAAGTTTCTCACCCACCTTAATGCCCTGTCCCTCACAGGATCCCTCTCCAGCATCTCAACCAGCTCTACAGCATAAAATGAAAAATGAATTTAAAAATTTTGTTTGGCTTAAAACCAGATTTTCATGTTAATTTTGGTGAGATACAGAATGCTTCCAATAATGCAGTAATACCATCATTACAGAATAAAGACACAAAAGCATGAATAGAGACCTAAACTTTCTAGGCTTCTGATTCTTTACAGTGCAAAAAAGTGTCTTGAAATTTCAGGACAAGTTGCAATTTCTCAGCCTTACCTGTTGAGTGCCACTCCAGGTCCAGGACACCAGAGCTGACCCACTCAGGTGCACAGAAGTGCCTGACTGAGGGCTGGGCTTTGTAACCAGAAACTTCCTCCATTTCCAGATGGGCTACACCCGGTACAGAAACCAAAGTCTTCCACAAAATACCACTGCTTCTACACACAGCTTGAATCATTAGGCCAATATCCAAATAAATAAAACAACAACAACAACAAAGATAGGTTGATGTTCTCAATTCAAATTAATTTTAGGGGTTTAGAGAATCCTAATAAATTTCTAGATAAGGTCTCTTTCCAAAAATTCCAGCAAGGTTTTTGGATACCTATTCTGTTAGTGGTATCCCAAGCAATATGCTGAGCTACAGAGGTGTTTCAGCCTTCTCAGAGGCAGCTTGCAATGGTGTTACAATTTATTTCTTGCATCGCTCTGTGCTCTGCACTCCAGGTAAAGTATTAGACCAGAGAAATCATCGTCAATCCTCCTCTCTATGAAATCCACCCAGACCCACCTGTTAGTCCCACACCTCCTGTGCAAGCATCCACACAGAGAAATGTGTGAATCATTAGCACTGCACCACTGGTATGACCTGGAGCTTAAATATGATAATTTAATTTAAGAGAAAAATGCTACAGATCTGTTATTGAAGCTCTAAACATATTTCTCTACAATCTAAAACCTACAAGTTTGCCCTATCGTGTAGCGAGCATTAGTATTATTTATGCCTGTAATATTCCTAAAATTAAAAAAGAAACAAACGAAAATATTTTGTGCAGCTTACAATTGTCGTTTTTAGGTAATCCTCCTGCATTCTGTTTCAGTTTCAATGTTGATTATATTCCAACACACAAGAAAGCTACAGAGCTGTAACACACAACATAATTTACGAAAGAAAAGTACATGGAAATATGTATTTATAGTATAGCAGTTTGCCAAATTTTTGCTCATTCAACTTGCTGAAATGACTAATATTTTGCAATGCATTGAAAAAAAATTAATTCACCACTATGATTGATTACTGTGAAAAAAGGCAAACAAATAGAATTTGCACCCACACTGGTAAATTTTCATGACAACTTTGCAAAGCTGTATTATGCAGTAATATTAAGACAATTTGTAGTAAATCAATTTCCCGCTCTTCCTATTAAATTAAAGTTGACTGAGGCCAAATATTCTCTTGACTTACACTTATTGACATAGTGGATGACAAGGATTTACTAATTTTTATATATATATACACCACCATATATCTTCATTATTTATCCACAGTAGGAATTTAACTATTGCCAAAGGAATTTGCCTTCAACTGTAGAACTTTCATTAAAAAAGAGAATTAGATGTGAAAAGCCATAAAGAGAAAAGGAAATGAAAATCCATTTTTTACTTAGGTAGCTGTGCTCAAGTAAACTTGAGTAAGAAAAACAGCAAAAATAAATAGGAATTGGTATTAGAAAAACTCTCTCAAACATCCATCTCTCTTCTCAACTATGGTACATGTATTTAATGCAAAATTATTTGGTTTCACCTAACAATGGAGAAAGACTAATTTATCTCTGCTTTAAATTTCTCCTTTTGTAAGTTCTGGTATTCATTGGTGGAAAAATGTCTTTAAAATTTTATTTTACTATCCAATCTTTCATAGCCCCAATTAAATAACTGAAGTCAAATATGAGAAAGCTCATGGAAAGCTTCAATATAACAAACAAGGTACAAAAAAATCCAAATTTATACAAGGATGTAGAATATCAAACAGTTCATCATGAAAATGTATCCTTTGAATGACATTTGGAGTCTGGGATTCCAGCCAAAAGTAAAAGGCTTTTAGATTATGTTGTTTCAAGATCAAAAGATCAAAAGTTTTTTATAATTTATCAAGTAAGAGCCAACAGATTTACAGTATGTTTTCTCTTGTCCTTTCAGCCTTTAGGAAAATATTAGCCCAGAAGACAACAGGAAGAGTCTGGAAAAAGAAGTATAATGTAAAAAGTATATTAGAGATATAAAAATAATTTACAATATTTATTTTACTGAATGATTTTGTAGATGATTTGGAAATAGGTAGCTTAAACACATGGTGATGTCTTAATAATTTATTATATTTCTATTCAGACAGGCATTTTTAGGAGTGTTAATGCACCTTAGTATATAGGGGTAATTAATTTTATGTTGCCCAACTTCTTTAATCTCGAAAATTGCAACATGAAAGATAAACTAAGAAGTGCAGAAGCATAAAACTCAGGTCTACTTTTGTGACTTAAATGAGCTGGACCTACGTATTCTTTTTACTTTCATATATTTTTGCACGAGGGTGTGCTCAATGTAAATAAAATCCAAAGAAAATTTAAGACTTTTATTCTGCCATGTGCTTTCAAGATAACTCAGAAATCCAGGCTGGCATACATAAATGAGGACTTTTTCTGGGGCTTGTTTACACACATTTATTCCTTAGTAGACTGAGGAGTACTCTGTCCAAGGTTTCTATTCCCTCACCCTACTTTATATATGTACCTGTGCTAGTGTTTAACCTTCTCTCTTGCAGGTTAGACTACCTTGACAAGGGAGAAATCATCAACTACCAAGATCCAACCTCTTTTTAGACACAATAGGAAGGTTAAAAGAATGCTTGGTCTTAAAACAAAAAAAAGTTAGTCGAGCAGTACCATTTTGAATAATTAGAACACCTTTCAAAACACTAATAACAAGGCTAGAAAGATAAAACCGAAACCTGTACGTCAAGTAACTTTTTCATATCAGCATACACACTACAATAGCTTTAAATATTTTCTTTTGCTAGTTACCATCATTTTACTCTCAAATAGCTACAGCTGAATTTGCCAGCCAAGAAATACGTTACTCATGTACTTCATGACAAGGCTCAAGGCTGAAGCTGAGAATCAGCAATAGGAAACTCCTGGGGCTGGAGTTTGAACAAAGAGGAATTTGCTGTGGTCACTTTGCCATTGCTTGTGAGCCTGAATAGCCATCTGTACTGCACAGACCAAGTACATACCACTTCCGTATGAGGATTGAAGTGTTTCAAATGGACAGCTCAGGAACAAGTGATGTGATCTGACCCCTGGTATCCTGGGGGTTGTGCCAATTCTGCACCTGTGGTGAAGCAGTGTGAAACACAGGTTTTCCTGTGTGTTAAGGTTTTAAGCTCTCAGGCTTGGAGTGCAAATGATGGTCCACAGCAGTAGTCGAGGAGATGCTGAGTCTTTCACAGACCACTCTGTTTCTGCTTTCTCTCTCTTTCCTGCCCAAACACTCTTAGGATCTCTAAAGTAGGATGATGGCATCTTCTATATTTTGAAGGAGCATCAAGCACTAATGAGCCATACTAATACATATTTTGCATACTTCACTTGGATTTATTCTTTATGCATGCCTGTATATGTTAAAATAAGATGCTGATATGAAAAACCAGTTCACAGTGAAGATAATTACGAGAGGTTTTTAAACTTTAATCCTATAGAGATAGATTCTAAAACAGATTTCTCCCCACAGTACTGTCTTTACCTAGACAGCAGGCTCTAATTCTTCACGTGTCATTGTCATTTATGTTAATGAAATCCCTACCAGTACTTCTCTGCCTTAAATAAATGTGTGCAGAAGAAAACACCAGCATACCTGGAATTTTAATTTAGTGATACAGATTAGTTAATTTGTGCCAGATGAGGATATCAATCCAGCCTGCTAAAAGCATAAGACCTACTTACCCTAAGTCTAGGGCATTGGAAAACACATTTCAGCTATTAGGGTATATTCCTTTAAATCCTAGTTCAGTCATTTTAAAATGTCAGGGTCATTTAATCATGCCTTAGGCTGGCAAAACCAAAGTTTGCAAAATTCACCTGTGTGTTAAAGGATGTGATGGAGCTATCAGAAGTTTGGCCCCAGTTCTTTCACTTCTGTTGGAGCAACAGCAGTCTTTGCAAAAACCAAGATGGCTTTGGCTGTACATTCACAGATTGGGCATCTGCGAGTGAAAGGAAATGAGCTCCAGTGCTGGAGAGCAACCGAGGAGTATTAAAACACTTGGATTCTGCTCAAAGCCCCCCTGCATTCTTTTATATGCCATAAGTGCATAGGAGACCCCATGTCATGCTAGAATATAGTGAATAAATATCTGGTTTTGAAATATATCTCCTGCCACATAATAGACTATATATACACACACACATAACACAAACACCAGCTGATTTATTTAGCTGAGGAGAAGAAACTTGAGGGGAAAAAACTTCATTAAAAAAATCAGATCCTGCCATTTCATGTTTCATTTATACTTTGTTATCTGACACTTCTATTCTTTATTGGAAAAGAAAAAAAGAACAAACCAGAAGTACTAAAGCCCTTTTAGATCCTGTTAGGATTTTTTAAATGTCACTCCAAAGGGTAAAAGGCAAGCCGTGCTATTGACTGGTGAAGGCAGTGCTCTGTGTCTTTGTTGCATAATCTATAGTCTTTTAAGTTACAGTTCCTCTGGCATCTGCATTCAGTATAAACTCAGAGTATGTCATAGATATACTCACTGTGGCTAAAAATAGCTACAGCCTGAATCAGGGAATCATTCTGCTCACTCTTTTCATCTACAAGTGGATGAATCAAACCTAGTAGTAAAATAGAGGGGGAACAGATAGTTCCTTTGTTGTCTATTCTACCTGTCAATACAGAAAATACCTGCTCATATTGAAATTTTAAAAAGCCATCTTAAAGAATAGTTAAGTTCCATACTGCTAAAAACAAATAACTGTTCTTATTTTCTAATATTGTAATATGTATTTTGAGTACTGTAGAATACTTTTTTTAAAAATAGGACTGATAAGAATTCTTTGAAATTTCTTTTCCACCTACAAGACATAAACATACACACAAAAAAACCAACCAACCAACCAACCAAGAAACCCAAATCCAAAAAAACAAACCCACTTCATGCTTGGCTTGGAAAGTCTGTGAAAGTAGTGACAAGCCTACTAGGTCTTCTCACTTATTAAGGTAATATTCTACTTTTTACTCCTGTGTGGGGTTTTTTGTCTTTGTTTTTTGGGGTTTTTTTCCCCAAGGTTCAATACATCCAACATACTAGCAGTGCCTTTGTGTGTCTGAACTTTTCAGAAGGGGCCAGAGATGCAAGACACCTTCTCTGCCATAACTGAAATATATTAATGTTTAGATCTAAAACCCCATCAAATTGGTTGCAGTAATCAAGTGTCTAAAATTCTAAGAGAACTACATATATGAAGCAGCTGTGCAGTGTTTGAGGTTAGCTGGAGACCAAATTTAATTAGCAATTTCTCCTATTAGCAGAAATTTGACATAGAGAATAAGCAACTAGGAAGGACCTTTCACCAAGTTAGAGTCTGACTCCCTTTCTCAGGTGAACAAGGTGAGAAAAACATCCATAAAGGGGCTCTGAAGCACATGATCTAGCCAAAGAACACTAGGTAGAGAACAGGAAAACACGTCATGGATTACAGAGGAAGCTTTTGTACACTTTAAGTCTTGAAATATAGGACTAACCTTAGAAAGTGAAGGTCTGTACAAAAAGCACATGAAAACATTGTTTTATTTGTACAGATTCTGAACATAGTCCTGTTGAGCTGGCAGCTTAAGGTATGACATTCTCTGTCCCAAAACAGCTGCTGATTTTCTTTGCTTTTCCCCTTCCTGATAAACAAGGTAGATCTCTTTCACAAAAAACCCCAAAATTGTTCAGGCTGATATGGATTGTCTCTGACAATTCAGCTAGGATTTTCTCAATTAGGTGAATGAAGGCAGGTCCTTGACATCCTACCCTAATTTTTGAATTTATTAGATGACCTTAGTTTCGCATGCCAGTTAGTATTACACTTCACTGGCTTCAACTCCTAGGCAAGAGTTCTTCTATCTATGTTTTTCAGTTTGGTTGGTTTTGTTTTGTACAGCTGCTAAAGCCTTGCCTTAAAATCTCTCTCTAAGGTGACAAAGAGTGAAAGGACAAGTCTTAAAATACACTTAAACAAGATCAGAGGAGATGCTTACTTTGGCACATGAATATGTCAAGTCATAACCATTTACTGAGATTCTGATGGTATTTTTAATCTCTACAGTCTAATAAAATTAAACCCTGCATTTCTGTTGGCACAAGACCCAGCAGTAAAAATAACACTGTACATTGAAGTGTCCTTCCTCCTTTTTACAGATTATAAAGGGGGAAGGGAGGGAACCCTAGTTCTTTAAGGGCAATTACAGAGTTTAAAACCTAACTCAAACAAACCAGATCTCCAGAGCAGCAACTTCCTCTGGCTGTTTGTCAAAAACCTGAACAGCTACACAAGGTCAAAATAGTGTGGTAGGATGGGGCTTACTTTTTTCTCAATATAGGATTGGATGTTTAAGTTCAAGGTATAGACTTTTTCATTTACATCTGCAGTACCTCTGGCAAAGAAAACATGTCCTTTTTCATAGTTTTTATCGCCACGTACATACTATTACATTTCAATAAACCAGTGTTTACAAGCAGGCAGTAAAACACTAAGAAAACAATGTTAATAACTGTCCAGATATCAGATTCTGTATTAAATCCTCAGTTATTACAGCTTGCTGTGGAAACAGAGCAGTTTCAGTGCTGAGTATTAAACAGTTCATGGTGTGTCATAAATTTCAGATGCATTTATATTATATAGTACTGTGCAAATCATAATCTGAAAGCCAGCTTCATTTGTGCAATGCGTTCTTTAGTAGAAGAAAAACTGTTCAAGCATGTGTGTCTTCCATTTTTATAAGTATTTTAAAGTATTATTTAAGTTGAATGAAAAGCAGCTTCTAATGAAATTTGAGCTATAACATGAAGCAAGGATCCCAAGCAATAGCTGAGCTGACCAAGCACTTAGTAAAACTCTAACTTTCTCAGGTTTATGATCAATTTAAATATTTTCTTTGACATTCCATTGCAGGGCAGAGCACACAACCAAATTGCCTTATGAAGTTCATGGAGCAACGCTATCACACTTCACCTGGTTCTGTGTTAAGGGATTTGAATTCAGTAAGTTCTGATCTACTGACGATTTCAATTCACAATTACTCAATTACTTCCCCAAGCAATATTACCTTGTTCCCTTTGGCCACAGGGAAGGACCACCTGCCTTCAGCTCGCCTGCAAGTCTGGAAAGAGAAGGTGCAAGGGGAGAAGAACATTTGCTTCCCTGCTTGCTTTTTTATTCTCAAGAAGTCTCTCTCAGTCGAGACAAAAGAGTGGATCCATCAAAAATCTACTTTCCACAGGAAGCACAAAGAGGACGAAGAACTGTGCTGATATGGCTGGATGTTAAAGGAGCTCCAAAAAACGCCATTCAGGAATTGTTTCTGCCTGTTACAAAGACAGACAGTGTAAAAAAGGACTTCTGTCTGGCAAGCATAGAGCATTCCATCTTTTCCTTTGACAATATCTAACATCCTTCAAGTTTTAGAGCAGGAAAAAAAAAAGGAAAAATAACAATAAAAAAAGAAAGAGAAAATTAGAAGCATAAAGAAAGGAAAAAAAAGAAAAAGCAGGCAGAAAAACATTTTTTAAAACCCAGAACTGGAGAAAAAAGCAAAAACACAAACCAAAACCAACCAGGATTTTTTCCTCTTTGAGGCTTTAAAAAATCATGAACAACTCGTAGAGAAAATGGAAATGTTACACCAAGATAAGTCAGCAACCAAACTGCCAGCCCCACACAAATACATTAAAATACATTTAACCTTTTCTGTGGCAAGACAGTAGCTAGCCAAACTGCTGACTGATGTAATCAGGCAATAACCAATTTGTTCACTTAATTTAAACATATTTAGCAAAATACTGATTTAACATTTACCAAGGCGTAAAGCAAACAGGCTATAAACACTGGAATTATAGCAGTTGTCGAGCAAACTCCCCAGAGACAACAGTCAGGCTGTGAGGAATGAGGGAGTAAAGAAGATCCCCAGGCACAGAGATTTGAGGGGACAAAAAGATAACCCTACAACAAAGGGGTGGGACCAACCAGAGATAAGCTGTGCTTGGAGACTCCAGCAATTGAAAACTGATTTGGAAAAGGACAGCCTTCCTTCTCCTCCAGGCCACCTCCACAGGCCACCAGGGGCAGTTGTACCTTGCAATGCTTACACCATTAAAGGGACACTGACATACGCACTTTTACTTCATCACAATCTCTTTCTTCCCTGGATAATGCCATTCTTGTGCTCGTTTTTGCCAACATCCATCTGTATGGGTTATAGTCACATATACTCACATATATGAGTTTATATTTTAGATCACCATTCATTATTTTGGAAAAGGATGTGCTTTCCAAAGGACAAAGATCCTGAACATTGCCTCAGGTACAGGATATGGCCAAAAGAAGAGGATCCTAAATAAATTATAGGTTGGCAAACTTTAAAAGTAGGCTGGTTTATTTATTTTGAAATAGTATCCAGAATTCTTTACAAGAAAGAATAATACAGCACTCAGTAGAGAATCCAGCCTGACTTTTAGATCTGAAACAAGACCACAGAAATATTTCTTTATCCTCTACAAAACTTCTGATGTTTTGGGATTAGCAGATAAATTCTAGCAAACTGTGCTGCAGAAATTAGCACCCTCCTATGCTTTGCCACAGTTTACCAGTACTACAAGAGAGTAATTACAGAAGAAACTTTCACCCACAGTTTATTTGTGCTAACATTTTCTCCTACTAACACTGTCAGAAGGCAGAAAGTTCTTGGGACAAAATTCAAACCTGGGGTTAAACAGCAAGGTTTGACAGTGCTTGTAAAGAGCAGTAGATAAACACATTGGTTCAAGAGCCATTTTGCAACAAAGCAAAAGTATTCTAAGTGTTAAATGTAAGTCTAAACATACAGCACTAAGTTAACAAAGAGCTAGTTCCCGTGAGTGGAGGAGAATGCAACACCTTCAGATAACTACCCATGTAGCAACACATGAGAGGCAACAGGAGGGCTGACCCCTGGTTGAACTCACCCAACCAGGTTGTCAAAGAGGAAAGGCACAAAGATGAGAAGGCAAAGGATTTTAAACTGGTTTGAAAAGCCAGTCTTTCTGTGGAGAACAAAAACAGTTGAGGAATCACTTGAGAAATTACACTCAGATAAAGAGCACTCCCTAGAGTTTATAAAAAAACCCCAACAGATTCCTAAGTTCCAAGGCAGGGTGTGGAGAGACTCAAATTAAACAACAAATGTAGATATTTTGGTTGTGCAAACAACCCTTTGGTAGTGCATTGTTGTCCCACCATTAAGCAATAGTTTGAGACACCTGTCTGGTAACCATTTTCTCCACCAGCCACAAACTCCAAGAGTAGCAGTGGGATTTTAAACTGATCCAGGAATTTGACACACCAAATGACTATAGGAATTACAAGGGCAATTCCACTGTCTGTCAGGACCAGTGACAACCCAGACCTGATCCTCACTGAGGTATGACCAAAATAGAAACCAAGATAAGAGTAGCCCTGCAGCCAGAAATACAATGAAATAAATACTGGTTTTATAGTACTTTTCTTCCTGGAATAATAATACATATCTTTTTCTTAAATTAGCCCTGCCTATTTTAAGGCTTGCTTATTTACCTCATACTATTTAATCTAGAATAATTACTTGTCAGAATGGCCTACACTACTCATGGCAAAATTCTACTTCTACACCCCAGGCTTTCCTTTGTCATCCTAGTACAACGTGTTCTCAAGCAAATCCACTTTAACCTTAAGATTAGGGCTGGTGATGGTCTTCATAGTGAAGATTTCATTGTTTTGTGTACTTTGGGGAATATATAAAGTATAACATATTTCCATTATGCACTTGGCACGTAACCTTTGGGAAAGCATCTACAAAGTGTAAAATGATTCCTGTGTTCTCAAGCAGATTTCTCTCTCCAGCAGTGGTAGATAGCACAACAAGTAGTTAAGGAGTCCAATTTAATTAAAGATTCAACCTTCTAATTTGACTTTTGTTTTCTTGACAGGCAACTCAAACAGAAGTAGTCAAGAAATTCAAAAGCTTTGTAGTAAAGTCCATAGTCATAGGCCTTCAGTGGTGGTTTCTGGGGAGAAAAAAAACCCCTAAATCTTAGTCAAACTAAGATTTTTGATTCAGCAATTAATTTGACCAAAAGCTAAACACTATTGTCCTTACCGATCAATAAGAGATCCTACTCTCATCTCCTTCAGAGTCTCAATTTAGCAGTCATTTATTTTAGACTGGTGTTATAGAAGCAAAAGAAATTTGAAAGCAGCCAGTACCTTTCAGCATATTTATTTCTGACTAAACCATATTTTCACTTGTCTGTAATAAAAAGTCACACACATTTATGACATCAAGTGAGAAGAGTATAAACTGAACATTAGATACAAATGATTCTTATATAATGTAATTAAAAATACAGTGGCTCTATTCTTGGAGGGATTCCACTGCTGGGTGCCTGTTTTTTTAGTGTGTTTCTGATAGCAACATGCTGTGACAGGTCAGGAAAACAAGTATGAAGTTAAAGAGGTTAAAATTAAACATCCTCCAAAGGCTTGGTGTTTAAAATGGCTAGGCCAGACAGCAAAAAGGCTCCTCACCAGACTACAGAAAAACAAGAACAGATTGTTGGAAATGCTTGTGTCTCTGCTCCTGTCCAAGGGCAGTCTGATTCCCACTATTCTCTGTACCCAGCAGAGAATCTCAGAATCTCTTTTTCTGAAGAGTGTCTGGTTGAATGCCCATGAAAGTTCAGTGAAAATGTTGTCACTGATACTCCTATGCTTGATTTATACATTCATTTAACATCATCTAGGGTGAGGGTTTTATACCTATGTTGTTATAGCCATAAATATTTATACACCTAAATATATTTGGAAACACATAAATGCTTGTAAGGACTATATAGACATACCATAACAAGAGGAAGCTCTGTAATACAGTTTATCCTTTTCATGCAAAGACTTGATTGCCACAGGGCATTTGGTGGGGGACACATCTCTGGAAGCTGTGTCTTCCTCCTGCAGGAGGCAAGGCAGCACCTTGCAGAACGACCTGGTGGCTGATTAATTCTCCTGGGTCTACAGAGTCTGTTTCACAGGAGAAAAAGACAGCTTTAAATGAGGAAGACACCTCTTCTAATTCTTTTTCAGTGACAGTTGGCCTAGGAGGAAAATTAGGCAGCATCCTTAAGAGAGCTATAAAAATCTCCATAGTTAATACACAGAGGTTATATTGCAGTTGTGTTCCAGTCCCATCATTATTTTTGCTTATCCAGTGAGAGTTTAAGGCAAAACACACCAGCAATCAAAACTCAAGGACACAGACATTCCCTTTTTCAGTATGAATTTCCCTTTTCCTGGGACATGTAGCATATGAAGTCCTACACTAGGCCTAGAGCTTGGGTCATGTCCTGGAATACAAAAAGAAAAAAGGAAATTAAATCCTTTGAGAATAAAAAGAGCACTGAACCTGTCTTCCACTACATAAAAGACAGATGACTCTATGACTTTGCTTTGTGAAGAACCCAGTCACAGAGACACACATTTATTAAGCTTTGAGCAGGTCTGTCAGAGAGGTCCTGTTGGCAGCCTTCAGCACTGGGAAGTTTGCTTTCTGAATAATCCCCAGTGCCCAGATCCCCCACCTGCTCAGGCTGAGCAAAAAACCAATGGCACTGAGGAAACTCTTCAGTGCTATGAAGCAAGGAAGCAGAAAGGTTTGGCAGCAGGGCACACAAAGTCCCATTGCACTTTTGCCATTCATTGCAACAGAATGTTGGTTCAGTCTTGAACTTAGAAAAAAAGAAATAGAGTGATTGATTTTTAGTTAATAGCAGCTCATTGTGGATATTGACTTTTAGTACTATGGTGATGGCTATGGAGGTTTTATAAAATAAAGACTAAAATCTAGCCTACGGATGCTGCAGGTTTAGCCTTGGACCTAAGCCATATTACTGAAGTTCCACCTGCAGCAGAGCAGACAAGTGCATTTTTCCAGAAAATTTAAAAAAATAACATAACCTTTCAGCCATAAATCAGATCTTACCCTTGGTAATGGACCTAGAGGACAAGTTTACAGATCAAATTCTTAAAACTTTAAAAAAACCTCCTAAACTCCTTTCTCTAATTATCAGTTTTTAACAGCTTTGCAAAAAAAATCTCCAGTGTTCAGGACCTGGGTCATATTTTTTTTGCTATTGCTTGGGACTGAAGACACTGATGGAAGAGCACAGAGCTAAAGAAAACAGCCCCTGTGCAAGGGGACCCAGTGTCCAGCTCACACAACTGCCAGTGTTGATGTACCTGTCCCTGGCTCACCCCATCCAAAAACACCACCAAGGGTTCTGGCAGATCTTTTGTAGCTACTTACAGTAGTTATTACAATATAAAAGTGAGCAACTGACTAAACACAGAAGCCCGTTGCTGACAGATGATAGGAATAATTTTTCAAGCAAATCTTTGAGTGATGAGTCTCGGAATATAAACTGTAGAGCCTGATTTCGTTGACTGACAGTTTTTAGTATTTGAGTAGGTAAAGAGCTGTGAAAATTCTTCACTTCATAAGCATTTTGAAAGTGGTTTCTGACGTATAAACTTTTGGCAGCAATTTTCAAGGGGGTCATCTAAAATGACTGATATAGTAGTTAGTGTGATGCAGGCATAGCACATTTAACAGTCACTGAGCTTCAAATATGACACAGTGTGATACTAATTGCAGCACTGCAAGCAAGGCATAAAGGAGTGCTCAGAGTGCTTGACATATACTTTATGACTGAAAAAAGAAAGAGGCTTTAACTGGTAAAATGAGGACATAGTACAATACCTCCACTTCATTTTACAGATGAGAAAATGCCATTTACTAGCATGACTAAGACCATTAAAAAAGAAAAATAAGATAAATCCCAACTTATTTTAGTTTTTTTTTTGGATCCCAAGTCACATTTATTCTATTCTCAAATGTCACAAAATTATTACAGGATATTGTAGTTTAGGTTTTCCTACACATTATGAAATATGGAAGCTGAAGCAGTAAGATTTGGATTCTGGGACCAGCTCCCATGCCAAAAACTCAGTGGTATGAAGAACTGCTTCTGTTTTATGTTGGTTTATTACAGCAATGTACATGGATTTACACAGGAGAAACCTTGGCTCTATGGTTTTAATTCAGTTCCAGTGACAGAATTTCACTTGAACTGCTCAATTCACACTAACTTAGTGAGCTGGTTTTGTGAAGAGTTTTGCAGCTACAAAAAGGCTAATTGGATTGCACCATGAAATCCTTCCTAGAAATATTCTTTTTGAAGGGAACCTGGGGAGCCTTCCTATCATGTTCTGTACAAGCATGCAAAGTCTGAGATCAAGAAACACTACCTTAGGCATTAAACCAATAGATGGAAAATATTTCAAAACTCTTCTTCCACAAAGGTATTGCCAGTGAGGTGTCCACAGTATTTCCATATTTTTAAAAAACTTATAGTGCATTTTCTGAAAAAGAATTTTAAAAAAGAAATCAAATACTTGCCCAGAGTAAGTGTTCAAGTTCGTTTTTTTTGCTGTCTCACTCCTAATGAGTTTACTGTTTAAGCATCTGAGTTCTATTCTGATTTTACATTTTCTTCAGCTTTTAGAGAAAACAATACTTGAAATGCTAGATTCACTGATCCTTTTGAGGTCTGATGTTGGTTTAGCATGGCTGGCAGGCTGGAGGAAGTCATGACAGGAGACAAAGTATAGACTTTGTAGCTTTCTGGGTTTTTCCTTATGTTTTATCTTAATTCTTCAAGTTTATGTTTACATTTAGGTGTTTGAAGCTTAATAAAACAGTGACAAATCATCTTCTCTGTTTATTTTTTTATTTTTCTTTTTTAAAGTACCCTTTCTGTCTGTGCTAAAATTACTCTTCAGTTATCCCAATCATTTAATATATGTAGGATACCTGATATCTTTCAAGCAGAGGCATTAATGCTACAACCTGTGAAGCAGAAGTTCCAGTCCTTGTTCTTTCCTTCACATGGACACTCCCATTTGCCGAAATCTCAGGGGTGGTGTCCAGTGCTTGCTGTTCTGCATGACCTGTGTGCAGGGGGCTCGTGTACACCCATGTAGTGCAGCTCCAGAGCCTGGCCCAAGGGTCAGGGAGCAAGGCACTGCTCACATTGATAAAGTGGCAGCAGATCACAGCAGCATCCGAGTGCTGATACAGCTTCAGTTTGCTATTAGGGGATTAAAGCCTTGACCAGTGATAAGTCAAATGCAGCAACAGAGCAAGGTTGAACAGGAACTTCTTCAAATAAGAGCAGTGGAATAGGCAAATGAATTGGTTTGAAATACCTACTGCTGGTGTTAATTTATAAAGAATCTTTAAGGTCCTTGGAAGGATTTGTTAGTTTTCTGCTTAAAATGCACATGTAGCAGTGTCCTAATCATCCATAATGGCATTTTTTTCTAGGTTTACATCTCTGATGTGGTGAAGAATTAGTAGATCAAATTCTTACCTCTGTTCTTCAGTCAGTCCTCCTCTGACTGAGTCTCTCTGACATTTAATTTAGTCTGAGGACACATCTTCATTCACAAGTTTGAAGAAATCCTCCTGCTGCATCCCTGTGCCCTGCCAGGGCAAGTGCCAGGCTGGCACCAGTCACTCTACATATACAGCAATTACTACAAAATAAAGACAAAGTCAATAAAACATTCACAGACTCAATGGAAGACTAGACCCTAGGCCAGAGAGTGACAAATTAGGACCTTAAAAACAGGCCCCTGTGAGTTCTTGCATCCAAGTCCAGACTCAGTCAAATCCTTCACGGTCAAAGCCTTCAGTCCTTTTTTCCAGCAGAAATCAGGAAAATGTCCACTGCCTTTGTTCTGGTGATCCCTATGTCCTCTTTGACTGACAAGGGATCTCACTAACCACATGAACAAGCAGGTTTTGTGTCTCAACCAAAAACTTCCCACGAAGTGTAGGAGGTGCTGGGGCTCTGGACCTGGGGCCAGAGCATTCTGCAGTGCCCAGAGATGCTTCAGCCTTTGCAGTACAGGCACAAAGCAACTTTGAGATTATCTCACCTGTCAGACAAAGCAAATACATTCAAATGTACGTCAGAGAGCACATAACTGTTTCATTCTTTAAGGCATTTAGGTCCATGACCAAAGTCTGGGCATATGTAAACCTGATTAGACCAGAATACTGCATAATAAACCATATTTTTAATGATGCTTCTGATTACAAACTGAGCCTATTTGAGCAACAAGGAGCACCTCACCATGTGTCTGACACCACGCACAAAAAATGCAAAGAAATGGCCTCTCCCTCAAATGAAATCACAAAGGAAGATCTGGTCTGAGGAGGAAAATCTGTGAGCTTTAGGGGGTTGTAAGTCAAATAATATTTTTCCACAGACATTCTAGTAATTTTCCAGTTCTGTGGAAGATGCTAAAATACCCAGTTTTGTTCATTTTAATGTAGAGGTTTCTTTTTTCTTTTACACTCCAGGGTGATCCATTAGGTTAAGCTGTATCTTAATGATCTGATTTACTCAGAGTATTTGAAACACCATGAAGTCTTGCCATCCATCCTATTAAGCCCAGTATCCAACATTAGTAGCAGAAGCACATGGATAAGCAAATCAAATGAAAGCTGTGAAGGAAGTTGAACAGAAGCTGCATAAATGAGATCTGCGTATCTGAAAGGCTCATGGGAAGGATAAATTATTTCCAGATTGATTTAATGCAAAGACACAAGCTGAACAAGCTGAATGATTTTTTCTCATTTATCAGTTCTCTAGAACTGGTACAATGTTGACTCATTAATTTTCCTGAAGTGATAGACACATGGAGAAAAGTGAAAAAATCAGCTAAGACAAATAAAAAATCTGGCCATCAATTCAATGCAGAGGAAGGGCAGATGGATGATGTTACTCATGCCAGTGGAAACCAAAGTTAACAACCTATTCATAATATTTAAACTTAAATAATCAGAGTGTTTTAGTCATTTGGGTTTATTTTCCTTTTACAAAAAGATAAAAATTTTATGGGAAGAGAAGTAGTTCTGAAGCTGAAAACAATAAAAAAATTATACCATGAGACACATCGAACAAATATGTCCATTAGCAAAATTCTCTTACGGACCTAAATGAGATTTTCAGTGCAGAGAGTTTGT
Source organism: Atrichornis clamosus (assembly GCA_013400975.1). Taxonomy (NCBI): domain Eukaryota; kingdom Metazoa; phylum Chordata; class Aves; order Passeriformes; family Menuridae; genus Atrichornis; species Atrichornis clamosus. The sequence continues at coordinate 139,347 of WBMZ01002250.1, forward strand.
AGGATTCTTCAGAAGGCAGACTGAGGATCTGTCATTGACAATAGAAGGACAACAATGCTATGGAAAGCAATTAAAGTTTTGAGTGTAATGAGAAGCAAAGCCTGAGCCTACATGAATGACTATGTATCTGTTTCTGCCTTGATCTTCACATCACCCTCCAAAAAGCCTCAAGTCTCATATATTCAATAATAAAACCATTCATAATTTGAATTATTCTCTAACACATCTTTCAGTTCATAACACAGGGCTGGAAAAACAAGAATAATCAGCCTCTTGCAGATTCTGGGAGAAACAAGAGAACTGGATGGCAAGAATAGCAGAACCTAACATAGGTACAAATAAGCATCTTTCTAATGCAGATTGATGGAGCTGTGATCATTATTTTGGATACTCAGTGTTACAAAGAGATGTCTTTAGCTTTTTTTAATACTTGGGATAAAAAATAATCTGAGCATTAGCATCCACTTCAAATATCCAGAAAATCAACTTTAAAACTCAACATATGCATTCCCTATGTATTTTTGCACGCTTTTGCAATGCAATTGCTGGTTATTTCTTCATGAGATCCTCTATGTTCTCTTCTGGCCTTAATTTCTGGAGACACGGCCTTTCCTGACCTTAGTTTATCTCAATCTGGGAAAGCATTAGCAAACAACCACCAAGCAATTTCTTCTGTGAACACACCTTTTTAATGTCTGTATTTATGGTTGTTTCCAATGATAGACAGATAACATTACTGAGAGTTACCCACCTGCATTCACCCAATTGATGGCAAGTTATTGACAGAAATTTACAGTGTTGATTTACCAATTGTAAATCAGCATTTTAGAGATACCAGGAGTATTAGGAAAATATCTGAGGACATTGGTTTAAGTTTCCACTTATTCTTTTTCATACTGAAATATAGTCCGTTGAAATTTCATACATATCAAACAAAGCAAGGTTATATTAAAATTACAGTATCTACCATTTTTAAGAAATTGAATGGTTTAAAATATTTTCCTTAAAAATAAACTCACTGTAGTTAGAGGAACCTCTATTAATGCAAATTCTCCTTGGAAATGAAGATCAACAAATCCAAGCTACCAAACCAAGCCAAAACCTAGACTACTTCCCAAACTAGTGGCAGAACTCCAGGCTACTCTAGGATTCATCATATGTGACCAAAGTTTTAAAAACTCTTGGGTGCCTATCCCACCATCAAGCTTTCCAGGGGCAGAAGGTGAGGACCTAAAACCAGCCGCAAAGGGTTTTATTCCCTTATGGGCTGATAGGAGATGCAGTCTTTGTAGCAAGGACTCACTCAAAGGTCCTAATGTGAAGCTATGGCCTGAAAACCAAAATGGATAAAAAAAAAAAAAATTAACACCTTTTTTTTCCCCCAGCACCTTTAATAACAGGCTTGCTTCTCCTTTTCAGCAGAAGAGCTTAACAAATCACTATCTAGCTTAGCTGACCAGCTAAACCTGATCCAGCAAAACTGTTCAGGACACAGAAAACTGTATAAAAACATCTCTGGTAATGGAGCTTTCTTTCAACGACCAAATCATTTATTTCAAGTACTAAATATAAAGAGCTGGTCTTTAACTAGGAAATGTAACAGTGAAACAAAATCCATTTTATAGGTAGCTTCACTATTTTCAATAAAAGGTAAGAACAAAAAATACAGCTCTAGTCTCATTTCAACTGAAAGACAATGAGAAAGAAATTTGTCATGCTACCATCCTTTTTTTTTTTTTTTTGAGGGGAGGCAGGGTGCAGCGAGTCAGTTCCCTATTTGATTCTTTTTCTTGTTTACCTGGCACGAGATCAGTGTAAGGGCTGGTGGGACTAACTTTCTCTACTACTGACTAACGTGCCAAAAAAGAAAGCAATGTCATATTGCATCAATAGGTCAGTAACAATTTCTTTATGGAAAACCAGATTTCCAATCCCACAAAATTACCCCAGGAGAGTACACCGACCAGATGTCACGTCAAGAGTTGCCACAAATGCTGTGCAACAGTCCTTAATTCAAAGCATTTAATCAATTTCAAAATCAGTATTGATTTATTAGATTTCTCTCTTCATAATATAGAAATCTTTCATAAAAGTGCTTATACTGCCTAGGTAACTAGTTTAATTCTATGTTAGGACTTGTATTTTTGTGACTCAAAGAGTTTTTGGTTTTTTTTTTTTCTGAGGGTTTCATTTCTTTTTGCATTGTGAATACAGACAAGTAGATACATGCACAGACAAGCAATAATTATGTAGCATTTCATCCTGCTATTGATCTGTGCTCAAAACTCCTATTGATATGCAGGACAGGCACATCTTTGCCAGATGGGATTTTTCCAGACGAACCCCTCGGAATTTCACTGTGCTATGTCATGGCAACGCTTACCCACCTTAACGGAAAAACTAACAGTGAAATTTCATTGTAGGATCAGATTTGTTGATCAAATCCTCAGCAAGACAGTCCAGGAAAGAATGTGGTAAGAGTCCTGTGTACCATTCCATACAATGCCCTATCCCCATCCTAACACATTTAGAAGGATGCAGAGCAGTCTCTACCCACATGACATTGGCCTGACTCACCAAAACAAAGGAGTATTTTATTTTCATGTCTATTTACTTTGTCAGCCTGTCAAGCCTGTCAAACAGCAACCATCTGTGACTATAAGCAAAACCAGTCCCCTGATCAAAGCATTGAAATACAGTGAGCAGAGAAGTAGTAACATCAAAATGATCATCATGAAGGTCCCCATAATCTAACATGAACCACCTGTGAATTTTCTGGACTGAAATGAGAGTGAGAATAGTTCAGCAGGTACATTTAGGCCGAGAGAGCAGAATAGATGAAAAAAAATTAAATTGTTCCCTTTAAGTTCACATGACTCCAATCTTCTGTATAAACAGTGCTTTTTCAGCATGCTGCACTACAGGTACTAAGTCTTTTTCTATGTTGTTGGGATACTGGTCTGTTGTGGTGACTGCAGTCCTGTGTCATTCTCAACATTATTTTCCATTAAATCACAAAGATGCCAGGAAATAGGAGCTTTTTCACTTTCCCATATGTTCCTGCTGTGTCCAGAACACACTCCGTGCTGAAACAAAAGACAGTGTTTCCCATACCAATGTACTAAATTACCATTCCTGGTGTACTGATATTTTTCATCAGTAACACCAAGTGAAGTATTCTGTAAATGAGTCCTGTTTACGTTTCCTTCTGTAGCCTTCGTCTTGTCTTTTCAAAGTGATAGCCTTTCCAGATTGCCTCTTAGCGTCCTTTGCTTCCTGCCAACCATGATGGAAATAAACTCAGTAGCTTATTTCAGTGGATTTTGATAAATTTAAGTAGGAATAGCATACCAGCGATAACAAAAGAAAACGTACGTGCCACTGATGTTCTCTAGTCCAGCAGAGAGAGGAAGAGGCACTTCAGGATGTAGTTTCCTATCTTATGATCCCTTGTGACTGCAATGTAGTTGTTAACATTGCCTGCACAGCACCAGACATGAAAACTGCAGACTCTGAACTCCTCCCAGTGCACTGTTCTGCCCCAAGGGAACAGCCAGGCCAGGGGAAAACCCAACAGGTGACAAGAGCCCCAAGGCCAGAATCACATTCTGCTTAGGCAGATTACTTGCACTTCTGAGGCTCAGTCTCCAGCAAATTGAGTGAATCAATTCCACCTTTCCATCAATTCCTAGGGCCCAGCAGGACAACAGCTTTTCATCTGTCAGGGCCATATCTGGCATCATTGCATTAATGCCATGTGTTTATTAGAAAGTGATTTCTGTGTCCATCTAATAAATAACAACTGAAACAAAAATACCATCTGTTCAATAATAATTCCTCAGCAGAGGATCTGAGAGTTCCTCTTCTTAACTATATTCACATCACTTTCGGCAGACCTAAAGATATTTAGGATCTGTGCAACGGGGGAGCACAAATGAAGCAGATACCCACACCGGAGGAGACCTGGGTATAATAAAAACACACAGTTTAATGAAGAGTAGGAAACATGAATTTGGAAGTAGCACATCATACATCACCACAGAATTGGCTACATAACTCCCAGGCTCAGACTACCTCATACAGAAACAGTTCTGCACATTCAGCTTCTAGCTTCTCTGCTGGGCATCTTTTCTTGGACATCTCTTCTTGGAACCGAAGTCCCTCTCTCCAGAGTAAAAAAAAACCTCAGTACCAGGGCCTTGATAACTGTGAAGCAGTGTTTCAAGTCCTGTAATTTATCCTTTTTCTCAGCCATAACCAACTGCTCTCAAGCTCACAGAACTAAGCACAACATCGTTGACACCAGCACAATGAAACCCATTCACAGCCACTAATGATGGTTGGTTCAACAAATAAACAGGAATTGGCTGAATAGATACCATTATGCCACTTTATACCTTATTTACTTGCATGTGTAAGCCCAACAATAACAGTTCTCTGTAAAGTACAACCCAAGTAATGCTTTTTTCCAGACAAAATAAACAAAACAAACTCCCACACACATTTGAGAGAAACACTAAATATCACTCTGAAAAGCATAACATGTGGAGAATAAACATACACATGGACTTTTTTTTTTTTTCCTAAGCCGAAGAGCCTGGAAAAATGACATTGGTGTCTTTTTCTTGAATTTTCTAGACTACAAGTTGAGACTCTTCTGTTATCACTCTACTTGCTTTTTAATTTTCAGCTGCGCAGTAAGAAATGTTTTCCTGTTTTTTTCTTTTTTCCTTTAGAACTGAGAACCTGTGTTGCAGAAAGCCCTAGGATCATAAATTTTCAGAGATTGAATTGTCTTTCATATTTTAAAAAAAGTGTTATTTCTGAAGCCAGGATTAAGGTCTCATGCAGGGCAGGATTCAAAGGATTCAGTGGTTGTGTATCACTCTGAAGTGGTTTTGTGCTGCTGATCAGATTTTAGTTGCCATTAAGACAGTGAAACATAGGGTTTCTTTTGAACATTGAAATATAGATATTTTAGATAAAAGTTAGTAGAATTTAGCTAGAGTTAATTAAAGAAAACTAATGATTAGTTAGGAAGATGAATGTAGGATAGGCTCTGATTATTTGATGTTTGTTTAGCTGTGCTTATAAGGAGTAATTAATAATCTTAAGGAAAAGAAATTCAAAGGAGAGCTTAGACAGTTACAAATTTCACTCAGATGTAACCTATTCGGATGTAATAAAGGAGGGAACTGGGAGTCTTCCAAAGTCAAATGTATTGTCAAAAACTAGAGAGGCAAAAAGGTCAAAGTGAGGAAGACAAGTTTTACTTCCTCAAAACCCTCCCTCCGCCTCATTTTACGACCACCGCCTCAATTTCATTGTAAGAACTACGCATGCTTAATGACTTTTTGTTAATTTCCATACGATGCGGGGGAATGGGAGGTGTCTATGTTATTAATATGTATTTGTATATTAGATATGCATTATTGTTTTAGATAAATAGATCCTGTATTGTATTGTGACTTCGGAGCTGTGTGTTCGGGAGTTATCCCCGCAGCTCTCCGGTGCTGAAATAAACATACACTTTCTAACTTTAACGAGTTAGAGGGTCTTTGTCCGTCTCAGGTGGATATAGATATCAGATCTATATCCATATTATTTTAATAAATCAACAGCAGGTTTTTCCAGTTGGAACTCACAACTGGAAAAACCGAAAAGTGAATAGGGGAAGCTGAACTTCTTAAAGGGGATTGCTAGGTTAAAACCAAAATTGGCTTGGTTGCACACCCACATGGAATTATTGAGAGTGCATTTATAATGAAAATACATTTATTATTAATAACACTCTTAAAGATCATTTTTACAAATCTCAAAAATCTTCAGTGAGTACTTAAAAAAAAAACCAAACTGGTCATATAAAATCTCAAAGTCAAAAATGTATTCACAGATACAAGTGAGATACTATTTCACCCTTGTCTAAAAGCTATTTGCTTTCATCTTTCTGAATACCTTTTTAACCAGCATGGATCATGTGTGCACTCAGCAGTGACATGGAAACAGGCTAAAAGCTCTGGAATAAGAAACAGCCTGGGTTAGCAAATGGCACTGAAACTTATACAACTGGAAAGTGCTCCAAAAACTCAAGCAACGACATGAAAATTGCAAGCTGTGCTATTAACAGCCCCGGGCACCCCTAGCTCTGGCTCTGCTCTGAGGTGTCAACCTCACGTGGCCAGGCAGACAACACCCCAAAGACCTCGCAACACCGAGAGGTCAACTGGTCAGCACAGCCATAAAGGACATCTACTAACTCAGAAGGACACTGCAGTATTTTAGAGAGAGGATTGCACATTTTTTCCTCAAACCTGTGTTTTAGTGGAACATGACTGGTAATGGAAAGGCAATTGAAAGCCAATATAATCAAGCGATCACCCTAATATTCTTGAGATAATACCAGTTTCCAATTCCCCTCCTTTGAGCAAACACAGAGGCAGGGGTTGCCCTCTGGACAAGTAGAGCTACGCCAGAAGAACAGATCAGCACGTAAGAACTGCAGACTGAAAAAGGGACCCAGCTGACTTTTCTGATGAGCTGTCCTGGATGCTCCTTGGCTGCCAGCTGCAATTACAACCCTGCAGTCTAAATTCCAGTGTGTACCAGCATAATCTTTGCTGTACACTACTATATTAAGCTTCTTTATTCATTTCTTTTTTTTTTTTTTCAAACCTTTTATTCACTCCACTTTAAAAATGCCCTCAGTATATTTCACTTCTCTGAGTTTCTGGATGGTTGTGAGACACAGGCTTGTGTGACCCCAAGCACAGGAGAAGTTTAGAGCAGCCTGGGAGAGCTCAATCAAGGAGCAGTTCCAGAATGCAGCATCTGCCTACATGAGATGCAAAGCCAGTGCTCTCTCATTTTTGAACTTCAAAAGATCCTGGTTGTTGCATTCCCAGCATTTTTTTTTTTTTAATAGAACAGCATGAACTGTAACTCCACATAAATCCAGCTGTTTCAGAAAAAAGTAGTAAGAGGAACAAAAGACATTGGAAAGGACTTCTCACTGGAAGCAAAGAGAGGTTTATGAATGGCATCTCAGAAAGCAGATATTTAAGGCAATATGCTATGGTTATTAATACACTGAAGGATGAGAATAAAAAACCAGAAGGTATCTGGTTTATCTGTTGAAATTTTTAAAATGTGTAGGGGAAGTGAGGCAGCTTTACAGCTCAGTTTCACTCTAATAATTTCTACTACAATGTACAAAAAGAAATAATAAGATGCAACTTGGAATATAAGCATATAGTTGTGTGAAATATTCACTGCATTAAAATAGGAAACACCAAGATTCATATTTCATACAGTGTCCAATAAACAGATTTACATTACCCACCTAGTAACCAATGTGCAGCACTTAGAGCAGATTCTTCCTTCACCAAGGTATTCACCTTATGTTTTTATCATGTATTTGTAAAACACCCTATCATTTGTCATTACTACTTTGTGTATTTCTAACAAATTGATTGAAATCTAGAATATGATGGAAAACATCAAAGAAATAAACAGAATAGAGCAGGTAGAACCTGAGGGAGGCTAAAGGAGTACAGAGCCCATACTGGCAGTAAACTGGGCTTCACATTATTTCTGCTCCCCTATATGCTGATAAGGTGACTACTGACCCAAACCTCAAAAGCTATAATTGCTTCGTGAAAAGAGACAATAATTAAGGAGTATCTACCCACCTTTTATTCAGGAAAAGGACAAAGAAAGCGCTTCATTGTCATATGCAACATGTAGTACCTTTCAAATAAATATTGATGGCAACTTCTTCATCAGTATTGGTACCTTATTCTGTTGGCCCCAGCCATTGTGTAGAAACCTGCCTTCTTTTACTATCCCACTGCAGCTTCTACAGCCTTACAAACCCTCCTATGCTCTGATTCTTAAACATTGCTATGCTCCTGTTGCAACATTCCTTCTATCTAGCACATGCAGGTGCAGTACTGCTCATCCTCCTGTGCCTGTGCAGAACCTCTGAAAACCATTACTGAAATATAGGGAAAGAAAAAAAAAATTGATTAAAAAAAGCAGGAAATTACTTAAACACCGTTTAGTTAGTGGTCAACTAAAACATGTAAGACATTATTAGCTGTGTAAAAAAAGGTTTTTCTTAAAATGTATGTCCTCACCCCATTCTAATTTCCAAATTACAAAGTGAAGACTTCTGCTGCTGGTCATTAATTCTTTACCTGTTATTGAGTGAAACACCGGTGCCCCCATTCATTAGGTTACAGAGGTGCAACTTCAGTGGCAGTTAGTCTGCATAAATAAATAAATTATATGTTTTGACATTACTGCATATTTGGCCTTGATATCCACAGTTGAATGAAAGGCAGGAAGGGGCCCTGATCTCTCCCTGTCTGGAGAATACAAACAGATTGAGGAGTGCATCACCTGCACGTGTTACTGCAGCAGCCTTCCCTTTGTTGTCAAACTCGACTCAGATTCACTTCAAAATATCCAAGCCCAAACCTAATTTCTGGCAGGACCCCCAGAATGGAATATGTCTCCTTGGCATTCGTTTGCTGCGAGGAAGGCTCAAAAGGACAATGAATGACAGCCAAACTGATTATCAGTTTCAGTGAGTGAAGGTCAGGAAGTGTAACATCTGCCTTGCTGGTGCTTGCCTACATATTCATGTGCACTGTTCTGCTCATGCAGAGGTCACAAAAACTCAGAGAATGAACAAGATCCCACTGGAACTCCACGCTTCCATAGACATGCAGGCACATCATTTTTTACTCATTCAGTAAGACTTTTTTTTGTTTTAAATGACTGACTGAAGGAACTACATACATCAAAATTACTGGTTTCGGTTTTTCTTTTTAGGTTTTTTTTCCCCCTTTATTTGTTAATGCAAAGATAAGGAGTAGGAGGATGGCAAGTACGCATAGGACTATTTCTTATATCTTTTATAATACATGCTGATTCACTGAGACAAGAAACATTACTATAATTTTTAAAGAACCTTTCCTATAGGAGAAAAAAAAAGGCTATCTTAAATCTTTGGATCATCATGACATAAATTAATATAGCTCTGTCACATATTGATGATGAATACTTGTCCTCTATGTTTATAAAAACCCTAAACTTAAAAATGCCCATTGCAAGTCATAAAATTAAGTATTTCTACAAAATAATCTCAAATGCTGTTAAAAGTGCACTGCTTCCTCTGCCATGATCTAAAATAATGATCTAGTCCCACCATGAAGGACTTGAAAAATCACACTCCAGAAGCATGTTGGAACTGCACTACTTGATTGAATCCAACCTAAATTCTGTAAGTTGAAAGGATTGTTTTGAATTCAGAGAGATGAAACAAAAAAATTCAGCTTCAAAACACATTTTACCAAAGTCAGACTCTTTGCTCCAGAAATTTGGAAATGTGACACAGTAGGTATTAAATAATTTATAAACAAAAAATCCATAGAGAAAATTAGGTATTTCTTCATTTGACACCCATTATGTCATTGGGTTTTGGTTTCAAAAATGATTTTCCTGGTTTAGAAAAGTATTCCTGAAGTTATATTCCTATTATATTGTTATCTACTATTACTATATCTTAATGTCATATTAATATTCCTATAAATTAATATCTGAAAAGGATATTCCTTAATAATATCCCTTTACTAAATGATACGAAATCACTCAGTGCATTGGTACATTCGACACACCTCAAGTAAATTTGTTTTCATGATTCAACAGCCTGGACAGGGACTTCCACATACCAAGCAGTAGAGCTGAAGTGTCTAAATAAAAACTGCTCTGTGCAGGGTACATTTTCCACCACAATCCTGGAGAGTGGCTGTGCATTTGCACATCCTCCTCAGCATCCCAACACCATGAGAGCGCCTCTTTCTCAAGTTATCACCACACATTCTCATTGAATTTCATGCTTTCCCAGTATACACCAAAACTAGGGAAAAAAAATTGTACATCAACGCAGGACATAAAATGCTCTAGGCTCTCAATGAAAACTGTAAAACATGTAAGACAACATCATGTGTTAACTAAACCCGAGTCCTTACCAGCTAGAAATTGTTCACACTCAAATTTGACAAGGAAAAGCAAGAGGAGTACACCAAAGTGCAATTAATAGTGTTACAAAAATAAGCTGTGAAGACATTAGCAGAAGACACTACCTTTGTGTAAGGTAACTCTAGGGGACAGGCTAGAGAAGTCAGTTTCATAGAGAGGGGTGTCTTAATTCAAGCTGTGCCTGAGGCAACAACATAGAGTTAAATTCCATTTCTCAGTCCAATTTCATGTTCTTCCAAGAAGTTGATACGTTTCTATATTATACTAGCTGAACACAACAGAACCAAAATACATCAGGGGTGAGACATGGAGATAAGGTCTCAGCTCCATTTTCTGTAGACAAAGAACAGAAAGCACAACAAGATATTCTTTCCATGCAATCTGTGTGCAAAGGAGAGTATTTCTTATTTGCCTACTGTAATTTCACACATGCTCCTTACAGCTTCTGAGTGCTCTGACTGAGAATTGAACAAGAAAGTTTACTCATTAAACAGCTGCAGCTTTCCTCACAAGGTCCTTAATGCACTATGCAAAGTTTCATGAAAATTTTAATTCCAAGAGAAGTTATTTTGCTTTTCATTTACAGTAAATTACATGAATGGTCCATTTCTTTAATCTTTATCCTTCAAAGAAATTAATGAGCAGCTTTAATTAATGAGCAAATACTAAATATTTGTTATTCATGATAATTCTCTTGTCATTGTCCTGGATTATATCAACAGTTTATTAGAGCAGGAAATAATGAAAGTCATGATTAATAGTTGTGTTTATTACAGTAAATTCTAATTAGTCTATAGATAGTGTGCTCCACTGTTTTAACTGCTTATATCAACATGGCATAAGAATAAGATGTGTAACATAAATAAATTGAAGAATGCAATTGCAGGAGTCATCACGACTCCACAATACTTCAAGAACGCTCTACTTAGCAAGGATTGCCCAGCTGGAAAAGCAGCGAAAGAAGAAAGAGTGACTACATCAGAGGAAGCGAGACCTAGGAGAAGAGAAAAATGTTTTCAGGTCAAGAACAGTTGGGTGAAGGACAGAAAGGAGAAATGTTTCTAAGATGTAGAAAAACTTTTAGACAACTGAAGTGCCTGGTGATTGCTCTGTCTTCTAATGCCTACATCCCTATGCTCATTAACCACATTACACGTGATGGATTCTGCTTGTTCCTGTGCCAAATATTGTGGAGCTTGGGGGTCGGAAGTGAGTTTTCACTAAAGGTCCACATGAGGTTTAAACATGCTAGTGGGAAGATATTACATGTGGTCCTCTGTGTTATTCATTTCCGAGTCAGGAAAAACATGGCTTTGGCTTGATTCACCTTTACCCACATTGTTGTGTGCAAAATCATATTGCAGCGTAGGTTGAGAGTTAACCTGCAAGAGCCCAAAAACAGCTTCAGCTTAATCATAGGCACTGATAACACAGCTAGTCAGAGAGCTGGCTGAATATTTCTTAACTGAAAAATTTATTATACAGAAAATAGCTTGTCCACCAACTTTTACAGTGAAAAAAATTGCTTTCAACAAGCTTCTAAAAAGATTGTAATTTTATATCAGTGATAACCCATTGGAAAAAAGGTATTTTATCTCTTTCCATATAAATCTCCATTTTTCAATATTGCTGGAAAAGTGTAACTGCTGAGTAACATGAGTGAAGGCATGGAAGGTGTGTTCTTGAGCAATGGTCCATTTGAACAAGTAGATGAGTTCACCACTGTTAAATAAGAAAGCCCTTGCCTTCTGCCTGAGAGAAATGGAGGAGTCAGTCACTTGTCAGCTTTCAAAAAACGGTTCTCTTCCACTATTTGAAATTAGATTATTAAGCATTTCTTCCCAGAATCATAACTTCAGGGACCAGACTGTACCTTCAGCTTTGAGGGTTTTTTTTGAAGCTACGATTACTTTGAGACTGAAAAAGTAAAAATATTGTTTTGGTCATACATTTATAGTACTGGAAGCTTATTTCAAAATCCTTTTATAAAATATTTTATATGCTTCTTTTTATACTCCAGCCATTATCATTCAATTGCTGAAATGCATGGGGAGTGTGGTCTCCTGCCTGATGTAGGCATCCAGGGAAGAAATCTTCCTCTCTCCCAAGCTTTTTGGGTCAGGTGTGCCTGTCCATGTGATTCTTGCCAAGCAAAACACCAAAGCTTGTTTGAGCATCATTTTTTTCTAAAACTCAAGACTCTCACTTCACATTAACCTTAAATATTTCACAGGAGCTGGGGAGACTCCTAGGAGCTAATTCGTGACCAGCGGAGGAGACAACACAGACAAGAGACCATGTATCAGATAAAGATATGCTGTGTACTTTTAGGAAATGGGTTTGGCTTTCAGTAATATTTTCAGACATAATCTGATTTTGCTCCTAAGTTAACGTTTGGCAAAAAACACACTTTCAACTAAATAATATATAAGGAAAAATGACTCTAAGCTAAGCATTCTGTTAAATCTAAAAGTCTTTAGTTGAGTCATTTATATGCAGTGCATTAGGTCAAACAATTTATTTTTTCATGGTTAATTACAACTTTTGAAGGAAACTATAAGGCCTTCATATTGTGTGTCTGCTAATAATTACCAGTAATGTGATTAAATTCATGTTTAATGCTTATCTAAATTAGCTCATTAGCTTTACGGATGTTTGAAAACCTCCAAAGACTGAAAAATATTCAGTTTTCATTATAGTCCTGATACTGATCTCAGACTGTGGCTACCATATTCATTACTCTCTGTATACATAGTACTGTATGGAATATCACTTCTTTCAAACCAATTATTATGCAAATCCCAAGACCTTGCTTGACACTCCCTGGTGACAATGAAACCTTGTTTGGCTTAAATAATCATTTGGGAGCCATTTACACTGTGAATGAATATTACAGATTTTGTACAGCAAGGTACTATATTTATTTTCTTTCATCAGAGAGTAACAGGAAAGAGCAAACATCAATCAGAAGAATAATTTCAGCTTCTCTGCAAATTAATTCTGGTGCCACAGTAACTTTTTCTGGAGTATATGTTGCTAGATAACAATAACAGGCTGTTTTAAGTTAGTCATGTTTATACTTCTCATTTTTCTTATACTGAGAAACTTATCATGGGACGGGTTTCAGTGGCATTAACTTACCTCATCTTCATTTCATCCCCCTAAAAGAAGTGTAAGAAATCAATAAGAGAAGTATTTTTTTAATCAAGTTATAAAAAAACACTTAATTGATAAAACAACTTATGCCTTGTAAAACCTCAGAAGATACATCATTACATACAAACATATTATAGAACTGTTACTATCAAGATGTGCAATTAATACTTCTATAACTTTAAAATCAGTAGAGATATAGAGAAAAGAAAATCCATACATTTCATATTTCTTTTAATGTAACAATTTTTTTATTCTGCATGACTTTTTGAAGATCTGAATTTTATTCTCAACTGTAACAGGGCCAAAGTTTAACCCATCTATGAAATCCAGTCTTTAGAGCAGAAATCCTTTAGAGTTACTTTAGAGCAGTTGTTTAAAGCATAGATTTAGGATCATACCTTACTTGTCAACAACATATTCTTTAAAAAAAAAAAAGTGTCATGTGCATTGTAACTTGATTTCTTTTTTTTTTTGGAACATACTGAGTATCACATTACCAAGGGGGGCGGGGGGGGAAAGACAAGAAAGAAAAAGGCAGCAACTTCATGGCATTCATTAAAACTACAAATTAAGATATAATTAAGTAGATTCCTGCTGGCAAAGCACTGCGACAAATTGATAGAGGAAAGGTTTTTCCTCTCTCTAACTTCTCCATAGTCAGGAGAACATTAGCTGTATTAAGAGAGTTACATTAAAATATCTGGCTGTGTAAAACTGTCAGCACTCACAAATGCTGACACATGAGTTTGCTATTAGATAAGCCTCTCAACTTTTATTTGCTCCCTCTCTCTTCCAAACGATTCTACTCATTTCATGAACAAATTTAGTAACCCATTCTAAAATCCTTATTGAAGTAAGAATTGCTAAATCTCTTCCCCTTTATTATCACTGCTTCCCACATTACAATACTTTTTCTTCAGAATATATGTCGTAGGTTGCATTTATTTAATAGCCTGAATCATTTCAGAGCCAAAATACAACACCAAAAAAAGCCTGTGATTAAGCAGAACAGTCCAGTTACCGTTGTATTTCCAGCCATTTTAATTCAAATGTGCTCCACATAACCACAGAGGGGAAAAGAAAAAAAAAAAAGGTCAAAATCACTCCTCTATTTGATGAAGTCAATTTGTCTTCCATATTGTAAATTTCAAATCCAGGACCATATTCCCTCAATGAGAAACCTCCTTCCGAAGTGAACATCAAATCCAAGGCTTTCTATTGTTGCTGTGTAGGTCCCAGTACTTGTGGTAATTGAGGATGCCTCACCTTTGGCAACCAGGAACAGCTTCTTATGCTGCTTTGAAACACTTCAATTTAGTTAAAGTGATTATGACAAGAATGAGCGGAATTCACATCAGTATCTTCTTGCCCCTCCCTGCAATATAGATTATGTAAAATGGAGAAACTGGAATCTTGTGGTACTTCCCTGGAAAGGATAATTTCTATTTTAGTAAAATACTCTCAAGCAGTAGAGCATTCATGGAACCCAAACCCCTCCCCCAGGACAAGAGTCCATCTATTTTATTTCCAGGTTCAATTTTCACTGTAAGCGCCTTGGTTTTTCCTACTTGTACAATATAATAATTTATAAATTAGAAATAGTATGTATATGTTATCCTTCAAATAAATTATTCCAAGCCATTCCATTTGTCTGGTTATGCAGCCAAGATAACACATAAATAAAAATAATGTATTCTACAGAGTGTAAAGTATATTGCTCTCACTCAAGCTTGCATTTGTACTTGGATGGAATCATAGAATAGTTTGAGTTGGAAGGGACCTTGAAAGGTCATGTCATCCAACCCCCCTGCATGAGCAGGGACATTTCCTGAGAGGCACATCCAGCCTGACCTTAAATTTTTCCAGGAATTAGGCATCTACCACCTCTTTAGGCAACCTCATTATAAGAAATTTATTCCTTATATCTAGTCTAAATCTGTAAGTTTGAAAACATTATATCTCATTCTACTGCAACAGGCCCTGCTAAAATCTCCAGTCCCATCTTTCTTGTAAGTCCCATTTAAACATTTGAAGGCCACAGTGTTTTGTAGGTTGAAGAATAATTTCAGCTACAGCCAGATACCTAAATCTTAATTAATCTACTACAGCACTTCTTAGAAAAAATTGTTTGTCGTCATCTACTTCTTGGCTGAAGTACATATTACACCATGCCCAGGAAACTTCCTTGGTCTGTATGAGGGGAGGAAGTTGGCTATTACGTATTGGGAAGTCTACTTGGATTGAGCACAGCATACAGAGGTATTCAATATATGCTGTGAAGCACCAGGAAAGTCTATGGAGGCACAGGTCAATACTATAATATAGAAAACCAAAGTCTTTGAACTTACTTTAGAAAGCTGACACCAAAAAACACCTCTACTTCCATTTATTCTAAACGCCCTTCCTCCTACCTCAGCATTATATAAATGAAATACATTAATACAGTTTTAATAAATCTTTATATTTTTCTGAGAAATGTGAATCTTAATTTCCTCTCTGAAAAAAATACATCTTTTGAAAAAATTGCTTTCTAGATAGATTATATTTTCACTATTCAAAAACCTCAATGATTTTCACATTTAAAGATAAGTATTTCTTCCAGAAATATATTAATAATAGTTGCTGAAAATTATTCATTGTATACACTGGTAGTATAACATTGGCTAGTCTGCCTTATTTCCTTATTTATAAAATTCTGTACTTCTATTGCCAAAACAGGATTGCAAGGAGGTATGTTTTGGAGGCTGACTCCTCTGGTTAGTTTTCAATTCCATCAGTGTTCATGATAGGCCCATTTGTACTGAACTGCCAGAGAACACATCAAAGAACATTTCCTGCTGTTACCAGCAAGAATATTTATCTTATCACTGTACTGAAACCTCAAGTTTACCTATTGAACAGAATATCCTGTTTTCACTTCTAAAGCTTAGTCACCTACTACGCACCTTCACTACTAAATGAGACCTCAGGATCACATTTCAATAAAGAATATGCAGTAATTAAGGGATTTTTTTTTTTTTGTACCATGTGCAGTAGGTACATAGAGTTTGATAGCAGAGAAAGGTTTAGGTTATTTTTAACTTTGAAAGTAACATTTTTCATTTACTATTTTTTTTAATCTGTCAGAACACCAAAATCTTAAACATTAAGTAGTTTCCTATTTTTTTTTTCAGCAGACAATTGCATATTCTATGTAAATAAGCAGTTCTGAGAAGGAAACAATTTTTTAAAATCCAAATCACAGACAAGAAAGTGCTAAGAAAAGGGCTGAATCATATACAAAACAATATATGTCACATATAAGCATATAAAAACACCTTAATTTTGATCACTATACAGGTATAATAGATACATTTTTCTAAATATCATATAAAAATTAGGAAAAACACTTATGCCTTTAAGTAAAAAGGGTTTTGGTACAGCTGACAAAAATCATTAAGAGAAATGTTTGCTGTGTTAACTGCTTTCACTTCTGCAAATTTGCCTGTGGAATAAAACAAGAGAATTCAGAAATGTCACACTGTATCTGTGTAGCTGGTGGCTATTTGGCTCTGATCTGGCATGCATTAACAGATCCCAAAGATGTGCAGCTATTCATCTGAAATTCAAAACGCCTGCACAACAGTATCACTCTGCAGGAAATGCAATCTGTTATTAAAAAATACCATTGCATAATAAATGATAGTTTAGGAGTGATGATTAATGAGATCTGTCTAAAAAAAAAAACATTTTGATAATCATTTAGAGAAATTTTGAGAGACTGCATGTGAGTACATCATTTAGCCCTTCTTTAACAGGAATCAGTGATTAAATTTACTCATCATCAAGGTAGAGCATGTGCCAGCAATTCTGATACCTCAGTACAATTCATTCATGTATCTGTATGAATAACATCCTGCACAACAAGCATATCAATAATAATGTGCCGAGTAAAGGAAAAATCCAGTCTGCTATGGTAACTTTAGTAGTCATTTCATCTGCTTTAACTCTTAGGATCTCATTATTTCGCCACTGTGTGCACAGGTTTTCTTTTTTATTTTCAAAATAAGTAATGGGATCTTCAGCTGGGAAAGAGCACCTGCTGGATTGTGTTGTATAGTAGAGAATGTTCAAAATATATGCAAGGATAAAAGACTACAGGCAAGCTCTGTCTAGCTATGGATCTGAAGTACAGACACAAGTATTTTCGATCTGTAGAAGTACCACAATCTTACAGTGCACTTTCTGTCTTATCCTGCCACAAAGAGACAACCTGCTGGGATAAATTGGAAATGCATAGCAAAGCTGCTTCAGCTTCCTAACACTGCTGAGCCTGTCACCCTAATGCCAGCAAATATGGAGCTGCTACTGGCAATCATCCACACTTAACAAGAGGAAAAAAAGAAAAACCAACAAACCCCTTCGGATGCTGACATACCATGATATGAAACAGAATAGCAGAAACAGGCCATACACTTATGCCAGTTGCTTCCAACTTATCAAGTTGTTACTTTCTTTACAAGGAGTATCACTTTACCTAGTAGAAACAATAAATGGGAAACAAGGAAACAACATTGTATTTACTGGGAATTTTCTTAAATTGTCTTCATCAACAACTTGAGAAATTAACATCCCAATGCAAGAGATAGTAACAGCCTCGTTTGGAAAAGCTGCATTTTACAATATATTCCACTGCCCTTTGTGTGATAGGAGGAAAAAGTGGTCGTTGAAAATAAAGAAAAAGGGGATTTGGATGGGAGCTATCAGAAGAAAATAAGAATGGTAGCTGGTGTGGAAAAAATGAGAGCTCAGAAAATATTCATGGACCTGGTAAATGCAGGAAATTGGGAGAAAAAGCAGTGATTGAGAAAGCGTAACATTAGGTTCATGTTTGAGGTTTCAAACAATACTTGAAACAAGGATGTCAGGCAGGAAAGAAGAGTAAATAAAAAAGAAGGGTCTACCAAGAAAAACAGACTGTAAAAATCTTGAACAAGGACTGACATGAAGAACCTTAGAGGGAAGAGCACAAGCTGAAGAGCACACCTTCTGATTTGCTCCTTGTACACCCTTGAACTGCAGGAGCATTGCAGAAGCCAGAAGGGAACTGACAGAAACAGAAGGAACCTGGAACAGGCAGAGACATCACTAATTTCACATAGCATGGACAACAGAAATAGGCAGCCACCACAGCACAGTCCATTCAACTGCTTGGAATGAAATTCTGAACTTCCCTCATACATCTAAATTGCAATTCCTACACACATCTAAATTGCAACATCCTGCATCAGTCCCTAGTTCCTGGGTTCATGTGTGTAATCCAGATGCATCCCAGCCAAGCACTGGACCAAGGTGGCATGCAGAAGAAAACCAGCATGTATGGATATAGTAGAAGTCTTAGCATGCACAACACAGTCACTACGGGGCAGAACAAAGGCTGCTACCTGCAAGGAGAGCAGGAGTCCTGCCTCAGCTTCTCAGCACGGATAGCCCAAATAATACAGGCTCCTGTACAAAATCAGTGTAGAGCACTCAGCAAAGAAAAGTTACATAAAAGGGAAGAGGAGTATAAAAGTTAGGAAAACACCAATTTTCTATGTAACACAGTTTAGCTTTATTAAAGGATTTGAAATGTGTAGCCACCAGAACATCCACTTAAAATGCTTCAAAGTGATGCTTACTGCAGCATTTGCCTAAAGCTATCAGCAAATATTTATTAAATGCACCAGCTGAGTAGGTCCAGCAACACTGCACACAAAAAGGGTAAGCTACTACTCTTATTAGTTATCCTGTTAGGTCTAGTAGCAAACATCCATATAATGGCTTTAGTAAATTCCAGCCATGCAGGTGACCTATGAAATGTCACTTCTTGGTTTTCATTTGCTGTTTTAATAGACTCATGAAATTGAACCCTCTCCATAAAATTTAGTCTTTTTTTTTTTAAAGGGGGAAGTGTTGTGGTTTGACCCCATCGAGCAACCAAGCACCACCCAGTTACTTGCTCACTCCCTCTATGCTGGGATGGAGGAAAAAAATTGGAAGAATAGAAAGTGAGAACACTGATGTGCTGAGATAAAGACAGTTTAACAAGTAAAGAAAAATCTGCGTATGCAAGCAAAGGAAAACAAGGAATTCATTCACCACTTCCCGTGGGCTGACAGGTATTCAGCCATCTCCAGGAAAAGAGCACTCCATCACGTATAACTGTGACTTGGGAAGACCAACATCATCACTCCCAAGGTCCTTGCCTTCC
This sequence comes from Atrichornis clamosus, assembly GCA_013400975.1. Taxonomy (NCBI): domain Eukaryota; kingdom Metazoa; phylum Chordata; class Aves; order Passeriformes; family Menuridae; genus Atrichornis; species Atrichornis clamosus. The sequence continues at coordinate 158,779 of WBMZ01002250.1, forward strand.
TCCTTTCTCCCCCTGCTTTATATACTGAGCATGATATCATAGTGGGAGGAATAACCCTTTGAAAAACACCACCTCCTTTCTACTCACAAATTCCTGTTCACAAGAACAATTCTAGGCATGTAATTAGTTTTAAACATAGTATTCCAGTAGCACAAGTCTCACGCAGAAATGTATTCATGTTCATATTTTCAGGATCAGACATTAACAAAAGCAGGTGCTTCTGAATAAATTCTTGCTCTAATACCAGAAGAGTGAGGACTGGCAAACAGACCTGCTGCAGGAAGTCTAACAGTCTCTCTGTAGTTTGGAGAGGACACCAGTGTAGATAAGAACAGTACCATCCCCGTCAGCTACTCACTCCCAAGCTGCCTTCATACATGTAAGTGGGTAGAGATCAGTTCGCTTACCTTCTGTAAAAGTCCAAAATCAGAGTCTGACTTTTGTGCTAAGTTTTTTATCACCACTACTTGTTCTTTAGTCAGGACTGTGTGTCTTTATCAAGGAATAAAGACTTGCCTTGTCCTCTCATCAGCTTCATTTTGTGTTTCAGCTGAGAAGCTTCCACTTGAATAAACTTCCCTCCTGTTCCCTCACTATTGGTTGCAATCAAACTGTTCCAGCCCTGGTAATTTCACCAGCATATCTTCCTTCGCCAGCAATTATTTATAATATCAATTACCTCTTTTTATTAATACAGTCTGGTTTTTTTTTTTTTTTGCTAGGTAGGTTATGATGTGCAATAGACACTTGGTATCATGTAGACTCACTGAGAAACATATGAACCCACCGGCTATCAGAATTATTTAGTTGCAGAGATTTACAGCCTGAATAATTACAATATCTAATTTAAGCAAAGCAAATAACAATAGTATAAAGAAGTGAACTACAATAATACATCAGAAAGGGTGATCTTCATTATGGCTATCAGATACAGTCATATGCAATAAATAACAAAGTCAACATAGAATGAAAACTTTTTACCAGTAATGCTTAAAGTATTACATTTTGATTGTTAATTCATTTTTTTTTAGTTTTAAAACCAGGATTTAAAGATGATTTGCATTAGATTTAATATAAAATTTTGCCCTAAGTAGCCCAAACATTTGTTTCTCATGGTAATGTAATATCAAACACTTTGATATTATTGATACGTGGTATCTCAATACAAAAATAATTTTTTCCACTTCACTGACTTTCTCATCACGTTTTACCTGTTTCTAATCCAGATTGAAATATTTTTCCCTTGTTATTGCTTGTCAGGGACATCCCAGGGATAGAAGTAAGTGCCCACTCTTCTCTCTGATTTCACTTATTACAAAAAAAATAGTATTTCAAGGGTAAAAGTCTCAGTTGGCTATTTTTGGTCCATTTAAATCTACTTTCAGCTTTCTAGCTATTGCAAATGGCATGCAGCAAACTAAAGATTGCATTTAATATAAGAACAGTCACAGTTATTACCCACAACATTATAAAGCATGCAGAATTTAAGAGCCACTACCTAAAAATTACTTTTATTCTAGTCTTACAGTTCAAAAAAAAAAATGTACAAGTTAAAGGCATTTACAGAGCAAATATATTTCAGGGGTTCTGCACACTCTGAGTGAGCCCAAGCACTGCAGTGTGGAAGCCCATCTCTAACACAAGAATATGACCAAGGTCAGCTCAGTGAGGTCAGATTTTTATCCTCTCGAGCCTTTACAAGCCATGGGAGACTTTGGCCTTACACTTACATGACGTACCTGGGCTGGATACACCTCTGCTTCAGGGCACTGCACTCAAAACCACTATTATTCTTGTCTCCCTAACTCTGCAGACAATAAATCATGTCAAAATACTCCTGTTTAAGCTATTGCTTTTGAAAGTATTTTCCATAGGTTTCCATTCAATCAGCTTCATGCAAAAAGGCTCTGAAATTTTTAACCTCATTTTTTAATGTGCTAAGTATTAATGTTTTTTAGGGTATAGGTTCCAGGGAAGAGAGATTCAGCCAAATGGTATTTGGCAATCATTTGTATCCTAGGGTGCATAAGGAAAAACCAAGCTGATGTCCTACGCTGATCAATCTGTCTGCAAATCTTGTCTTCTGCGTGAAATTTTTGAAGGAGAAAAAAGAGAATGTTTCCTATCTAACAAAGCCATTTTGCAGAGTGGGGCACTCAAATTCCTTTACCTCCTATAAAATACATTTTTAGTACTCAGTAATGCAGTCATTTACATCAGCAAAAATTGTTTGTGTACATAGTTCCCTTTAGGTAATGGAAGTTGTGTTGCATAATGTGGTAATATGACAAGAAATGGGAAATATTTCTCCATATGTATAATCAATACAATTAATTATACAGCCTACTATGAATTCTTGTGACTGACAGAATTCAAAACAGCTCATTTGAAACAGAAAGGCCAATACATTTGAGGTGGAAATTGTCCAAGGGATACCAGACATTATCACAAGTCTATAGAGAAATGTCTCTGCCCCTGAAAATAGTACAAGATCAGGAAAAAAAAATCTCTTAACAATGCAATTTAATGACTCAGGTATCCGGTTTCCTCTGCATATTCACTATTTTAAACTAGGTTTTCTTCTGTTCAGTAAATGCTGAACCTTGACATAACTTTTAAGTTCTCCTATCATTTCATTTCGGTATAAGTCAGAGGGGACACTCAGTAAAGATTCATCAATCTATTTGCAAAGATACAGACTTCAAGTTGTTAGTAAAGAAAAGAAAGAGCAGCAAGATGTTAAATTTTGCTGATCAATGAACTTTTACTTTCCATTTTCCCCACCTTTTATGAAACATTTTAAAAATATAATTTTCATTAAATACTGCAACTAGTTAATTTTCTATTTACTTCTTTAATAGTTATTAAAAAGATTTCTGAGGCTACTTTGCTCCAGATACAATAAATAAATCAACCATTTTCAGAATATGAAAGTTGATTTTACGTATTAATGCCTTGAGTGTATGTCTTCAAGTTACTTGACCAGAATGGTAAGAAACCTAAATTTGAAAGACTTTTTTTACACTGTATTGGAAAAAAATGCAATCAGAACCAGTCTTGTTTCTTACCAGTGACTGACTTTGCTGCTGAATAGACTTTTGATTTCTCTGCTTCATTAAAGCAGAATATTCACTGGTGTAGAGAATTTTTTTCTGTGAATAATCTTGTTTAATTCCTTATACAAGTATTATCTAGTCTTCTAATCTTCTAATAAGAAATTTTGCTCCATGATGTTCACAGGCATTCAAATTAATGAATCAAAGGCTTGACTTTATTGATCATTCACCTGGCAAGAAGAAAGTCAATGCAGGTGAAGAATTTGCGTAACAAAAAGAAAGAAGAAAAGAGGTATGTTGGTGGTGATCACAGTTGGTACATACCACTGTCTTGGAAAGAAGAACAGACTTCTGAAAATTTCAGAATTTATGAGTATAAATCAAGTAGAGTTACAGAAGGACTGTCAGAATACATTATTGGTAAAGAAAGGCTATGTAAAATTCTGGGCTTTAGTACACGTAAGCTTTTTTTTCCCCATCATTTTGATGACAACTAGAGGTACATTAAAAGGCAGCTGCTTTCTTACAACAGTGTTCTATCAAAGTCAGTGTGTACTGGTCAAAAATGCTGGTCAGTGCTCTTGAAAGCAGGAAACTCTTTCAATGGCCCAAGATATTTGCTTCCCATGTGTTTCCAAAAGTATCTTTGCTTAACTGTGAGCAAAATGTGCCTGCGTAAAAAGTGACACCAAGCACAGCAAGAAGGTACAACTCAGAAGGTGACACACCACCAACCACTATTATGTTATTACCTAAATACATTATCTTTAAAATAATATCCTTATGATTATGAGTAATTTAAAAGCAGTTACCCAAATATCCATTCTCCATTGTAACTCTCAGTCTACTTTATTATCCCAAGACAGAAAGACCATATAATTAAATTAACTGTGACTTTGCAACTAATTTTCAGATTTAAAAAAAAACCATATGGTACCTTTCATGGGACATTTAATTTTCTCATTCATTAAAAACTTTGACCTCATAAGTATTTTCCTCAGTGTAATTAAAAATCTATTAGAATATTAGTTCATGCATCAGTGTTGTGTAATCATCACTACTCAACACAAGACAAACATAATGAGCGACAACTGAGTAAAGCTTACTGTTAATTTCAGTAACAAAGTATGAAGAATATAGTGAAGGTTTTAGTCTTTTTTTTTTTTCCCCGGATTTCAGATGTTTGCCATTACCTTCATCTTTCAGAGAACACACCTGTTCTACACCCTCACTGGTGAACAAAGCTTCACAAGCCCGTAAGAAAACACAGATAATATTTGGAGCCAGACATAATGTTGGACTACAGAAGAATGACCTTTTCTTTCTTTCCTCCTTCACCATCATAATTTGAGTTACCTCCTCTCTCTTGTTGTGGCACATCATTATCCATCTTCACTGCTAATTTATGATTAGTTTTTAAATAACCTTGCTTCCTCCTTTTTCTCCTCACCTGTCATAACTACTTTTTGATACCGCCTTATTTATGCACAAAAGAGGTTTTAAGATCATTAACACCCTGTTTCCCTTTTAAAAAAAAAAAATCCCTTTGCCCTTCTGCATGGAAATTTCAGCTTCAACAACCCCTTTTTTGCCTCTGTTTTGAACCTCAAGGGTCAAAAAGGGCTAACAGCCTTGTAGCTTCTCTCTTTATATGTGCAATATCTCAAAACCCATCCAGAGAGCCATGGAAAAGATTTTATCCCATGCCAGAATCTAAAACTTGCAGCTTTAATGTGCTTCAGACTTAGTAAGAAGCAAGTAGAAAAACTTCTAAATTTTTACACTATTGTAAAACTACTTCCCAGATTTACATTTAGACAGCGAATGTTAAAGTAAACCATACCATACCTGATATCTGTAATTTTAATCTAGATATGTATGTAAATCATTAGAGTACATGGAAAGGTATTTGAATGCTCTGTGTACTTAGGAAAAAAGTTTAAAATGTTTCAGAAATAATTAACAGTGACCATCCTCAGTAATTTCCAGAAGTACTACTGTATTGATTTTATGATTATTTCTAAGGAGTTAATATGAAATTCAAAATATTTTTTAGAGTACAGTTGCGCTACTGCTAGTTTGCATGGGACAGTTCTTTACTGACATTTTCTGTTTAGTTTTCTGTAATAAATGTCAATGGATTAATCTGAAATAAATTTCCTTTTTTCCTGATGTGAAAGGTAACAAGAATCATGTGTCAAAGACAAGGTTCAGCACACTGCAGTATTTGTTAACTCTTAAAAATGGACATTTTCTATAGAAATTTTGAAGAGCACTATAATGCAAGAAAGGGCAGGGAAAAGGAAGGTTCTATCTTCACCAATTTTATCCTAGACAACTCCATAGAAATACAGCAATTACAAAATTGCATTGAAAATTAACAGAAAACTAATAAAAGATAACTCCAGACAATTCAACACCAGGTGTGCTGTAAAATGGGTACCTGATTGTGCTGCCCATGATGCAGTGGAGCCGCTCCATTTTGTAGCCCACGTGAAAAGGAACTACAGAAAATTCAGTGAGATTTCCCATAGACACAGTTTTCTAATTTTCTGTTATTTTCAGCCATATACCCTTGAGAGTCCATAGGAAAGGTAAAGTCCAGCCAAGGAAAAAAGTAATCAAGCATACAGGGAGTACCTGTAGAATACATAACTCTATATGAAAAACATGGATGGTAACTGTTCTGTAGAGATGTTCTTCATAAAATTATTTTTATTCCTGCTGTATAGAAACATTTATAAAGAGCCCATTATGATAATTGGGCACCAGACTGTAAAGACAAAATTAATTAGATTGATAAAAACATTAGGTGAAATAATACCTAACACATGGAAAACTTTCAGCCAAATTTTCTTCAGTTATCACATTGCAAAAAAACCCAACCAACCAACAACAAAAAAGCCATGAATTGCCAAAATAATATGCATAATATATTGACTAACATTGCTCTTAATACAAAATATATATGAGGTACAACCGTACTTTCATTATGAAAAATTTCTATTTAGTACAGCAATATTAGTTAGTTTTTCTAAATTAAAATACTTGGGGAAAAAAACCCCACCAAAAACACAATGAAGTTACACAATGTCAGTATATCTTAACACTTATTTCCCTTCAAAAGTCATAAAATTGTAGTTTCTACCAGGAGCCAGACTCCTGCTTTTTTTTCCCCATGCGGAAAACAAAGTAAATCTGGTTTGAATTGTCTTCTAAAATCTTTTATGCTTCTTGCTCTAACTAATGCTAGTGGCAATGTTCAGCATCCTGAAAGATATCGTTCTGTAAATTGTATGTATATTATGCCCCCAAGAATTACCAATACATAAATAATATGTTAAAAAAATATTAAGATAAAAAGAATATCAGTTAGGAAAAGAGTTCATAATCATTTTACTAGAAACTTCCTCATGAAATGTACTCTGAAGCAAATATACAGGAAGTGCAACATCAAGTGTAAAATATTGATTTCATGTGTTCCAATCCAGTTGAAGATTATTTGCTTGGCTCCAATAACATATGTTAAAGAAAAGCGTGGGGGATTCTTACAGCTGCATTCCAAAGGGTCAGTCAGTGAAGACACAATGTCTTGAAAGTGTAAATCAGATGCAGAGGAAATTCTCTGGTATGAAAATTCTTACCATCCAATAGGTCACTGGTAAATACTGAAAACAAACCAAAAAAAAGGAAAAAAATATTTGAAGCCACAGGGTAGATGATTCCAAAACATTAGAAACAGAGGAAATATTAAAATAGAGAGAACAAAACTGGAAGGCAGGGAGGACAAAACCAGATTTAGTTCTGGCATGTATCTGCAGCCAGGGAGGAGACTGCCAGCTGGCCATCAGCTGTAGATGGAAATATGTTCTAGCAACTGTTCTGGGTAGATTCATCATCAAAAAGGTTTCTTCTCTCTTCTGAAAAGATGCCTAATCTTAGGAAGAACCATATGCAACCTAATCATTTTGGGAAGCTCACATTTTAGGAAGACTGGATAAAATGAAGGAACAGCCAGGAATTCAAGAAATTAAAGGCAGGCAGTGAAAACTCTGTGCTTGCAGCAGACTTACCAGCTCTCACTTGAGAGGTTTCCATGGTGATTCCAAAGTTTCCTGCAGATTTTTACCAGAATAATATTCAACATCACCAGTCAGTTGAAACCTAAGCAAAGAGGAATGATTCCACATATGACATGAATGAGGACAATGATAATTTCAGTAAGATTTCCAGCTAGGATTGTGTTCAAGAAAAGAGAAGTTTACTTACTAGTTTCAAACATGATACATTCCTGAAAAACACATGAGAACAAAGTTCGTAGCTCCTGAAGAATACTCAAGAAAAAGAAATATATACATCAGTAATTGTTTGATAGATACTAGAACTAGAAACACTAGAATTGTTCATGGACTTTACCATAAAATTGCATGTGGTACATTGTATATAATTTATTTGTTTAGGTGCTTTATGCATTTTTAAACATTAGTATTCAGGAGAATATTTTCAAAAGCATAGAAATACCTATAAATATCTCATTTTTCTGGAGCCCTTTGTAATGGTGTTGTTTGAATCCTGCAGTGATTTTGGTATCTGTTCTTCACTGCAGGATTTAGGTAACAAAAAAACATCTGACTTGATAAAGAATCTTCCAACGATCAGTATTCAGAGTTATTCACCAGAGTATATTCATTTTTATAACTGACAGACTTCTAACAATATGAAAAAACGAAACCAAAGATCTTCAGGGCAATCACAATTATTTCCACTTCTCAATTATTGTCAGACAACTCATGGGAAACCTCCCTACTACTGCTCTCTACTTTCTACAAGAAATTACCTGGCTGAAGGTGACACCAAGTTCCACTTCTTTTGCAGTATTTCAAGTCATTTTGCTGCTAGTTTATAAGACAAAATTGTCTTTACTTTTTGCAAGAGTCTGGCCTTGACTTTCAAGAGGGTTCAACTGGTTTGCCTTCAGGGAAAGCAGCTATTTGTAACCAGACTTGGCACATTGAATACTGAGCCCTTATGAAATTCTAGCCAATTTGCAAACATTGAACACCTGCAAACCTGCATGTGCAGATTAAACAAAATCTGGTATAGAAGCAAAAGCCCACCACTCTGGTTAAAGAAATCACTTTTTTATGATTATGAACTGATAAAGTATTCCCCATCACCTCTTCTTTAACCATAGCCTCTGAAGAAGTTCTATTTCTGTCTTGCCCTCAAATCTCTCTGCTTGTCATGTAGCTTCAGAATCACCTTTGATATGAGCCACAGGACAATCTTAAGCAATTGTGGTTTCTTTTCCATAGCACCTCTTTAAGACTATCCCTGCTTATTAAACTGAAAGGGGAAAACATAACAGAAGGGGAAAATACTGCCTGCTTCCTTGTTCAGTTATGGAATTCCTAGAAAAGTGGAGTAAGAGTTCAACAAAATTTCTCTCTGTGCATAGAAGTGCTTGCTTCACACTATAAAAATGAGATTGTTAAAAAAAAAGAGAGATTAGCAAATGAACAACCGAATTACAATTTTTTATCATTTGCCCCAAACTTTGATTACCCAAAGGGCTGAAGCAACGTGCTCTATTTTGCAACCATACCTGTAAAGCACAGAGGGGGAAAAAAGAGATGTGTTATATTTTTATTACATTTTTCAACTCAAATCTTCACCAGAGGCTGCACAAAATGGAGGTATTAAGTCTTGGATTTATCAGCTGTACAGTGTGTGGCTCTTTCCTACTTCAAGAAACTGCAAATGCCCTTTGTCTACTTAACACCCAGTTTTTAGAAAAAGCAGGGGGCAGAATATGACGAACACAAATAATAATGTTCGATCTACTGTGAAACAATATGAAAGACTTTTGATATTTGTAAGATAGCACACTCCTCTCACAGTGAGAGACTGAAGCAGTCTGGAGGTTGAACTTTCATCACAGCAGATTTCAAAGCTTTGGAAAGTAATAGATGATTAGAGACAAAGCTAGCAGAAATGGCTTTCTTTTGAATTTATACCTTTAATAAGGGTGCACATGGTTGAAAAATCTGTAAGACACACTTCATTGCTAGAAATGCCTCTGTAGGACTAATGTTTTCTGCGTGACCTGTAGTTCTGACACACCTCTGCACTGCAATAGTCTCTTTTAATTTCATTTTCCCCCACCACACCCCTCAGTTGCTGACTCAGGTAGACACCACTACTTCAATTACACGGTGGAGATGTTTTCTAGTTTCATCCCTTTTCCTTCACAGTGGTGAGAATAAGAAAAAGTATTTTAAATGGAAGCTAAGGCTAAAAGTTTTTCCTGTAAATCCACAATGTCAGCCCTGGATCTATTTATGTTTTAAGCCTTAGTCTGGACATCCCCTTCCCTTCCCTCTTCCAGGAGATATGTATTAGTGTGCTATATGCTTCGTTTGTGAGCAGGAAAGAAAATACCTATTCTTGCCAATGTGATACTATCCAAGGCATACAAGGCATTTAGTTTTTCATAAAGCATTCATCCAACTTATCTCCACTTCCCAGCCAGTCCAGGACGCTATCAGCAACCTTCATAAGTCTCTCCTCTTAAAACAAAAATGTCTTTTTCCTCCAGTTTGTCTGGGTATTTTTTGTACTTCTCCTTTGGACCATTTCCCAGGCTCATGTATTCTCCCTGCATTGCTCCAGTTAATTACTTATATTTGATGGCCACCTCTGCGAGCCCTATTACTTACTGCCACTTGTGAACTGCTGTAATGTAGGGTGTTTGTCACTTACACCAAGGTCATAGCCAGCCCTGTTATCGTGTGCTTGCATTCCCTATCTGGCAATATTGATGATGGAAGAGTGGGAAGAGCTTTCAGCTCACGCTGACCCCACATGAACAAGCACCACGCATTCACCTTAGGGTACTTCTGCTGAGTAAGCCTTTAGTTCTCAGCAGCCACTGCTGCAAATGTTAACTGTAAGTCATCCTGGGGAGCTGGGAAGCAACATAAAAATTCAGTTGCTGCAGCTTTTGTGTCTTGAAAGGTGACATTGGTCATTTTTCCCCTCAAGCTTTTGCTGCTCACTGCTAATCTTTTCCATCCACTGGTCCTTGCAAGTGGGAATAAAAATAATGTGGCTCATTCTTTAATGACAAATATGATACAAGCTATTTTTTTTTCTTTTTTTAATTTAGAAGGACATTGCTGACTTTTACATTCTAGAAATTTACCTTCTTAAATTCTAAGGATCCTGATCACCAGTATTTCACTTTGTTTTATCAATAATATTAAGGGCTGTTTTAGCAGTTCATAGTTAATAGAGATTTGACTCCAGACGGACTTACATACTTCCACCTGCTTTCATCTTATCCTGCTTCTGTGCTTATTAACCCTTTACATCTTTTTTTTTCTACATCCTTCCGAATTGCACACTGTCCCCTGTTCCCAAAGTTGGCACTCCAGATGTCTGTAAACCTTCTTGCTTTCATCATACATGGTCTCTTTCTCAAGAAGGGTGATGAGTGTATAAGCTATATATTTTCATTTTTTCTTGACATTAGCAAGACAACAGGCTGGATAAGATCATGAAGAATTTCTCTTAACAAAGGATTAGACAAGTCCACCTTCATTCAAGCTGCAAACACCATTCAGCTCAAAGGCATTCTGGCCAAGCAGATACCTTGTCTGGAGTATAACACCTCTGTCAGAGCTGTCACCACTGACTGACATGGCTGGTGGCAGTGGGCCAGTCACCAGCCTTCCTCATGCCTCACTTTTCCCATCTGAAAATGGAAAAGACGACCCTGAATTCCTGCTTTGAAATTTCTCCATCACAGCTTAAGAAAAAAGAAAACACCAAACCAAATCACCCCCGCAAACAGTTTCCATACAAAGTTGTGGCATACAACCTCTGTCTTCAGACAGCTTCTCTTTTCTCTAAGGCACCAGACTTTTTAATCAGGAAAACACTTCCACTTAATTCAGGAACCATTGGTAGAGCAATGAAATAAAAAGATACAGGAATCCACACTCTTAAAGGTTGCAGGCTTCAGAGACAAAAATGCTTCTCAATTGTTAAACAAGGCTACATGAAAAACTACAAAAACAAAGACAGATATGAAATCTGTTTTTCCCAAATTGCAAACTTGGTTAGTAGGTTATAGGTCAGTAGGTTATAACCTTTATCTAAAAACTCATGCCTTTTTATCTACACTCCAGAGGAGATTATGGCACAAAACATACAAAGTGAACTCAAATCAAGGGTGCACATTTAAGAAGCAATATTGAACTACTCACCAGTTCAAACAGTCTAAAATGACATTTAATGCGTCTATGGTGATTCAGAAAATCCCAACGTGCCTAAAGAATATTAGACATCCTTAGAAAGTGATACTAGAAATACATTATTAAAAACCAGTTTAAAACTTAAGCTGGTACAATGCTTTCCCCAATTCAATCATCGTTTAATTTAATACTCCACTTATTTTGACTAAAAGCTTAAAAGCAAAGTTACCTATATTAAAAATATCATTTGCTCATTATTCTGATCACTACAGCCAGGTATTGGATCATAAAATTGCATCATTTTATCTTTAGTGGTTAAAAGTATCCATTCAATTAAGAAAATAGACCAAAAAGACTAGAAAATATACAGACTAGTGAGCAAAGAAGGTCCAAGAATGAATAAATACACATCATTTAGATTTAGTGTAGTGACAGGTAGAGAGGGTTTGGGCTCAACCCCTGAAGGACACTGACTTGGACAGTGTGTCCCCCTGTATCTATTCAGATAAAAAGATTAGCCACTGCATCTGAAATATAAATGAACTTTATAATTAGCAAACAGAGAGAGGATATTGGCAGATATAGGACATAAGCACATCTGTGCCATAAAGAAAATGGTCTTGAAAACCTTGGTCACTTTATTAAGTCAAACCTCACTCTCTTAAAAAATTTAGAAAATGTATATAATTCTCCACTGTGCTATTTCCTGCATATACAATCAAGTAGACAAAAGGCAAAGTTTAGAATAATTCAGGCTGATATAGAGCTGATCTATCCACCCAGAAAAAGTTCCAGCTCTGGCAACACAGGGAGCAGTGTACTGAAGAAATACGACTGCACATAAAATGAAGTGTCTTGTTGGCAAGCCATAATCAGAAAGAAATTATAATTCACATCTACAAGGGAAACTATTAGCCACTAAATAGCTAGGTTATCATTTTAAAAATTAACTAATTCACGTTTTCCAATAACTACTTCTACATTACTTTTTAAAAAGTAACAATAAAGTACTAAAATATTTTCAGACATTAGGCAGAGAGGAGAAATAGAATGATTGAACTCAGCCCAAAAACCATATAGCACTGTATCTTCCTGTAAGATAGAGAAAAAAAATTGATTGCATATTTTCCTATGTCAAGACAACAGCTCATTAAAGTCTGATAACATGCTTGATTTTAAACCCTTAATTAATCCTAGTCTAATTTACAAAAACATTGAGATTTAACACCTCCAACACCTAAAATGTTCACAGGTATATGTTGGCAAATCTCCAATACCACATTACTTTCTCATCAATGTCTTCTCTGACCACAAACAAAGCGCATTTCAGTCCACATTCCTTTTATTAGATATTAAGGAGCTTATCAATATGGAAATATTAAGAGTGACAAGGAGAACCACATGACCAAAAATTTATAGAAGTTGTTGTACGTGGTTATTTAAAGGCCCATTTATTAATATGAATATTTTATCCTTTGACTTAGTTATGCTTAGTGTAATCTATTTCCTCAGCTGAAATAAAAATGAAGACATTCCCCCAAAACTTCCAACAGTGAGTTTGAATGAATTCTAACACATTCTTAAGGTTACGCTGAACATGCCCTTTTTGTAATTTGTTTTCCTATCTTGTCAATTATGCATGCATTCTATCTTCAACCACAGACAAGCTTTCTTAGTTAAACAGAATTATTATTTAATGAACATTTTAATGTTTGCTGCTTTACTTAATAAGACATGAGGTTATGAATTTAGTCCTTGTTATTTTCCTGTTACAAGATGACATAAGCAGAATATAACTGACCAGATCTTTAACCAATATAAATTATCTCCACTGAATCAAAACCAGTTTACATTGGCTACATCAAGATGCTTAACATGAAAGAAATTTATCTAAAGTGAGATTACACATTTAATTAGCCATACTACTATTGCATGTGTATTATCACATAAAATTAAGACTATTGCTCACTCAAAGAAAAGAAAAATTCTATAAACAGTGTTTTACAGCTTTAGATTTCATCCTATTCCTGATAAAGTAGTAACTCCTGTTGGCTAATTTGATGTATAGACTGCTTCCCAAAGACATGCATGAGTCACTGTCTGGAACTCATCCTTTTGAAGAAAAATCATCAGCACTTGTAGAAAAAACCACTTCTGCCAGTGTCTCCTTCCTCAAATTAAAGATAGTCAGCTTGGCAAATGCTTAGAGTTGGCTGTCAAAAGGCTTGACAGACTTAATAGAGCTACAAACTGAGTGCCAGAAAAAAATGGATTGGAAGATTACAGCAATCTTACTAACAAGACTGGGACCAGACCAGTCATATATCCAAGAGACACATTACAGAAACCAAAAATCATTTAAAACAGGTAATAAGAGATAAAGCTAGAAACAATATAAATCCTTGGAAAAAAAAAATCCTTCTAGTTCTTAATCTATCATAGCAGAAAAAGAAGAACACATCTTACAGTTTTGAACTTAACCATAAAGAAGAAGAATCTGAAGTGTCTTCCAAAGAGATTCTGTTGTGGGTTGTTGGGAAGGGGGTGTTTGAAGGCAAATAAAACACCACACAAGCAGGAGAGGTTATTGTAAAGGGCCTAAATGACATGAAAAACTATTACCTCTCCTGGTGGATACCTGTCCATATTTGCTGGCTCTGCACATTAATGTCTTTCTGACCACATGAAGGCCAACTGTTGTCTTCTATTCCCACTGTTTAGCAACTACAGCAAATCCATTTCCTTTGTTTTTGCTGATATATTTTTTTTTCCTCACTGTCAATAACAGAGTATAGGGACTTGCTATTTCTGCTGCAAGATACTATCAGCAGCTGTATCAGTAGCTATCTCCAAGAAACCATTGATGTTCACCTTGCTTTTTTCAAATGGTTGCTGTTCCTCCAGACAGCCTGATGTGTGTTTGGCTTTCCAACACAACAGTTGTTAATTTACCATAGGGAAAAAAAAAATATTAGAACTCAGTGTTATAGACCTTGTGGCCCTTATTCTCCTACTCTGTTTTCTGGGCTTGTACTTGATTATGATGATCATACCTTGCTGTAAAACCTGGCCTTATTGTAGAGAAAACAGCCCACAAACCTTTGTTTCCATGATTAAGATTTTCATCTTATTGAGAAGACGACTAATTGCAAACATACTCCAAGGGCTGGTTTATGTACTTCAGATAGCATGTAATCACACAGCAAGCATACTACCAACAGTTCTTTCACCTCCATTTGTGCTGCCTAAATTAGGCCCTGAATTTTTCCTCTATGCACTTTTAGGCAATGGTGTTCTTTCGTTAGGGTTGTTCAGGAAATTTGGATTTCCTAAATGTGGATATACACTTGGGGTTTCACTGCCTTTATCAGACTAAGCTTACTAAATCATGATGTTAAGATTTTAGCTGTTTATGTAGAGTTGCAAGTTCATTAAACACATTTTCTAGTCTAGAACATGTTAGTAAAATGGCTTCTTAAATTCACTGTTTTAAAAGCAGTGCAATCTTAGCAAAAACTCAGGACAGCTATCTTATTCTGAATGGGGTGAGCTTAAAGGTGGGACAAAAAAATATAGCAGACTGATGATTTCCAGGCTCTATCATAGACTCTGTTTCAATTACATTTTAATATCTTATTTAGGAAAATGATCTATGTTGGAAATAGGTTCCCACTTACACTAAGACTTATGGAAAAAGAGCCTTTATCAGAAAAAGAAAATAAATTTTCAGATACACAAGCTCTTCAGATTTAAAACAGAGTAAACATCAAAGCTGCATACAAATTGCAAACAATTAAGTTTAACTGTATGTATTAGTCAGAGCATCTCAAAGAAAGAGGTTTTCTGACTAGAGAGCAGAAAGCACCATAGAAGAGAAAAAGGTTGTTATCTTTCAGAGAGAAAATCCATACTGTCCATAAACATCAAATAGCAATTAAAGCAGCAAACAAAAGAAAGGAGATAGTAATCTTAAAATGGGAAGAATACGTCAATGAGGCTGACAAGCAACTCTGAGATTATTCACTACAACAAACTCTTAAAAAGTCTTGTATCTCTGTCCCTCCTGTGTACCAGTGCTCTATACTCAAACTGTCATTCAAAAGACAGGAAAAAAACCCTGAGGACACTGAGGAATCCCGAGCCTCTTTTAGGACTCACTTGTCCCTTCGAAATGACAAGCTTGAGCAGCAAACAAGTCAAGAGTTTTCCCAGACTAATTTCTACCTCCAACAATGCAGCAATCTTTCCAACCAGATGAAAAATAATTCAATACATCTATTATGAACCAGGAACTATAATTTGTTCATACTATTACTATAAAAGTAGCAGTAGTAGTGGTTCTAATTAGTCATTATAAATTAATTTTTAACAATATAGCTAAACAATATAGATAATATGAGACATCCCTTTAAATACCACCATAACTTCTGAGGAGAACTGTTGTGATACTGCTCAGCTACCTACAGAGGTTTTTCACCTTATCAGAGGAGGTATTTTCACAGAACACTGCTATGGACAATTATTTTTTCAACAAAACTACAACATTTGAAAAGTTACAACCTGTGCTAGAAGAAGTTTCCATCTTAAAAGATATTTCCCAGAAACTCCTACCTTTCATATAGCCCTGCTTATCACTAACCTCCCCAAATACATGATATGCATCAAACGTGACCTGCTCACAGGGGCAAAAGCACAAAACTAGACACCCACAGAAGATGCCTCTCAAAGTAGAAAAAACCACCCCACACCCAGTCCAAAACACAGGGAACATCATCCAAAGCACCAACAGTGCTCCCCAGACAGCTTGCACTAAAAACAGCCTGACAGTGACCTTGCAAAGACAGTGGCTGAAGGGCACAGGCATCCAGGGAAGGGCATTTATCACGAGTCACCTCCGACTCCCTTCTCCTCCCCACCAGGGAGGCTCCCAAAAAACCCGCAAAAGATGAACTAATTCACATGTGAACTGCAACTGGAATTCATAACACTAGAGGATACTAACAATTAGGAACTCAATACAAGTACTGGCTTTATGGAATATTGCAATTTACCTCTGTTAACCAACAACATCCCACAGATGATTAACTCACTATCTCCCTTTCTTGAAAGTCAGGAATAAAGGTAAAGACATGGTTAACACCTCCATACAGATGCCAATTATCTATTATCTCATGGTCTAGGTAACACAGCTAATTAAGTTACAGTAATTGTTTTCAACTGGTATTTAGTTTTAAAGCTTGCTGTTTCTCTTTCAGACAGGAAGAGCACATTTTCCTGGAAGCTACAGATTTTCTTCTAGACTCCACTGGTTGGTCTAAGATGTTACTTCCAGCCAAAGTCTTATAGACCGTAACAGCTACAGTAGTACTGCTGCTGCAACCAAGTGCTGCATAAATTTCAGAAACCTGACTGACCTGAAGATGTTCAACTTCAAAACACACAGCAGTAAAAGACACATCCACGAAAGCAATTTTAAACCAAAAGGGAAGTGAAAGTAAATATAAGCTGTGAGTCATACACACCATGCTGGTCTGCTAATAGACTTTGAAGAACCAGATGGAAATGGATGAGAAGGAAAAAGAGAGAGCAAAGACCACTTCTTAAACTAGTAAAGACAGATCAGCTAAAAGTAATCTGTTCAAGTGAAAAATTCTATCACAAGTTGGAAAAAAATTTAAAACTATAGAAAGAAATAGGAGTGAATTAAAAGATAAAACTACAGGAGACAAACAAAGAAAAACTCACGTAACTAAGATTTATTTCACTGTGCTCCTACATTTTGTTGTATCTGGTACAAAACTAAAATGAAAGCTATTACTTTAACTAATGAAAACTATTTATTAAATTTGTCTCTCAGGCCACAGAGGTTTAAAAAAAAGAAAATTCTACTGGATTTCTGAAAATATGCAGGTCCCCTCAAAAAAACCTCACCAGCTATTTGCTAACCTCGCTTACATTTGCTAAGATTACTTTCTCTGTTGCTGTCTTTGCCCCTTTCAAATCATTACATGAACTGGCAATCTTGTCAGCACCAGTTCTGCAGATTAAAAGAAAAATTCTCAGGACAGCAAATTTCTAAGGAGAACAGATTTAGCCTAAATGAAGACAGTTATACACTCCCCTCACTCAGACCACTACACCCATTAAGATCTCATTAGTCAGCCAACTGCCTCATCCTACTTAAGATATTAAAGAAATGAGCGGGTCATAAAATTCTCATATACTGATACAAATGCATGGTTATCTTTGCAATAGTATAGTTCATACCCTCTGATGAATAACAGCTCAAACTTCACTGAGGATATTGAAAACTCCATTAAACCAAGTTCATTTTGGTTCAAAATTATAATTTTGGTGTCCATCAAATTGGGGTATATAGTATTTCTGGATCTTTCAGGTAACTCTCTGTATCCATGGAAACAAAAACATTCAATAGAAGGACAAGAGCAGAATGTCTCCAAACCCCAGCAATCCACTCTTATGCATAAATAGAGTGTAGAGTGGGCTCAGGCCAGATCCCTCTGTACTACTAGACCATGAGAAGTCTTAAAGAACTGACCTAATCCCCCAAAACCTCACAGCTGACAAATTTAGTACATCTTTTTTACTTCTCCTTTCCTTCTTCCCTATTTCAGGAAAATTCTAAGCTTTACTGCCAAAACTTTTCGTCTCAAGCAAAGACCTTGAGTGCTTTTATAAAGGTATATCTACCTAAAGACTTGCACACTGAGAGAGCAATGACACGTAAAAAAGGGCTGAGTTTTATCTATTTCAAATAGAATCACTGATGAAAATTAGTTCTCTGCCTGTAGTTTAGGCAGAGCACAAATTCACTCTACCAGCTTGACCTTAGCATTAATCTACTCCAGATGCTTCAGAGAAAGGAATAAGGGACTCCTAACACATACAGTGGAAAAGGTAAAGCAGAGGCAGGATGAAAAAAATAAACAACAAGATGAATCACAATGAAAAAAAAAAAGAAAGAGCAAAAATAAAAATGGAGAGACAGCTTTTAGAAGCAAAGTACGCTGAAATCCCTGACTTTTTTTTTAGAACTAAAAGGCCCCTACTGGGAGCTTGTTCATACCTTTCTGCAAGTACTTCAGAAAGCCAATTTAGCATAAAAATATACACTGCAACCAAAATAATGAAATGCTAGAATTGCTTTTTATACAGGCTAAAACTAAAATGGCACTACTGTTGATGTTCTAAAAATTATTGAAAGGCATTCAATTTTTATCTAAAAAACCCACATAGATTAAAATGGAAAGAGAAAGCCATAGTTACCATAAAAACTCCCTAGCCATCAAAACACAAGGAATGTGGGGAGCTTTTTTAGTCAAAAAGGATGTTAAACAAGTATCAGATCTTTCAGATCCCTTTTAAGAGATATTTTTTTGTTTGTTACCCTTGATTTTTTTACATGCAACAAGGTCAATATCACAATAAGCCTTCAGGATAAAAATACTCCAAGATCCACCGTCTGAAAGTGTCACTAACAAGTGATGTCTCAGCAGCAATGGGTATTAACACCTTCTAAAGGTGCCAGCAGTCACTTCAGAGCATTCTGATCACCTGCTGTTCAGCAGGGCAAGAGGTTCCAGGACAGAAATAAACCCAGTTATGTCACAGAACATTGGGGAACATTCACCTTCAGCAAGATCATGCATATCACAAACTTGTCCAGGTTTTAGCCTTTAAAAAAAAACCCACAAAACCACACAACTGCATATTCCTAAGTTCAGAAATAAAGAGTTCAAAATTTAACTTTTAAGGCCGGTTTTGTACTGGGTTAGAGTTCATGTTCTTCCCATAGCTGGTGCAGTGCCGAGTTTTAGATTCAGTGTGAGAATAATGCTGATAACACACTGATGCTTTGGTTGTTGCTGGGCAGTGTTTGCCCTAAGTCAAGGACTGTTCAGTGTCTCATGCTCTGCCACTGGGGAGGGGCACAGCCAGGACAGCTGACCTGAACTGGCCAAAGGGGTATTCCATACCAGAGAAAGTCATGCCCACTACACAAACTGCGGGGAGTTGACTGTCAGGAGTTAATCACAGCTCAGGCAGCAATCAGTGGGTGGTGAGCAAGTGTATTATGCATCACTTGTCTTTCTTGCATTTTGTCTCTCTCCCTCTCTCTTTATTGCTGTTATCATCATTAGTATTTTCAATAAACTGTCCTTATCTCAACCCAAAATGCTTTTTGTTTTGGGCTTTTTTGTGTGGTTGTTTTTTCCCCGATTCTCTTCCAGATGCCAACAGCAACGGGGAGGGAGGGAGCAAGTGGCTGTGCAGTATTTTGTTGCTGACTGAGGTTAATTTCCAACAAGGCCTTAGCTCCCTCTTCTATGATTCTAGCTTTAAATTAAATTGGATTCAAAACTGTGATTTAAACATACAAATTTTAAAAGTGGAGAGCATTAGAGAGTTAACAAAACCCAATGACTTTCAGCAAACAAAGATTTTTCTATTAAGAGTTTGTTATAGATCTAAATCATTTGCAAACCCTCAGCAAATAAGTTTGAGTTCATCCTTTTTTTTTTTCCCCCCTCTCAAGCAGAACTTTTTTTTCCTGATCAATAGCAATTCAAATGTCATCCTTTCAAGAATAAAAATGCCAAGCCTGGTTCTCTATTTATTTCATGAGATAACCAATTTTCAGTTTTAATCTGCAAGCAATCACATTTGTTTTTCAGATTTTAGAGTCACACAAAGAACAGAGAAATGTGTGCAAGAGAGAGTAAGAAGAAAACCACCCTGGATTTAAGATGCGCATCCACTCAGAGAGCAAGTCAATCCTGACCTGTTTAAAGACATGATTTACAATTCAAAATCATTGCAAAATTATTTTTTTAAAAACAATGACACCAACCAGACAGATAAGGCTCACCATATTATGCATTCCCTAAAAAAAATTGTTTTAACTGACAGTAAAACTGTTATGCGACAAAAGAAGGACTACAGCACTTGTAGATATGTTAGAGAATACCATATGCTCCTTACTAATATGCTTTTCCAAGTGTAGCTGTAAAGAAGAGAGTGCATAGCAACATTTGAATTAACAGCGTAATGGAAACTATCTCAGAATTTAACTCTCTTTCTGATAGTGCTGTGATCCAGTGACTAAGTTCAAGGTCTCAAACACACACTTTGCCCCTGGCTCTGCCCTTCAATGCACTCAAAAATAATTGAATCACTTTTCCATTCAGATTCCCTGTGAAATAAAACAATACCTGTAAGTTTTCCTGAGACTTTTGGTAAAAGCTAGCTAAGTTGCTAACACTGCACACTCATTAGAAGAATGACAAGAGTTGCATTGGGTCAGTATAAATGTCCATATTTTCACCTTCTTTACCGTTATAATTGCTTATTCTTTCCAACTCAACATATGGGGTGACTTTTATTCCTGAGCTTCTTGAAGTAGAAGGGCCACAACCAAAAACCAGCTCCAATATATGATTCTCAGAAATACCCTAAATTGCTGGTGATGCCGAAGCAAGGAGGTGTCATGAAAGCTTTTGCAAAGCACAAGCTCACCACACCCATGTCCTGGGTGTCGCTCAACCCAGCACCAGCCTCAGTGTGCCCAGGGCTGATGGTGCCAGGCTTGCCTTGGGTGCAAGAAACCAAAAGTCACCCATTGCACGAGTCAGTGCTGCTCATCTAGGATCATGGAATGGCCTGAGTTAGAAGGGATGAGATCACCAAGTTCCAACCCCCTGCCATGGGCAGGGACACCTTCCTCTAGATCAGGTTGCTCAGAGCCCCATCCAGCCTGCTCTTGAACACTTCCAGGGATGGGATAAGCACCAATCGTTCAGGAAGATTTGTTCCAGTGTTTGACCACAATCACAGAAAAAGAGAGAGGCCTTGTTTTTCACCTTATCCATGACTTTTCTGTATAATTTTTGCATTTCTCTAGCCCTCTGCCTCAGAGCAACAAGATCTCTGGACCTCACACATTTCTTCTTCCTACCCTCAACCTCACCTCTCAACTCCCCGCAGCATCTGATTAAAAAAGGACAAGGAAACCCAACACCAGCCACAACATCCTCCTCTAGGTGGGTGCTAGCCACTCACACTCCTTCCACAAAGATGATGCTTGGCAGATCTACTCTGTATTTTGCATCTTCCTCTCAAACACTTCACAGTGTCACAGAAATGTGAGAGAACAGTTGCCGCAGGATGGACGGATGCAGGGATTGCAGGAATAACACAGATTCACACTGACAACTAAGCTAACGTAACAGGTAGTCAGAAGGCTTTCTTAAAAGCATAATTTCCTTTATATAACACATAGGAGGACAGAGTCACCAAGAGATAATTAACATCGTCCAAGTCTCACAGGGAAAAAAAAATGCAAATTTTAAAATAAAATCTGGTTTTGCAGGTGTTTTATGGATAGTTTTGTCACACAGTGCTGTATCTTGTTCAATCTTATGGGCCATATTAAAATAATTTATACACATTAGTTAGAAAAAATCTAAAGCCATTACTGCAGCTGACACAGAGAAAACAAAGATAATTTTGGTGGTCCCTTAGATACTCCATTAAAATGTATAAGTCCCAGCTTCTAAAGCAGCCTAAGTACTCTTACATTGAAATATTCCTTCCTCTTTTCATCCCAAATCCTTTCATATTTATTTTGCCCTATAGTGTGAAAATATATAATAATTATGATATTCAAAGTACAGGAAAATAATAATCAGTACTCAGCTAAAAAACGTATCTTAAAATTCTCATATTGAGCATATTTTACATCAACTTAACATTTAAGTTTCTCAACAATTTTTCTTGCAAAAAGCAATTGTGTAGAACTGAAATTAAAGATTTCTTTTGTGTAATTACAAATACTATATATTAAAGCTATTACAATCCAGTAATACAGTGAAAAAACTTCAAATTAATAATTGTAATCAGTGTCTTACTGATTTTTCTGGTGTTCAAACTAGGAAACCAAGTACTCCTCCTAAGCCTACAAGTAACATACATGGAAAACAGTACCTTCTAAAATAATTTTAGCAGGCTTCACCAAGAAGAGTGTAATTTAGAAACTTGCAGAGATATCTAGACATCAAGAACTGATGTTACTAATTGGTTCTCAATCCAACTTCTACACAACATAACAATTTTACATGAGCTGATTCTTAAAAAACCCAAAAAAACAAGCAAAATCCCTATAAAAAGGCATGCTGTCCACGTTTAAATGTTACTTCTAAAAAGGAAAAAAAATTATATAAACTCCAAAATAGTGCATAGGTCAAAAGGTTATGCAAAAAAATCCTTCTTATAAATTTCTAAAATAATCCAATGTTCTTTATAATAATCACCCAATGCACGTGCAAAACCCTAGCTGACAAAAGATTTGGTAAGAATGATTTCTGGTGGGCATTTATGAAGGTAACAACTTGAGAAATTTTTTTCTTTATATGAAAAAATCATAGCCAGAGTAATTCAAATCTGGACCATGTTGTTACTTTCATATGTAACTTTACGCACTATATCTGGTAAAAGCCTGGCACAGGCTGCCCAGGGAAGCTGCAGATGCCCCACGCCTGGACATATTCAAGGTCAGGCTGGACAGGGCTCTGAGCAACCTGATCTATTTGAAAAAGTCCCTGCTCATTGCAGGAGAAGGTAAATGACCTTTAAAGGTTCCTTCTAACCCAAACAATTCCATGATTCCGTGTTCCATTTCCCTGACTATATAATTTTAAATGGAAAAATTTAACTGAGGAGGGATCTTGAAAATGAAATTGATAACACTTGTTTCTTAACTCTAGAAACTCTGCAATTGCTATAACTGCATTTCAGTCATTCTTCGCTGTTCTTTTGGCTAAACAGCATATATTAATATTCCAGGATATATGAAAACAAGACAGATTTTCTTAACAAGATAGAGACCCTAATAACAATAACCAACATATTCTGTACATATCTACCTTCATTTGCTTCCTCAAAAGTAATATCCTATGTGATTTCTTATCTCATTTGTTTTCCTCTCTCTCGTGAATTCAATTCATATTCCTAATACAAACACTGACGTCACAGAGATGTAGGAAAATGAGGGGTCCCTGTTAAGCCTGTTACACACTTCTCAAAAAATTTGGAGACAGACACAACACATGATATAAAGGCAGCATGAAACACTTGTGATTTGTTCCAGCTCACCGAGCACAAGATCTCTCTTAGCGATTCACTAGAATGACAGTTCCTATGACTCATTGATAGTAAAACATCTGCTGCCACAACACCTGGAATTTGTTCTACTTTGCAAACAGAAAACTGATGCAGCACAGTCAATACCATGGCAGCTTTCAGAAGAAATAGTTGCACAGTAAGACAGAAATTCCATACATTTGACAGAACTAACTAGTTCTTTCTAGGCATGCGATTAGCAGTTAATGGAAATATACTTCCCAACACACTAATTTTGGTAGTTGTCATGAAATTGTGCACTCCAACAAAGTGTTGTAAAACATAGTTTTCCTTTGATATGGCATCCAAAGAGCCACCCATTCTTTCTCGTGCATAGCTTGTCTCAGTCTCCCCTCTCTCAAACTTTTCCTAAGCACATTATGGTAAGCAAAAAATATTTTGTAATGGAGGAATGGATGCAGCCTTCCATTGTTCTTATTTTTCTGTTATTTCTTTCAAACAGATGTTTTTGTTAATAATTTAACCCCTAAGACTGAAAAAAATACTCTAATAAATCTAGTAGGGTTTTTAAGCATAATTTAAATATTTGTCTCAAAGTAGACATTATACTATTCATTTCTTTAAATAAGCTTATGTTGGCAATAAAAATCAAGAAAGAAACGTGTATGGTGGTGCAATGCCTGAGGGAATATTGAATTCAGTTGTGAAACAATAAAATTTCTTTCCCTTGCTAGCCTGAGATTAAAGGCTTGTGGTTTTTGTACAATAGCCATGAGTAATACATACAAGTGACTTTTTTACTGCATGAGATTCTCCTCATGCACATCTCTTATTTCTTCAAGATAATTCAGACAATCAGCAAGGCAAAGACAACAGATCACATTGTTCTTAGTGTTAAACAGATAATCAATACCCCAAGGCAATAAAATTAAATGTTTGAGCTTTATTAAACTTGGAAGACTGCTGGTGAGTAGCTGGAAAATAAAACAACATTAAAAGTCAATTAGCATAACCATTACAGCAAAATATTTGCTTTTTGTTCCATTACAATACCGAATCATAAAATAAGTGAGCCTGTAAGCTCATTTTTACAGCCATGTGAGTATTATATATCTATTTAACAATAAGAATAAAAATTTGTAATGCAAATGCAGAGTGAGGCAATCTACATGAAAATCCAATACAAGTTTTGTCATAACAATGAACCAAATAAAACAAAGCCCAGCTCATTATGATGCTTTGTTTCAGTTGTTCTTTCATGTTCCAGAAATTCTTAGGTGATTAGAGGTTGGTGTGTGCCATGCACTCCTGAGCCAGCCAAGTTATTAAGGTATGCAAGTAGTCCATTAAAGTATATTAATTGAAAGTACTTAAATGTTCACAAATAAACTATGTGATTAAGCATTTTAATGGATTTAAGAAAAACATTTAACACTCAAGGCTTGAGTCCCAAAGCCTGCAGATCTCAGATAACTCCCAGATACATTGGTTAAGTTCCTTTTTGTAGCTTACAGAAAAACATTAAAATAGCTGAAGTGAGCACGTCTTACTATGTTTTAAGATTGAAACTCAGTTTAAATTAAACCAGCTTTTTTTACCAAAAAAAAAAAAAAAAACACGGCCAAAAAAGGCTTCACTGTATATAATTAAAGTATACCCAGTTGGGGTATATTAAAGCCTTAATAAGTTTCAGTCTTCACAAGTTTATTTCTAGTGTCTGTAAACTCAACAACTGAGGCTTGAAAGTGACAAAGATTGATCTGTTTTGGGCAAGATTAGGCATGAAGTTCGTGTACCAAATATGCTTCTGTATCTTGTTAGTAAATCTAGATTTTCCAAACATCTAGCTCTCCAAGAGATATTTTTATCCATATCCAGATATTGTGCAATGCTACATAAATAACAACATGTATAACTCACATCAAAAAGAGCACTGGAGGTCTCCGAGATCTCCCACGAAATGGTAGCTAGAGAGGATGCTACACCCCAGCTGTGATTCAGGTGACTTGACAGCAGCTCTGTTACAGAATATTCAGCATGAAAAAAAAAAATCTCAATCACAGAATGGGTCACATTGGAAGGGATTATAGAGGGGCATCTGGTCCAACCTCCCTGCTCAAGCTGGGTCAAGTTGCTGCTTTCTCATTCTAGATGCTGTTGCTGAAACATGGTGCAAAATATTAACCTCCCCACTCAAAACTGAAGTCATTCTTTTTTTCCCTACGTACATTAAATTGCCTTTTACAGAATAAAAAGAAGTTTTATATTTCAGTTCGCACAAAAAAGTACCTTCAAAAATTTGAGAACTGGCATAAAGACAGCAAAATAGGTTTGAGTGCTGTTTCACCAAGTAATTGAAGTATCAGCATTGACAACAGCAGTCTCCAGCTATACACCAAAATAGGACACCTGCTCTTGTGAAATTCATTGTAAAACTGGGAAAACCTGACTTTCCATACAGGTTTTCCCTTCTAACAAAATTTCTATTTAAATGGAGATTCCAGTTTCTCTTGCAGGCCTTTGTTTAACAAGTAATTCAAGGATTTCCCAGATGCTTTATTCAGTCATTTCATCACTTCCAGCAATATAAACTAGGGAAAGTCAATCTGAAACTTTTAAACTAGGCAGACATGGTTTTCATTAAAACACATTTACCTCAAGTGCTGAAAGCACCAGTAAAATTCAAATTAGAAAAGCTTCAAAAAAATTTTTGTTAATTAAAATGTTAGAATATTCCTACTATTCCTCATTTGTAAGTGGATATGTCAATCATTACATGTCAAATTTCTTTCTTCTTTTTCATTTAAAGTGTTTTAGTTTAGCTGCCAAAATCTTGCATACAGGTTTAACTTCAGGCATATGTGTTATCAGATCAAGGGCAGTATTATTTACATACGTATAAATTTGTCTTATTATAGTTGACCTAACTTCACTGAATTTGTGCAGATGAAGTAGGGAAGTGACCTAATAGAATTTTTCTCAGACTACTCATTGAGTAGATAGCAAAATCTTATTCTTACATATTTATATGGACAGAAGTTTTAAATGCAACATGTGTGGAGGAATTATATTTATATTACTTAAAGAATAAATATAAACCTTATTTATCGAAATATTGCTATTAAGACTTTTCTCTGAGGAGACTCTACTAATTGAAGTCTTCAGCCATGATACTCCTACACACAGTTCTTGAAAATAACCTACTCCTCAGACACTGCAGTGCTTTGCTTATTCCCCATTTAACTTGAAGATCTGTCTCAAGACACAGAAAATTGTTACTTTTCCCTTCACATACAAAATACTCACTGCAGAAGCCATCATTAGGATTATTGTTTTCCTCATTTGTTGTATGTACTTTTAAAAAGGAAACGTATTTGTATCTCAGGTGTTACCATGGGCTTCACATCACGATCCATTTCCTTCCTAGGTCTGGACATCATCATTTCTTACCTCCTCAAACTCTTGGGATCCAGCTTGCCAGTGCTGCTCACTGCTCAGGCTTCCTGTTGGAGCCCAGAGAGATCCTCTTGACTCCCACTAGTCATTATTCATCTCCTCAGTCCCTGTTCTCTCCCTGCTGTACTTTGACCTCTGTGAGCAGCCAGTCCAACAGGCTCCCTGCCCACCACAGCTCTCTCTCTCTCCAGACTGATGTTAGACTAATTTTTTCATCTCTTTTTTTCTCTTTTTTTTTTAAACCCCCTGCCTCTTACTCATTTCTTGGGATGCTTCCATTTCATTCCTAAAAAACCTTGGGCTGCTTTTAGTCACTATCAAAACTACCTTGAAAGTCACCTCCTATGCAAGCTGCAATTTCAGTTCTTGACTGCCCAAGACCTTTCTTCACCTTCCCAAGTCTCATCATCAGTACTCGCTGTCAGTGGGAAAAGCACACATCTTTTTCTTTTTAATAGTGTCAGGGCTTAGTTTTTCCCATAAATCTTCAATGAATGAAGAGTTATGTATTTGTCTGACTCATGAACAGATGCACGCATCCCTACTTTTGAAAAGTTACATGGATAATGTGCACTTTACAAAAACAGAGAATAGGAGATACTTTCATAGTTACAAAATCTGCATAGTCCTCAGTTTCAGCCAAGTTTACATTATACAGTTTTATAGAAGCCTTCTAGGCAATGTATCTCTTTGCCTTTTAATCTCCTTACTACACGATTGTTTTTAAATTTCAAAAAGTCTGAAAATGGCAGTAAATGAGGGACAAGATGAAATTAATCACTGATTATACACTCAGATTGAGTTGTGTCTCATTTTCATGCTATTTGTCTTCTATTCCCACTAGAGGCAAAAACATTAAGTTCAAACTGAGCAAAACAAAGCAAAGATAAATTTATATTCATTTTCTAGAGACTACTATGAAAGGAAGGAAGAAAACATCAGAGTAAGTGGCTATATAGAGGTGTCATGTGGAAATAGATATTCTTCCTTTAAAATATCACTGATGTTTTTCATTCATGTTCTGCCCATCCTCAGAACCAACCAAACAACCCTAATTAGGAAGTGGAATTAGTGAAGTCAATCCTCTACCAAAAAAAATTAAAAAAAATAAAATCAACTGGTAACAACAGCTTCATATTTTGGGAAGCTGATAAAGTAACTTCTGGACTCAATGACCCAATGTCCTCATGTAACTGGAAAACAGGGAGGCTTAACAAGCAGTATTTAATTGAAGAAAGAGATAAAAACAGCAATAGAATAAACGGGACAACGTGGAACAATTAAACACTTCTTTCCTGAAAGCCAGCTCTTTTTCAAAAACCAGCTGTCTCACTAGGGCATATTAACTGGGAAAGAGCATCACACTGCTACCCTCCTTCCACACCAACACCCTTCCCAGAACAGGGAACAGAAAAAACTCAGCATCCTGCCTTGGT
This sequence comes from Atrichornis clamosus, assembly GCA_013400975.1. Taxonomy (NCBI): domain Eukaryota; kingdom Metazoa; phylum Chordata; class Aves; order Passeriformes; family Menuridae; genus Atrichornis; species Atrichornis clamosus. Next base: position 187,144 of record WBMZ01002250.1, read on the forward strand.
GAGCCCCTCCTCACCATGCTCTGACCTGTCGGGAGCGCTGAACTGCCTTTCATGCCCCTACTGGCGAAGTTCCTCCTCAAGTCCTCCCTTCTTCTCTGTCTGCTACAACCAGCTGATCTTTTCACGAGGTGCAGCGTTCCACTGACGGGGAATGCAGAGAGTTCTTTTGAAACTAATGATCTGTGAGGGACTCAAGCCAAACGAGGCAAATACTGTATCTGAGAACCGTTTACTGAAACACGAAAAATGCGTTGTTTTACTAAAGAAGAGGCGAACAAGCAGAAAAGGAGGAAGAGGAAAAAGAAAGGGGAAAAAAGAGAGCGAGGGGAGACAAAGCGGGCGTTACCAGCAGGCCTTCGGGGTGTGCCGTGGGTGTCCCAGCGGCGGGCGGGCTGTGCTCGCTCCCTGCCGGGGGAGCCTGCGCAGCGCCTGGGGAGGGGCGGCTCCAAGGGCACAGCTCCCGGGTGGCCGGACACGAGGGGCACAACCCTGGACAGGGTCACGGCTGGATCGGCGAAGCAGGGTGGAGAGTAGGGTGCAAAGCAGGGTGAGGATGAGGCAGGCGGAGGCGTCGAGCAGGAACGCAGGGAGGGCAGTGGGAAAAGCACAGGGGCAGGACACGGGCTAGACACGAGGCTCAGAGGTGGTTGGTAGCAAGCCGGGTGTCCAGCCAAGCGTCCAGCAGGAGGGAGAGGATAAGCAAGCCGAAGAGAACACGTTGAAAACTAACTCCCGAACGAATGCTTGCGAGAACCGAACTTTTCGGAACTTGAGACGCAGTTGCTTTTATAGCCCCTGGCTCCTCCCCAAGCGTGCTCGCTGGCAGGAGACCATTGGCCCCCCAAGCGTTCAGTGGCGGTCCATCGGTGGGGACGTTTTGCCAGCCTATTGGAGAGCATTCCCAAAGGACACAGTGTCCTTGGCAGCTCCTCCTACACTGACTGCCCATTCCGTAGGAGACGTGATATGGCGGTCAGGCGCCGTCACTTCAGAGACGGCCTCCATCTGCTTCGACTTGCCTCCTGCAAGTGGCACACGTGCAGCCCCTCCCCACACCTCTAGTCAAACAGTGTTGAGACAATAATGAGAGTTAAATTGCTTCCTAACACGTGGTTTGCTCTGGTTAATGACCACAGCTCTGACAAGAGCTTCAAATCTCTGTGAGAGCGCTTAGGTGAGTCTTCCAACGCCAAAGATACTTCTGACAGTGTTTCTGGTACTCTCATGGGCTGTGCATGGCAAAAACCCGCATTTCACTGCCTCTGATTACATACAACTTACTGTATCCCTTAGATACAGCAAGCTGGCCCAAGAATGATTACACTGACATGGTTTTCTCCAGACAAAGAATAGTTTTTGAAAAAAAAATATTATTAGAGCACCTATAAGAAAATACATGAAATTCAAATTAAATATTTCAACCTTGTCATTCATATTTTTTCTTTCCAGATATCAACAGAATGTCTTTTCCTCTCACCCCGCATAGTTTTCTTGAAAAACACCTATTAGGAAATAATGATCAAGTAAACCAACAAATACATAATTTTAAAATTAAACTTAAATCATATTTACATGTGTAATTTGGGGGTTGTTTCTGCTTGGTATATAACTGAAATAAATATTTTACTTCCGTGTTACTACCCCACAAAACTTAGTGAAAATACAAGAAGCATTTCTTCTTTTGGACTTTTCCGTAAAATGGAATGGAATTATGAGAACAGACAGCCTCCATACAAATACAGACTCTTCCACGGAGGCCAAATGAAATCTGGGTTTTCTGTCCAAAAGCATTAATTATTATCCAGTGCACCAAATACAATACTGAACCATAACATCTAATGCTTCAAAAACACTTGTGCACTAAGCACAGCTCAAACATTCATTCACATTTGCAGGAGTCAATATCGAAAAAGATGGGGAAAGGAGAACAAAACTTCATCTGATCGAATCAGCTGACAGAGATGTAGAGACCCTTTACTGATTTCAGGTTCTGGTAACCTTAACTGAAAAAAAAATTTTTTTTGAGACTCTTAACAAAAAGCTGATATGCAGAAAACATAGCAAAAAATACAGTTCTAAGCTTTGAAAAAGCAACATGTGACTTTTTAACCACAGCAAATCTATGTCAGTAGCAGGGGGACACAAAAAAGAAAAAAATACTTTGTTTGGATGATGACCAAACAGTGCCAATTTGCTTTAAAAGTGTTTCAGTAAGACATTTTGAGAGAGGGTTTTTCCCCTGACACAGCACTTCAGATCACCTTCAGAAGAATTCCAAATCACATTTTTTTTAAAAAGGAAACAAATTTAAATCATGACTGAGATTTCCTCATTGTTTTATCACAAAGTGGATTTAATGTTTTCTAGAAAATACCACTTTCTCTAAGGTACAAATCAGGGGTAAAAATCACAGGAACATTACAAAATAAATTGGAAAGCCCTCAATTCTTCAGTTAAAAAAAAAAGTTACACCTAAAGAGCTAAATAATTGTAAAAGACAATATTTTATAAAAATTACATATCACAAGGAAAAATTCTTAATCACAAGGTAGAACTTACAAGTAGCTTGTACAAACGGCTTCCTATCAAACAGTTGTTAAGTGATTTCTGCAGAATAACCAAAAATATGCCAAATTAAGAAACATTTTTCAGGTGTTTGTGGGGTTTTTTTGTTCTCATTTTATCACCTAAAAAATCCAGCTCTTGGGAATCCTTCCAGATATTACATTATTCATTTTCATCCTTTAAAACATATTCAAAGTCCAGTTGAACATCTTAATTTCCTTCCTTGTCCTTTTTGTTTCCAGTTTATATCCTTGCCTCCCCCTGCTTACATAGGGCTTGTCTGCCTCAGAAACACCTTGGACAACAAAATCCACTTGCCACTTTAGTAGAAGTCTTCACATACACCAGACTGAACCAGGTCAGCTAAGGTAATTTCACCTCGTAACCAGAAGGAGGTACTCCTTTCCTGCACAAAGCAGCAAAAGATTCCCTCCTCAAAGTTTCCAGACTCCACAAACTCTTGTATGTCACAGTGACATCAAATAAAAAAAAAAGACTTATAAACAGCCTATAATATTAACATGCTTACCTGGACATACTCTCAGCCACAACACCCTTCACACAAACACTCTTCCACCTTCCTCATCCAATACCTTCTCTCTCATGGGTCTCTCTTAAAGTTTCCCAAACAAAAAGGAAACACCTGCATGCATCAGCAGTGATTTCATCAGCATTTTCCAATCAGTGATTAATCTCAGGAGTTTGGTTAAGAACGGGAAGGCCCTTTACTGTCTTCTAGCTTGGGATTTATTCTTCCTATATATCATATGGTGCAGCTAAAAATAAATTCTAGGTTTTCAAAGAAAGATTGTGTCCCTTACAGGTAGCTTCCCACAACAGCCTCCCATCCACACGTGTCTTCCTTATTGACTAGGATAATTTCCTCCTACCTGTTAAATCTCTTAAACCAACCAACCAAACCAAAAATATCTTTCTCCTCTCTCATGTGTACAGACCCTGGAGCCAATAAAAATGTACTTGCCATCCAAAAATTTTTTTTCTGTACATAGGGAATGTACCAGCCATGATGAAACATAGCTGAGAAACCATGACTAAAATGATGTAGCAACATTACAGCTGTACTAGGGAGGTACAAAGGTAGTATTTCTGAATTTAAGCATTCAGTTAACTTTTTTTGCTTTTCTGGAGTTCGTGTGTTCTACAGGAAATTAGTGTTTCCCTAAAAAGTATCTACTTTTTTGTTAGTTAAATACTCAATTCTCACCCCAAAATATTGCCTTAACAAAGCATTATTGATCAACAGCTAAACACACACATTGGTGGAGTAAGAACTGCCTTCTATATTTATCATAGTTTTAATGCAGAACTTTCTGTTCTTTCTCTACTTCTGAGCAACAAGGATCTGAAACAAGATGAGACTTTATTTTATACCCAGCAGTATACTTGCTGACATAATTACTTTGTATTCCAGCCCCTTGGTACATCCACACACACCAAAAAAACTCCGAAACAAACTAGTGCACTAATATTTTAAGTGTTGTATTTAGTTGCTGACAAAACCTCTCCTACCATACACACTTAGAGGCCTTTCAAACAGGATCAAATGTGGCTGGGGTGAGTCACCCTTTACAAATCATTGATTAACAGGGTGCATGAGTGCACAGAGCATGGCCTGCTCACCCTCCGTCAGCAAGAAGCAAGTATAAAAATAATAGAGAACATCTAGAGTTGCCACCCTTTTTCTACCCCGGCTGCTCCAGGAAGAGCAGAGGTTTTGCTGAAAGACCACGTTTGTTTGCCAGCAGTGGCAGCAGGAGATCCATGCACTCCTGTAGAGCATGGAGTGATTAGAACCCAGGTATGTGCTGCTCCATGTCCAGCTGCCATACACACTCCCTGCCCTTGGGGACGCTACTCCTGAGGCTCAGATGTCTGCAAGAGTTCAAAATCTTATGTACACCTGAAACCTGTGCTATTCTAGTGGATACTGTACGTGCTATCTATACTGTTGTTTCAGTTTATACTGAAGCCAACATTATCTACATCACATTAAAAATTGCACTCTGAGTTTTGTACTTCAATTTACCTTAGTATACTTTAAATTGGAGAAAAATTGCCAAGGTTTCCTTTAGTATTGGAAGAAAGACTTGATGACCAAGGAAACGCTTTTCCAAGTTCATCTTTCATAAAAAAATGCAAGTTTTCAAGTTGCTGTAGCTGTTATGGATGTGAGAGAAATTGCCTTGAAGAGCTTCTGTGGTCACCAGGCTCAGCTTCTCACTCATCAGCTGCATCAGTGGGTGTAGTTAAGGATATTGTATGTTTCTATGTTTGCTGTCTTAAAACCAAGTGTAATATAATCTAGAACTGATATCATCCATAGATCTAATTTTTTAGGCATGTTTTTGAAATTTTTGGTAGAAGTTCCATGGAAATTATTTTCAGAATGACCCTTTAGGTTTCATTATCAGAAGGAAAAAGAATATAGAAAATTAAAGATAGCACTGTCTGAGTCCATTTTCTTCAATCTTTATTTTCCTCTTCATTGGGCAATAAGAACAGTTTCTCCCTGACACTTCACTTTCCTCTGATAAACATTCTGAAGTTTTTATTCTCTCCGATAGTTTTTGGAATGCACTAACTCATTTAGCTTTTTCCTGACATTATCTTTTCCCTGCAGCCCTCACTAAGTGAATACATGTAGCTTCTCAATTTTTCACGTTCACTTCAAGCTCACTTAAACCTTCATTGTGCACCACTACAGTGGAAGGCTTAGTCTTTGGGTTTTATAGATTTATTTTTTATTATTAAGTGCTGAAAAAACACTAAGCATGTAGCACAGAGAATAACCTTCCAATGGTCAGGTCTCCAATTTCACAATACATTTCAATAGATAATAATACAGAGCTACAGCAGAAAACATCCAAACAGTTAATTTCTCCTCCACATTAAAAAACAAAAGAAATAGAAGCAGAGAACCCTCAACCAAAATGTACCCCCTCAGCCCCCTCCCACCTCAGATATCCTTAGACATGATTGTGACTGTACTGGATGGAAGGACTATGTGTGTGACTGCATAAGGGGATGAGGTGCTGAATGACTGCTCCTCTTCAGTTACACTCCTTCATGCAACACTGCAACAAAGACCACTGGCAGCTTGAGTTGCATGAAATCAGTACTTAGTAATACTGTTGTCTTTCCTACACTTCTACTCGAAGAAAGCTTGTTAATTTTTATCATTTACTCTTAGCTACAGATAAATGTTTCTGTTCAATATAGTATGATTTATATATATATGTAGGTTTGTGCGTATTAGGAAGAAGTTTCTTACTGTGAGGGTGGTGAAGCACTGGAACAGGTTGCCCAGAGAAGCTGTGAATACCTCATCACTGAAAATGATGCTTAAGGCCAAGTTGTATGGGACTTTGAGCAACCTGGTCTGTTGGAAGTTGTTCCTGCCCATGACAGGAGAGTTGGAAGTGGATGATCATTAAGGTCCCTTCCAACCCAAACCATTCTATGATTCTATTAAATTCCTTTTTGAAATCTCATTTTAGTCATTCTAAATTTTCCTTTCTCCATTCCCTTTCCTTCCTTCCTACATTTTCTCACAACACATCACTAAATGTACTGGGTGTTAGGCTACACAGGGTGCTTGAGGAAGGTCCAGCCCATAATTCTAGGAGAACTTTAAAATCCAGTTTCATACTCAAATGTTGCTCTTAAGACACCATTCTACCGCTTTCTTGCAAAACTTCCCCACATGGAATTTCTGCCTTCATCAGTATATTCTTTCTGATAGTCAGAGAGCATCTCTTGCTTTTATAAATGGGAAAGTTGAAAGGACAGAGTGCCCCTTTTTCAAATTGTTTTAGCCAAAGCGATGAGATGGCAGTAGTCTCTCAGACTTTCCTTCAAATAAACTACCAAATACAGTTAAACAAGAATAAAAATTAACTGCAAGAACAGAAGTGAAAGGACTTAATGTGTATGCTACCTGCATTCAGGGCAAAAACAGGACACAAGAACTGATCAGGTGTCGTATGGCTTTTGGGAAACCACAAGGTCTGCTCCTTCATTAGGACACTCTAGCAATACCTACATATTTACAATATACACCTTGCTCACTTTAAGTATGTTCATATGCTTTGCAAGTTTTGTGATTTCTTTTGCCCTGGGAAAAGCTAAACCTGTTTGCCAAACGTGTAATGTTTTTGCATAAGACAAAATATTAACATGTTAAAAAGAAATCCTAGACACAACCCTCTACAACTGGAGGTATGAATTACTTTCTGTTTACTTGTATTTTAATACCTGAGAAGCTCAGTGAAAAATCTTCTCAAATATTACTTCATTTTTGACAGAATCTGTGTTGTTATCAGTCAATATAAATACATAATTTTCTCACGTACTGAATAATCATTACAAAGTGTTTGTTCCCTATGTATTCAAACTATACTATATGAATAAATAGATAAAATAGGTGTTATATTTGACCAGGACTTTGGGTCTAGGGGACAAGTCTGCTCATTGCCGTTGGCTTTGGATCAGGTTATCACAGGGTGCTCACACTGTACATCAGCAAGTTATTTGCCTTTATACACCAGATTTTATTCCATAGAAACATACGTGTTGCCACGTACCTTCCTGTAGAGGAATGCACGCTTTGCTGATTGCCAGATATAAAAATGTAGTGCTGATATATGACAGCCACAGTTTGCTTTACTACCTCCCCATGTCCACATAAACTCAAGTCATTTTCCAAGGGCAAGCTGGAAAGCGACATGTGTCATCACATACCCTGACCTTGGAAACTATTCCAAAGGGAAACTTCCAAATCACCTTTGCCTGATGCATATATAAAACAAGAAGATCATTAGAGGTCTAGAAAATACTGAAATGTATTGTGTCATTTATTTAAACACATGTTAGATATTTACCCACTGCATAATTACGTATCATTGATGTCTACTCATGTACTACAAAGGAATAGCCAAACACATCATATGCAGCCTTGCTTATGTCATGCAATGCACTCTGCATGCATTAGGCATACAAATAAAGAACGTAAAAGTATACAGATATTATTGTTATTATACTTAAAGGAACTTTGGTTAGCATAATATTTTATTTATTTGCTTGTCTTCCATCAGGCTATTAGCTCGAGTGATAGTTGATCAAGCAATTGCATTTTAATTGCGGTAATGGAGCAGTTTTGTGATTTATTCCTCTTTGTTTTGTTTCACTACAAAGTAATCATCTTCGCTCAGATGTTTAACCACCCACCCAATTTATCTATTAAAACACTTCCACAGCCATATTCCATTAATCTCTGTAGGCTCTACAATGGGCATGGCTATTTTCCTCCTTCACAAGGTAATTTCTTAATTGTGATATGTTGGTTATTGCCTCCTTCATTTACACTTATACTAATCTACTATTTTTGTTGCATTTGCCAATGATTTCGCATTATTTTGTTAAATACACTAGCCCAGAGCCTGTTATCTTTTAAATCAATGTTAATCAGAAATCTCCTTAAGGTGATGATGACAGTGTAACAGATGTAATAAACTATGAGAAGCATATCCTGAACTCCCAGGTAAACACAATTTGTCCTAAGTAGATCTAAAGAGAAACAAAAACAAAACAGTGAAACAGTATTTCTTCAAAACTGCAAACAATCAGAACATCTTTCTTTAAAGCTTGTATTTACTAGTGCAATAGCCAGCTATTGTCAAAGTAACATAACCGAAACTTAAATATCTAGTATTTAGTAAGAAAAATATGTGTGTGTAGTTACAGTGATAACTGAAGATGTGTTTTCATAGAAGCATTTTATTAATAGTTCTGGTATTCCTCCTGTGACAACAGAAATGCTACTTGTTTGGGTTAGAGTTGTTATCTAAAGGATTAAATACCCAAACCAAAGCAGCAACAGAATTCAAAGAACAGTTAGAGGCTTTTGCAACAAGATGCAAGTTTTTAAAGATGCAAGCTGTAATGCAGATCTGATGCAGCACTGAAGACCTGATTTTGACCTCATACTCATCAGTATTTCTCTTGTCTGAACCTACTGATGAACAAAACGTTGATTTCTTCCTGCCGTCTCTGATGCTCTGCTCCAAGGTGTGCAGAGTACTTAACTCAAAGAGCAATACTGTTGATTCTCAAAGTGCAAGAGTTGTTTAAACACTTCATTTTCCTTCTTTTTTTTTTGGTCTTGTTTCTTTCTATGTATGTACTTGGTGAAATAACGGAGTAGTGACAAATAACCTTGTGCTGTGTGTATGACTTCTCAATAATATTTACAATAATATTTACATTAACTAGACTGTAAGGACCTTGCTGTATAAACAATACCCAACACACTGGACCTTTTGAACAACGTCCCCTTGTCACTAATTTCCTTTCTTATAGGTAGAACAAGTGTCACGTTTAAACTTTGAACAGCATCATGCTTTGCAATATATTGCGGGCTTTATTTCTAGATAATCTTCATACACTATTTAAAACACTTCATTATATACATATTTAAGCCTAGTAATGTTTATTACTAGATGTTTGCTTATCATCTAATGTACGTAATCTACAGACAGTAACAAGTTTAGCTCTGTGTGATACTCTTGCATATGTAAGTGCTTATGTTGCTTTCACTTCTCAGTTGTACTGACCTATGTCGTCATTATCTCACGTTTACTCTCCATGTAGCAGTCGATACATAAATGCTGCATGTTTTTCGTTCTTTTCACTGCCTGTATTTTCAAATGGGGTGTTTTCTCTAGTCCAATGATTCTTTATATCCAAAAAATGACAATAATTTAAATACCATAAACCTCCTGTCTTTGTATTTTGTAGTGGAGAAAACTTACCCTGATAACTGGTTTTTTACTTTTTTCCTCTTTTAATTAGGAATAAGTCGCTTAATTTTAAAGAGTGGTTGTTTACCCTCTTTGCACAGAGGAGCAGATGTGTCCTTGGAAAGCCATAACTTGAGAAAGAAAAAGCATAGGTAAGTGGAATTCAATGAATAATTGATTACTGAAGTAACTACATAATTACTAGGGAATGTGGCTGATAATTTTGACTGCGCAGGAGAAGGAAAAAAAAAAAGAAAAAAGATTGTAGACAAATAAAGCCCTGTTTTAGAAAAATCAGACACATTTCTCATACCAAACTGCACAATAACCCTGCAAGCGCGGTTAGGAAAGGGGAGATGGCATGACATCCGTTTATAATGTGCCTTTCTCCCGCTTAAACATTGCGACGTGTCTTACAATAGGCGAGGTAACGAATCAATTAAGCGGGACTCGCCTCCCCCGCCGTCCCCCAGCCCGTGCCCGCCCCGGAGCCGCTGCTGCCGCCGCTCGGCTTTGTCGCTGCCCGGCGCCGGGGCTGTAGGACCCGGGGGGCGCCGCCGCCGCCAATCGCGGCTGCTGCCGGGCTCTATTTGTATGCAATGCCTCCCGCTCCGCGCCCTAAGAGTAACACAGCGAACGGGGCCGAAAGAATCCCTTTCCGGAGAAGGATTTGATTTTCCAGGGTCCTGATACTGGGAAGAATCCGGTTTCATCCCCCTTTTATTCAAAAGTCAGCTGAACAGCTTGTCGACTTCAGCGCGCTTCCTCTCTCTCTCTCTCTCTCTCTTTCTCTATTCGTATAAATACACGGAGCTCTGTCCTCGCTCTATGCAAGGAAAGTTGGGAAGGACTGCCTGGATGATGGAACCGCTAGTTTTCTGAGAGCCGCCTGATCCCGCAGGGTGAGTGCCCGAAGTACCAAAGTAGCGGCCGGTGCCGGGGTCTGGCCGGCAGCCGCAGGGACGGGATGGCCGCTCCCCGCTCCGCCGCGCTCGGACACCGGCACCGAGCGAGGCAACAGTTTCCCGGAGGCGCCGGGAGAGGTCACCGCGGGAGAGGGGATGCCGAAGTCGCAAGTGCGCAGGGTTAGCGGTCCAACAAGTTTCTGTGCGGGTACCGCCGGCGTGCGCATTGTCGGGAAAAGTTGCCGGGGGCTCTGCGGGATGCATCCCCCGCTCTCCCGCCGCCCCTGGGTTCGGGTGTTATTGACAAAGAAGTTTGACTGCTGTACAGCCAGCATCCCTCGCCGTGCCCGCCGCCCCCGGGCGATCTCGGGGTGCCTCTCCGGCTGTCCTGCCGCCGCGGAGAGGGGCGGAGCGGGGCGGAGGCATCCGCGCCGCAACTCCTGGCGGGTCGGTCCTCGCAGCCGCGGCGAGGAGCGCCGGCTTTGTTTTCGCCGCGCTTGCAGTAACCTTTTCCCTTCTGGTGGGAATGCCGCTGCGGAGGAGCAGCCCTGCGGGAGAAGCACGGTCCTCTAGCCTCGCCGATTCCCCACGGGGCGGACGGGCGGAGAGCGAAATTCAACGGGAGGGGGGAAATATGTACATATATTTGTGCATGTGTATATATATTTGTATATATACGTGTGTGTGTGTAGGTGTATAAGTATCCTTAGAAATGGAAAGCGCAGCAGTGAAGGGGGATGCGGCATCGCGCCCGCCAGCCCTAGGCGGGGAGCGCCCCGCTACGCAGGGGCGCTGCGGCGCTCGGAGGGGGATGCGCAGCCCGCGAGTGTGCGGCCGCCTCCCCGCACAATGGAGGGCCCCCGACGCGGCGGGGCGGGGGAGAGGAGGAGGAGGCGGCGAGGAGGGAGGTCGTCCCCGGCTCCGCTGCAGCAGCTGCTCCTGCTGCTGCAGTGCCGCAGACCCGCGTCGCCCCCGCCCCGCGGGGCATCGCCCCCGCGGAGGATGCTCGGCGCGGTGCCTGGCCCGGCCAGCGGAGGGTACCGCATCACCGCCGCCGGCGGAGCGGAACCGCACTCCCGAGCCCGGCGCGGGGTGGGCTCCTGGCCGGCTCCCCTCGGGCCCTGCGCCGTTTGGCCACGCGGGAGGGTGGACCACGAACCGCTCCTTCAGTGCAGGGCTGGCAGCGGGAGTGTTGCTGCACCTGCGTGTGAAGGTATTAAAAAAACCCAAAATATACGGAGGAAGAAGTGCAAAACACATATGCGAAATTCAGGATGCAATTAACTTTACCTGTAACACAAGGAGAAATTTTTTTTGTTGGTCTTTTTTTTTCATGTTCATTGAGATGTATTAGAGTTAATTAATGATCGATGACTCAAAAATATATTTAAATGGAGTTAGGATGTTTTTCATTTCAATTTCACATTTTAGTTATAAAAAGGAATTTTTCTTTGAGTTGCTGATTATTCTGGGTACATTGAAGAACTTTAGAGGCCTTTTTTTTGCCTTTTTTTTTTTTAGGGAGAAATGTTTTTTGTCATACCCATGTTTCACAGATGTGTGAGTAGAAGGACAGTTCTCTCATCCTAGACTACTGTGTGTAGATGTACATTGAGGTTCAACTTATAGGCAAGAACTGGCATTTGTGAAGGCTCTTTATTAAGCTGAAGTTCACTCTCTTCACTTAAGGAGAAAGAAGCCTTTGACGGATGCAGTTTTTAGACAAAACAGGTTAAGAATGTCCTGTTGCATAATGGAGTAATAAGGCTAACCTTCAAACACTGTATTTGACTTTTACTATGTGCTGCTTTTCCTCATTCATTTTATATTTGCCTGCATGTGTGTTTCCTACTTATATATTGCACTGCTGTACAGTCCCGGGGTGTTACATTGGTGCAAAAAGGCTATAAGAGTGTAGAAAGAGACCCAGCTTTTGGTAATTAGGGGCAAGGAAAGAAGGAGGAAAGCTACTAAAATTATTCTTGTGCTTCTCAGAGTAATTTCTTGCTTTTCAGTCTTTCAGCAAACATGGCCAAAGTTCTGCAAATTGCATAGGAATTGTGTCCCAACCGTCTACTATAACAGATTTCTGGCAGCATTTTTGGTACCATGACTGACACTTGCCTAGAAGCTGCACTGATTTCCATAAGAATCCTCATAAAAACAAAGGATGCCATTGTGGTAACATGAAACAGCTTGGTGGCTGTTGATTGACTTTTTTGTCAGTGAAAGGAAATCTCAATCCTTTCATCTTGCTTTCCTTGGTAATATTGAGTCCTCAGTACTGAGTATTGACCACTGGAATATTGGAGAAATGAGGAGGACTCAGCAAATTTCACAATGAGACATCTGCAAAGGTCTTCATCAAGGCATAAACCAAAGATTTATTAGTCATAGTCTCCCAACAGGTTTTCAAAAAGAATGGAATTCTTAAAAAGAAGGAAGGCTATTTGAGTTCTGTTCCTTTTCTTTATTTCTTTTGTTTGAGGCTTTTTTCCCTTTTTTTTTCCCCCCACTTTATGGACTTTTCCTATTGTCTCTGCTGTAATTGCATTTGGACCAGGATGAACAACATGGACCTTATACATACAAAACATTTCCCTCAAGTAACTCTGCAAGGTGCATGTGCACATCCAAATGTCACTCTAAGCAACAGAGGCAAATGCGCTATTCACAGGAGCCTCAAACTTTTTTTTTCTTGAGGAAGCCATAGGAAATTCCAATGTGTACAGATGAGCAAATGCAATAAACTTCACTCATGTGTAAAGTATTAAGTAGAACTGAGAGTTGAGAAGTTTGTCTTCTCTCTGGGTTTCCCTGACTTGTTTGCTGTGGCATATGGCTAAGTATAAATTTAGCCAACTTGTAGAGGTCAACAGGTAAATGTGTGAAAAAGGAGGGGGGGAAAAAAAGGCAGATGAGAGAAAGGATGGGATTTATATTTCCTTTTATGTGAGAGGAATACCATGGGCTGTGATGCTTCTGGGGTGGAACCAGCTGTCAAGCAAATGAGTCTTTAGGTAAAGACATGAAATTATTAGGCCTGTGATTTTGTTTGCCCAAATTTTGCACCTGCCCTTTGGAGTGTGTTCTGTGTCCTCAGAAACATGTAGCCATCTTATGTTGCTTTCCTTAGTGCCAGACTTGGAGTCCCAGGTAGCAGGTGACAGAAGTCATATGTGTCATGTGTTCATCCATCCGAGGCTACAAACCAGTGCTTTTGAAAGAAAGAGATGAATAATCAAACAGTGGGCTTAAACTTTACATTTTCCACCTGTATATCTTCTCCAGATGTCCTTTTCTGGCTTAAAATGTAAATTATATTTTATTTTAACATATATATTATCCTTCTTTGTACTAATATATTTCTGTATATCCTTGTTACTTTTTTAGTTACATCTTTGTTAACATACAAGATCAAGAACTTCACATATTTTGATCCCTTCTGTTGAGAAAAATACTAGAATAGTTGCATATCAATACTAAAGTTTCTGGTAATTTAATTTTAAAATGTATTAGCCAAGCCCTGTGGAAATACAGATTCAGCCCTTGATCCTAGGTTCAGGAGGAGTTTATGGTCTAATGTTTTTTCCACCTCTTTCCACGTGTCAAAACATGATAACTCAATCAATTTGAGTGGATTTGCACATACATTTGTTATAGGGAAAATGGTCTCTTGAAGGAAAGTTTAGACAATTTCAAATTTCTACATTCATCAAAGTAATATGTCACATAACAGCAGTATGAAGAGAACCATGGTGTGTCCTCCTCAGCAATTATAATACGATAGCCTTAAAAGAAAAAAAACTGTAGAAAGGACAGGGAAAATGAATAATCCTAAAGCCCTTGAAAGAATTGTAAAGCGTCTATACCTTGAGCACGTAGGTTAAACAGCACCATTAGGTTTCACAAGACTCAAGCAATCCTTACCCAGCATGCTGGGGGATATGATGAAATGTTTATTCCAATCTACAAGAGACTTAATAGATATCCTGTGTTTCACCTATAATACTCTGTCTAAACTGCTCGGTCCATAAAACTTTCATTCCTTATCCATCTTCTAATCATCAGCCCCATCACTTCTCTCTCACCATTACCAATTTATAGTCTGCCAAACACATCAATCCTTTGCCTTAATTAACTCTTTCTGTCCTCCAAACTTCTCTACTCATTAATCTGTCCTTGTCCATAGTGAGGTCCAAGTGTGTACCATTCTCCTGCTCCCCTGGCTATCTCTCTGTGACTTACATAAGGGCATTTTTGTTTGTTTCCAATCCTGTATCATCCATCTTTCCTTAGCCAGTTCCAGATCTGTGCTCCAGGTCTGCCAAGTCATGTTCTCATACAGTAAATTTGTTTCCCCAGGTGTCCTCTAGCTTTCTCCTCTGTCAGTAGTGAACACATTGAGTGTATTTGTCCTCTTTCCATATTCAGCTCCTCTCTCGCTCCTCAGGTTAAGTAAAAGGATGAACTGATCCTTTTACCAACAACACGAATGTGGCAGGAGAAAATAAGTAGGCAGGCAACAGCAGTGTGAATTGGTGGCTGACTGGTTGTCCCCAGCTGAGGGGAGATATTGCTAGTTTTGGTCTGACTTCTCTATAATACAGCTGTCTTCAGACAAATACCTTGTGGTTATAATGTTAAAAATTGGTCTAGGGAGTAGGAACCAGAAGCCAGAAAGTCTTGTCTTCAGGCAAGTGCTTGAGTACCTGTTCCACAGACTTATGTGCTATTTAGACCCTAAGTGCCATACTTGTCTCCTGGCAGCCTGGCAAAAGAGAGATGGAAGATATTCCTTGCCTGTCTTCCTTTAATCTTCCTTGAACCATAACACCGAATGGTTTCAGGTAGGGCTGAGGAGGTACCACAGATAAATAGAGTCATGAGACCTGAACTTCTGGCAAGATTGTAGCTGGAACTGAGGTCTGTTACTTCCACATGAAGCAATTCCCTCACAATATACCATTCCTTCCTTTTCTTCTCAGTTTTCCAAAGTAAAGTAGTTGTCAGGGTCTGTATTGTAGCTCATGCGTGTGGTTCGTGCCTGGCTCAGAGCACAGGGCCTCCTTCAACCAAGGAGTGGCACTGAGCTCACAAGTCCTTTCATCTTGATTCTGTATTGCGGTGGAGTTAATCTGTGTTCCCTACCTGAGGAAGTTCTGCACCATCCCCATCCCTCCACAGAAATTTTCTGGCTGAGGAAAGAAACACCTTAAGTAGCAATTAGAATGTGGCTTTTTCTAGATTACTTCCTTCAGTTTAAGGGAAATGATTCTGCATAAATTCCATTTCATGCTCTGGATTTCCCTCTCAGAGCCCCTGTGTGAGAAGAAATGGGGAGGCACAAAAAATGAACTTCAGTGTGCATGTTTATTATTCCTCATAAGTCAGTTCTGCTCCTAAAAGTGACAGAAGAAAGAATTTGACTCATCTGTTAAAGTAGGATTCACTTGCCAGCAAAGGTGACTTTTCATACTAACTCGTTTGCTATAATGGTGACTATATATTAAAAAACCCCCATATTTGACTGTGTGATCTAATATATCACACTTTGATGCTTGTAGTATATAACATGCCTATTTGACCTCTGACGTGATTATCAATTAAACACGTGGTTTATTTTGGTTTGGGTTTTTTTGTTGTTGTTCTTCCAGCTCTTTTCTTTCTAAAAGTAACTGTAGAAAGGTACTGAAAGAAGTTTTGTTATTGCAAGATACTGGCTGTGAGCATACATGTGCTGTATTGCTTAAATCACACATTTTAGTGTCCTGCAGTCCATTCTAAAAAAACCCAAGACTTAAGGAACTTCTTTACAGTTTTCATTAAGACTTCCACACTTAAAATAAGTTAGTGTTAGAAAGCACCAGAAAAACTAATCATGAAAGGTAGAGTGATCCTCCAAACCAATGGAGATGTAAGAAGAGATTACCTAACTACAGGAGGAGATTTACTGCATGTGGTGCTGCCCTTGGCACATATGGAAATCTAAACAAATTGCAAGTGTTTGGGACTTGCTCTTGTTCCAAGAATGTAAATACTTTAGGATTTTACTAAGAACAGCTGGACAAAAGAGTTGTAAACTCATTTTGATTCCTTATCAAACTTTCCAAATTTACTAAACTTCTACTGCAATTCCTGCCACACCCAACTTAATATTTGAAAGTCAAATGCTTTTCATTTATCACCAGTGGTAGTTGTGACTCAGATAAATTACTCTCCAAGTTTATGTCTCAAATCCACCCTAGCTGTGTAAAGAATTTTATTAGTGATAAATACATTTAAGGATATGACTTGACTCTTTGAACCCATGGTTGAGTTTTTATAGCTGACAACTGGAAAAAAAAATCCTTTCTGTGTTAAAAATTGAACAGGAAAATTAAACAAGTTGTCTGAAGGCAGACAGGACTGCAGACAATTCTCACTGAAATATTTGAATATAGTAAAGCCAGCTTCAGTCCCCAGATAAGCCCCTGATGCAGCTAAGTGTTTTTGGCTAATAGCCCTTCTGAATGTCTTACAAAACAAGAAAAAAGCTTTTATTGAGAACTTTGCACCCATAAGGCCTAAGGAAATTTAAAAAGTATCACTGTTTCCCATATCATGGTATTATCAAGTTTGACTGCCCATGGCATCAAAATGAAGCACTGAAAAAACTATTTCAAATAACTTTCAGATTGGGTGTGCTGTGTATGGATGAAAGCAAGGCACTCTTTTGAACTATCTGCATTCTGTTATGCAAAGATAGGAACACTTCCTCTGGGTGAAGTACAAGAGGAATGAGAGAATGGAAAGTATGGCAGAAGGAATTTCAGGATCCAAATATTCTTCATCTTACATGGAGATTTGACACTGCAAGTTAAATTTATCTCTGTTTGCTGAAATATATTTTGGAGTGAACCTCATACAAAAAAACCCAACCATAGTAAGGAGAGGACCATCATATTAGTAAAATATATCTAAATAATGATAATTATAATGACTAGATGGCAAGTACAACCAAGAAGCAGTCCTTTTCTCTTCTCAGGGGAAAAGACTGCATTTTCCAGCATTTCACAACCATGGTGGAATGAAAAGTATTACAGTTTTTGAGTTGTGTTCAATGCATTGTCTAAACCAGAATTTAAGTTTTCTACCTCCTCAACCAGGTGTATTGGCAATGAATAAGTGGAATTTCTCTACCTTGAAGCATTATCTCAGTTGTAAAAGACCAAAACCATATTTTAATCAAATGAACAGAGCTCTGTCCATAACATTCCAACTTGAGAAATACATAGCTTTCAATCTTGAAATGTACATGCAAGGTGTAAGGTACAAAGTTGACTCCTGGATATGTTTTAAGATAGTGAGATTTGTTCATCTTGAAAATTCTGGTAACAAATACTAAAATGTACTAAGCATAAATGGCTAGGAGAGGGATGGGCATTTTCATGCCTTGCCAAACATTATCTACTTCATTGCAGAGGGATGCTGTGTTTCTATCAGTAGCTTATGCAGTTAAAATGTTTTTGCTTGTATTTGCATGTAGATTGCCAATGTGTGATTTCTTATTTCCTCTTTTTAAAATTTCTCACATTATATCCATAATATGAGCAACCATCATGATTGTGATTTTTTTTTTTTTAATAAGAAATAATTCTCTCAAAATCTTTTCTAGGAGAAATTTGAAGTAGGTGGTCTGAATGGTTTTCTCTGGGGGGCATAACTCCTCTCTCAATATCATTCCTTAATGTCATGTGTGACAGAGCCAATGTGCAGATATATAGTAGTCCATGAGCTCACAACTGTATTTCTGTAAAAATATGTGTTTTGAATATTGTTTATTTAAATATTGCAGTCTGTTTTTCAGAATAGTCTGTCCTGAATCTGCTAGACTAGATTTCTACTGTCATTAGAGTAAATCTCTTGTTTATCACCTGAGGCCACAGATATCTGTGTGTAAGGGAAAAATGCCTACAGGCACAAAGTCGTTCCCTGATTTTTCTAATGATAGAAAGCAGACCCTCCTTTACTTTAGAACAAGTTATTTTATGTTATTTTAGGACAAGTCATAATGGGTATGTATTTGCTTCTCTTGATAAATAACTTTAAGTGCAAGTACAATATGTCTTTTGTACCTGTTCCCATTGATTCGTGCCAACGAAACAATTTCACATTATGCAGCTCACAGCAATAGGCAGCACTTTAAGAGATGAAATCAGGTGAAACTGATCTTGATCTATGCCAAGGCTTGCAGACTACTGCAAAGCAGAACACATCAATTTTATTGTGATACTTTTTGTAAGGCTGCATAGTTCATAATCTGCTGTTGCTGAAGTGCCCTCTGCGCCCAGCAGCACCCGACTCTTTAATGAGACACAAGTTCTGTGCTAATCAGCAGAGATCAAAGGAGGCAGTGGCCATAACCTTGCATTGATCCAGAGAGATCCCAGCCATAGGTGTATGATATTATTCAGGATGGTTTTTTCTGACAACAGGAACCAAGTATGAATCCTACAGCTTTTCTGCTCCTCTACTTATCATCACAGATGAAGACATTCAGTAGGGAAATCTGTAGACTTTGGGAATAGCAAAATAATGCAAATTTCTTCTCACTGACCTCTATTTGACTCTGCAATGCATTTCCAATCTCAGACTACACACGTCTTCATATCCTGAAGTCAGGAATAACCTATAATAAGACAATCACTAGATATTTCTTGCAGTTTAGCTAAAGACAGTTCTGCCCTTTTCTGCTGAGATGAACATGGATGATTCTAAAGCTCTTTCTGGTTTTATTCTGAACTATAATATAACATGTTGCTTGTGAGCGTGGTTCAAACCCTCACGCATCTCTGGGAAAGCAGAAAAATTTCAGCTGACCCCAATTACTCAGATTTTCATTGATTCTTGGCTGAGCTATGGTAATGAGAAGCACGGAGGACAAAATATTTAGAAAACACTAGGCAATATAAAATAGCATAGTGTATTTCCTGCTGGGGCTGCCATGAGCATTTTGATCCTACTCATTGCATCCCATCAAGTTCAAGGCTTCTGTCTTAATATCCAGGGAGTTGGATGTCTTTGGTCCAGGATAAACAGAAATTTTTCAAGCCCTAGAGATAATGTCTCTGTCTTTCTGGCTTGATGGAATGTGCTGCAGTAAAACCTCTGCAAGAGAAGACTTTCTAAGGGTATAGGCTAAAGCATTATGAAACTGATTGCTTGGGAGTTAGGAACTAACATTTTAGGTGCACCTTCCTCTCTGAATACAGCACTCCTCTTTGTTAGACTCTTGTCTAGGTTGGTTGCATAGCACAGAGGGGTTTTGTTTGTTTGAAGACTCTCAGTCATTGGTGAGAGAGTCAAATGTGAGAGCTGCTGCTCAAACCCAACCAGGAGACAGCAACGTGCTGCTATGCTTAGTACTGTGCATAAGTCACCTGTGCGGATGCCACCGTGAAGTGCCCTAAAGGGGAGATCATGCATCAGCTGAGCACTGTTTCAGGGGGGGAGGAGGAGAGGAATGTGTGGCAGGTCCCAGCTCTTCCATGGATGTCCTCCTTTTCTGGTACAGCTTTTCTCTGGCAGGTAAGATGGATAGGTTGGACTAGAGCCATGTCTCCTTGTAGCCTTGCTTGTCTGCATAAGATACAGCTGTTCCTTTGTCTTCTTTGTGCTGCACTAAAAAGTCACAGGACTTGTCCCATCCAAAGTCACTAAAAGTAGTTTCAGTAGTGAATGACCTTAATCTTTTCATGACAATGAGCTGCCACATAGTTCTAACAGGTGAACAGATAGAAACTCTGACACAGGAGCTTTGTAGTTCCTGAGTTTTCTTTGGGGAAAAAAATCAAACTTTTGAAATCTCTAGGTCTGTTCTATCTCAACTGTATTTCAGGGGAAAACATTGGAATTAGAAATATTAATATCTTCATACTTACAAGGTATTAATAATCTATAAGTTCTTAAATATACCAGATTTTAGCTGAAGATACTACCTTGTTACAAAATCTTAGCAATAAGAAGAAATAAGATAGAATACTTGAAAATAAACGTCTGCATGAAGATAAACATCTTCATGAAGCCCTTTACAAGAAGGAGATAAGCTACAAATTTCTGCTCTGTTCCAGGTAGTTTTATCCCTATGTAAAAGAAAAGCATGGTTTAGAAATCTATATAAAGTATGGAAGACAGGATTTATAACTAAGACCACATCCCTTTTCAGGATAAACAGGTGCAAAATAAGAAAATCCTCAAGTGAGATTCTTCCTTTTCCTTTTTTCCTCTTTTCCTCTTTTCTTTGTTGTTGTTGTTGTTGTTGTTAGTTGCTGTAAAACTTCCTGTTCCAGTTTTGCCCTTTCAGCACTTTCTGACAACAGACCATCCTTCACATAGGAATTAGTCTGTTTTTGTAGGTGGCACTGGAACATTAGTTGGAAATTCAGTTCCTGAGCCTGCTCCTCCCTCTAGTGGAACAGATACTCTTATTTTCAGTAATTCTGGGGAAAATAATGGAAATATATAGCCTTGGAAATGCATGCTTTTTCTTCTCTATGACTTCTTACAATGGTTCCAAAAAATGATCGGATAAGAACTGATTCCATGGGAAGCCAAAATAACTTAAGTGCTGCTCAACCTGGGCCACCTGCTGGCTCGAGCCACTGCTGGAGTGCAGGAGTAAGGTGCCTGTTTTGCTCTGCTTTGCTTTTGAGTCTCCTTGGTGCTAGGGAATGGATGTGACAGCTAATTATGTGTCTGTCACGGAGATGTGGCACCCTTCTCCAAGACTGCTTCAACTGCAGTAGTTTTTTTAATTGGTCTGTTCTAATCATCTAAAGTAGAATGACTGTAATTCAGAAGTAAAATGCCCTTATCAATCCTTTTCAGTGCGCTTCCAGACTAAAAATTAAAAAAAAAAAAAGCCAAACAAACAAAAAAAAGAAAAAAAAAAGAAAAAGCAGGCAAAAACTGGTCAGTCAAACAAAAAAAAAAAAGCCAAAAAACCAAAATGACAAGCTTTGTAATTATTTGTGTAATGCTATGTGATTTAAAAAACCCAAAAAATACCTCAGGAAATGAAATATCGTATATTACATAACCCTTCTTTCTAGTAATGTGATTTTTTTTTCAAATGTAGAATTTCTGTTTGTTTAGCAATAAGTTACTGATGAAGAATAGGGGAGATTCATTATGGGAATGGAGCTTATACACCTGTTTTGGGTTTGTGTGGGGAATGTACTGTGGATTTGAAGAAGAAAACAAAGCTGAGTGTTGCAATTGCATTATTACCTACCAGTAGTTTTCAATGGTTTCCATGAAAGATATTTGAATAATAGATAAAGCATTTGAAGAGGTAGGTCTGAAGGCCTATTACTTGCCTGGCTCATTTGTGACACTGAAGCCTCCTCCCACCCCCTTCATGACTATATCCATCCACAGCTTTCCTTTGGCAGTTAGGAGACGAAAGCTTATCACAGCATTAAGTACTTGAAAATGTCTGTGTATGTTAATGCTTTCAATGATACACTGTATTTTGCTAATACCACATGGCTCTGAAATGTGTTAGTGCCTTTTTCAGCCAATTACGGTTCCAGTTGCAATTTTTTATTACCTTCCATAGTTGTAAATAAACACCAGCATCATGGTTTCAACCTGTAGCTAAAGAACCTAATTTTGTTTTGCCTGGGTCAGTAGGAACATACTCACTAGAAACACCAGGGATGTAGACTCTCTAGATCAGCAAAAATGGTACAAACGGGAACAAAATATTTGAATTTTCCTGAACTTTGCCCATGTCTTTAAAGTCTATTGTGAGTTTTTGAAATACAAAGTGTTAAGGTGTGAATGCAGTAAGAACATAAGGATAACAAATAGGAAAGGTACTGCACATTACTTTGTGAATGTTTCCTTAAGTATATTTTTCTTAAAGTGGTATATGATTTATGGAGGCTGCCTGTGTGAATTGTACCTCCCACCAGTAGCTTCTCCACATAGAGAAAGAACAGGTTATTGCAGCTGTCAGCTAATGAAATGACTCCTGCAGTTCAAGTAGTTGCAGCTTTGGGCTGAAAACTGTGGTTCTGACATTTTTGGCAATGTATGCTGATGTCCTGTGGCAGAGGGCCTTTGTTTTGCCATGATGTACAACTGCTGCAGTGAGCAAAGACCATGAACACCAGAGTATCAGAAACCATTTTATCATTAATCTGCTGTTATTGCTTTTACTGAGAAGCAAAAAGTCTGCCAAATTTTGTGCAGAACATAGTCTTTGAGCTCAATGCAGTTTCAGTGTGTATGATTACTTTTGTAAAACGTCCAGCTTAAAAAAACCCCAAAACAGTAAGGGACTGAGATTGCCTTTACAGAGAGTAATCACATATCCATGTTGGAGCTTTGGCTGTCTGGGCACAGGAGGAAATACCCTTCATATTATATTAGTATTTTTGTTTGTAAGGCCTTTAGGTCAACAGTTGTATCATCCTGAAGGCATGCTGCACTTAGATGGTTTTATATTTTAATTAGCCAGTCCAAACATCATGCAAATGAATGGATAAAGCAGCTGCAAATAGTCTGATTCATTACTGTGCAGTTTATGGCTGTGCATGTAACTCACAAAGATGTGATGGCAATGCATTTATACCTTATTTCTCTGAGTGTAAATGCACCTACAGACCTCTGATTACAGTCTAACTGGAGGGCTGGTGAATAATCTCAGCATGGTTGAGCAGCAAATGTTGGAGGATAATTGGATCTGCAGGCTAAGATAGTATGAACGTGGAAGGTCTGGTAGGCAAGATTGATAGGCAGTTATTTTATATCGTGTTTGAAATCCACTTTTTGTTTGTAATTTTATGTGAAAGGTAAGTTACCTTTAAAAGTTTAAAATTATAAGTTTTGATTCAAGTGAAAGATTGAGGTTAATGTTCCCTAAATAATGTCTCTGTAGTCATAAGCTGGTGAGAAGAGCATGTTGAACAGTCCATTCAATGAAGCTTATAAGCCTTTAATTAAATTGTGAGCCATTTATACAATGCTTTAAAAGCGGATCTTTAAACATAAACTTGAGACACTGGGTTGAGGATACTCAAGCATTATATGTCCTACAGAAACAGTGTACTTGCTTATAGGATATTTTTCCCTCTCAGGTGAGATTTTAATGAATTTTTGTGTATTAAAGGACAAAAAAGTACAGCTTAATTACTCCAGATGCATTCTGGCCTTAGTCATCTCTTTCCAAAGCTGCAAGTGGTTTGTTGGGGTTTTTTTAGTAAGCCTAACTTGGACAAATGCTGCTGTAGTAAGCCTCTAATAATATTATTATTATCCTTTTGTCCCTTGTCTGTGCATTTTGTCTCCTTTTGATAAGAAGCCTGTTCCTTCATTGTTGTTTATCTTAGGACACTTAAGAGCTCATGGTAGGATACATTCCACTTGCTTCTTTGCAAAGTTATTTTATTTAATACATATTTGATAAAGTTATAGTCCTTAAGATAAAACTTGTCTGAAAGGAAGGGACTCAGTCACACTGTTTCTCAGGTTGGGTTTCAGAGTGATGATGGCAAACCTAGATGGGGTCTAATACCTGTAACTGGAATAATTTTACATTGTCCTCTTTCTCACATGCTTCAAACAGGTAAAGACAAAACATTTGAGCAATTACAATGACAGTCACGCTCTGTCCATAGCTAATCTTGGAATCTGCTAGCTGACTCTTCATTTTTCTTGAGAGATTGAGGCTGTAAAGATGTCTGAATTCCTAAAAGTAATAGAGGAGAAGAGGTCAAATTAAGAGACCCAAATGAAGGTCAACATTACCCCAGTATCCATCTATTCCGTTAGTCCTACTGAGTGATTGAGCAGTGTGTACTTCTTGGCTGGCTAATGAGAAGCAAGCTGCTCCAGATCAGTCCCAGACCCTTTCCTGTTTCATCCCTCTTCATGACTTTGGCATGTGCTGGTGGGAAACTGGGAAATGTGGAGCTGACCTGATGATATGCACCATTTCCCACTGTGACTGGAAGGAAGGGAGATGAATTGTAAGTAGCATTGTTGTAGTAGAACTAGAGAAGGGATTTAGGATCTGAATCTTTAGGAAGGGAGGCTTCACAGCACAAGCAGTTCATTGCAGTCATCCACAGGGACAGCCTATTACATTTTTCCAGAGGAACCTGAAAGGCACAGCTTTCAAAGCAGAGGGAAGGGAGAAAAAAAAAAAACCAGGGAGAAAATAGTGTGTAGTTGCTATCAGTAGCAGTTCCTAAAAATGCAAAAACATTCCCTAGATATACTGACATAAAACAATTCCATAAATTGGTTGTTTCTCTGTCCCTCACAAATGCAGCTACTAAATCTCTCCATTAAAATAGAAGAAATTATATGAAATAATTTTAGTTCTGAATTTGAGCAACTATATGGGACTGAATAAAATGCAAAGTATTTAGCCTTTACTATGGCAGCAAAGGAGAATTAGTATGTCTTTAGCTGTTATAATTCATTGTTAGTATCCTAAATGAGTAGTGCAGAATACATAAAAGTGATTTTTTAACATTAATATGCATGTTTAATAGTTGGCTCTGAATCCTGCACTGTAGCTGCTAATAGATGGCAAAAACTTTGAGCAGTCTGATGTAGAATATTACATTTCTTTTGCCAGCCATGCAATTTTTTCTTTAATCAGTGTTTAAAAAAATTCATAAAGTTTGAGATGGAAGTATCTACTTCCACTTCTATAATGGTTTGTATATTTCAATTCTAACTTCTTATGATAAGAGATTTCAGTATGGTTACTTTCAAGCTTCAAAATGAAAAGCTCAAACTAGTTTAAAGTATTGAAATTGTTACTCATGAATAAGATTTAGAGACTAGGAGAGAGGGAAGATGAGCTTCAGCCTAACTCTGAATTCCTGAAGCAGCAACCTGGGATTTAGTTCTAGGTTTTAGTCTCACACATTACATACTAATTGGCAGACAGGACTTTCTCCTTTCTGGGAATTGAATTAACCTTTGGCTGGAGAACTGTTGAAAAATGTATTATCCATAATTCCATACTGTTGTACAGCATTGTCGTGGAAAAGGGCCTAAGTGAGTTTGATACTGTAGCTCAGTGTTTCACAAATCTCTGCCACATTAGTAATCAAGAGGTAATTCCAAAGGCCTGCAGTAAACTTATCTGAGTTCACAGAAAATTGATTTTCCAGTTGGATGTTAATTACTATTTTGCTTTCAGGCTTGTCTAGCAAAACCATCACCCTCAGTGTCTACACTTCTAGTACTCACCAATAGTACTCTGGTAAAGGTAACATCTGCAGGATCATGGTACCTCCAGTCTAACAAAAATGCCAATAGTTGTGGTGGGTTTTTTGCTACTATGTTGTTTTGTTTTGTTGTGTTGCTTTGGTTTTTTTCCTCCAAGAATAAGACGTAATTAGACTGCATTAGAAAACAATCCTGTAGAACTGATGTTTTAAATTAAGCAAGAGTTTGGAGGCAAATATGTGTGCATAGAAATTGAAGCTGGATGGTTCAGTTCAAGCAAAACAGATGTCAGCGTGAGAAAAGTCTGCCTGGTGTGGGCAATCCCGTAATAATCATCCTGCCCACTACTCACCCTGGACAAATTTGTCTTTTTTTGTTTTCTGTACAGCATTTTTCTTCTCTTGCCTATGCCTCCCCAAAATTATAGCAAGCAATGTTTACTAAATCAGATGGCCATCATCAAACCTGATCCAAATCTGTACCTCTACAAGGTTTTAAAGACCACAAGGACAACAGTTGCAGAGCCAGTTCTTTGGAGGTTCAATTGAGCACTATTATGTGGAGTTCAAAAGACCAAGAAAAATTAAGACATTCTAGTGAGAAATAATGATACCTTTGAGCAGGATCAGATGAAAAGTAATGTTGCTACAGACTTTAAAGAGGCTAAATTTTCAGATTTTGTTCGTTTATGGACAAATTTTGAGAAAACTCAATGTCACCAAAGATGTAATGATAGTGTATGGCACCATGTTTACCACAAAATAACTCCCCCTTCCTTGTGCAAAGAAGTTATGAATAATAGTGTGCTGATTTCTGGGAACAGAAGATCAGTGAAGATGAGCAGTTTTCTTGAAAAGAGGATGATAAATTCAAGTCCATATAGGAAGAAGTGGTCCCTTTTTTTTTTTTTTTTAAAGGCAGTGTGGTCTTGAGAACTGACTGCTGGAGCTCAAAGAAATAATCTTAGAAAATAACACAACTGAAAGAAAAAAAAAAAGAAAAGAATAGGCACAACAACCTGCATTATAAATAACCTACATTGAAAATTAAATTATGAGGTATACCAGTCAACATTGGACATATAGAATGAACCTATTAGAGCAAATCAAATGAAAAAAAAGCCCAGAAAATATTCACTTTCTGTTGTTCTTAGACAATTACTTTGAAATATTTATTTTTGGGAATGAAACATTTTAAAAGCTAGTGTGCCATAAATGGAAAAATCAAATTGACTTCAAATTTGTAATTATTAAAGTATATAATTGCTTTCATTGTGACAAAATGATTAGCAGTATTTGTAGTAGCAAAACCATATAATTTCTAACTTCTCAGTTGGAAGAATTCATTCCCATTATATGCAAGTTAACACTGCTAATCAGAATACTGGGGTTTACACGAGGGCTGTTGAAAGACATCATAGTTATTATAATTAGTGCTGAAAGGATAGAAAATAAATAAGTAATCCCATTATCTGTATTGACAGAAATGAAAAATCTTAGACTAAATTATTCCTGTTTTCCAAGTTTAAAATTAATAAGTGTGGCAATCGATTACTACTTTTGCATTCCTTCTGTTGTACCACCAGCCTTATTGATTGGATTCAATTAATGTATGCCAACAAGTAAATTAACGTAGCACCTGAGGCATAATTCTCTGGTGGTTCGTGTACACTGACTTCTTAGTATCCTTGCTGTTTTAATTCCTAGTGAGCATATTGCTGGGAGCTACAATATTTTTCAGTCTGGACACGGACATTACCCATGGCTCTAATGACAGGTCATTTACAGCAAACCCATGTTTCACTGCAGAGATGTCTCTTTAAGTGACGTCTTATCAATGGCAATTCAATTAGTCAACCATAAGACTTTGAAATGTATCTCACACTGTGTCACACACCACTAGCTGTTTTGCATTTTAAATGTTATCTTTTGTCATTGCTCTGCTCCTTTGGTATACATAAAAGCTGCATTTTCAGTACAATTCTTCATTCAGAACTTCATGGCAAACATTTTTCCGTGTTAAATGCAACTGCCTTCATTCCCAACAGTGCTGTCGGCTGAAGAGACCTGTGGGCTTGTACTGAGCTTTTCAGAGCTGGTTCTCACCCCATCACCATAGCCCACATGTCACTGATTGCTGTAAACATCCAATGATTCTGAGCATCTGAAATAGCAGAACATCCAGGTGTCTGAAATACTCAGCTACTGCAATATAAATGGAATACAAATATTGATACTACTGTGGAGTATACAACCTGTACATACAGGCAGAAGTGCAACTACTTTAAAGTAGCAGAGTAGCAGAGAATTTAGGGCCAGGTCCTGATTTTTCTGGGATACTTACTCAATGAAGACATCCTTATAAGACATGGTCTTACTCTGCATCAACCAGCTGATCTCCTTAGGGATAAATAAAATTGCTTTCCATAGGAAGTGGTGATGTGCTGCAGTCTTTGGGAAGAAGGTGCCTCCTGTAGTGCCTGCTACAGCACAGAGCAATTACATTGTTCTTTCTTCAGTGTACAGTCCTGTATGTACTAAACATATGCTGTTCAGGATGCAAAAATATAAAGTAAAGGAGATTTGGTTCACAAGCTGTGCAATGTAAAGCTCAGAGCAATATAGCACACTTAAAAATATAACACTTTTCAGTTAGTAAGTGCAATACACTCACGTTAAAAAAAAAAATCCATATATTTACTGGTTGTAATTGAGCGGGATGGGTCTTCTAAACTGACATAGAAATCTTGAATACCAGGTTTTTTGTTTCCCTAAATTCTGTCTTCTAACTTTGCTGTAATGTGAATGTGAATGACTATACAAGTCGTTCTTTTCCTGTCCTTATGTATGAGAAGTTGTGTTTGTCAATCTTTTCAGTAGTACTGGAATGTTTTGTGGGCCTGTACATTCTTATTTCTAAATGAATATTTTCACACATGCATCTTTGAGTTTATAAATCACGATTTAAAGCTATTTTTTTCCATTGTTGCTTAGAAATAAAACTCACTTGTTATTTACAAAGAGAAAGTATTGCCAAGGCCAATCAACTAGTGTATGTGGCAAGACTGAAAGCTAAATGTACACAGACAGTTTCCCTGATAAGCTACATAGTATTACAGGACACCAAGTTGTTTAACATGCAACATTTGTTTTACAAGTGTATGCAACATCTAATTCAGTATTTAAAATTCCATGCTAATGAACAATTTTAACTAGTTTCAAATTACTGGATCGCTATTCTGAGATCAAATTTTAATGGAGGAAAAAATTGTATGATAAGGCTCATTAAAAGATTTTAAAATTTAATTAGACTGCAGTTTAAAAAAAAATAGTGGGCAAATTTATCCTGATAGAACTGTGCTGGTTTGTAGTAAACAAGAAAAATGAACTCATAAAGAAAAGAGATAAATTATATCCACCAGTTTATGCTAGAAATGTTTTGAGGTTTTTTTATACTAATAACACATACATGTGTAAATGCATATGTGTGTGGGCTGAGACATGCATATGTATTTTCAGGGCGCATCTTTGTTAGTGTGTTAGTTTGAATCAAGAGCAGGCCTTTGAAGTGCATATTTTTCTTTCTTTCTTATTGAGCTTTGGTTCATGTCATGTGGAGCTTTTGCAGTGCCTCAACTTGATTCCTTTCAGATGAAACTAGGATTCAGATTTGGAAGATTTAGCACACTCCAGGAGTGTAACTAATGCACTCCAGCTGCAAATGGGCATTCAGTCCAGAGGGCCAGACTAGAGTTAATCTGAAATAAAAAGCCTTGGAAAGTGAACATTATGGACACGTGTCGTCTGCATCAACTGTTTCTCTCTACAGGGTTGCCACTATCCATCTATAAACCATCTGCTAACCTAGAAATGGTCTTTGAATTTTTGTATGTTCTTTATTTTATTTTGGTTTGGTTTTTATTTTGTTCTATTTATGATTCTCTGTAAAGGATAAGACACTGTTCCTACACAACCATAGCAGGCACTGCTATAGTGCAGCACAAAATAAGTATATGCATGTATTCAGTGAGATGGCCAGTTATAACAGCTTTATTACTGTATTATATTAGATTGTTGCAAAACCTGCATGATCTGTATCCCTCAGCAGAAGCTCACTTCTCTAGTCTGAGCCATCTCTTGCTGCTCCCATTGACTTTTAAAACCTTATCCTGAAGTGTGTGCAGGTTATTATTCAAGTTGCTGTACAGTTCTACTAAGCTAATTGGATGTTGTTGGAGCATGTATGAGATAATTGCCCTAAAATCCACCCATATGGAACTCAGTCCCTGGCTCCACAGTATAAATTCCAATATTAATAATATTTTCCATTACTACAGCAAGAAATGTTACAGATTTAAAGTTAGTTATAAATGTGAGTTGCTGTCTGCAGTAACTGCTTTGCAGAGCCTTTCTGAGGTGTGTAAGGGTTTTTACATTTACACATGCACAAGTTTAAAAACCCAACTGTACTTCCATATCTCTCTAGAGCAGTTGGTTTTGTTACTGCGCTGTTCAAAAATGCTTCACTTTTATGCATTTGATTAAAACTGAATCACTGGGGAATATGAGCCCACATGACAAAATCATCACGTAATTTGGCAGAAGCATAGAACAGTTGACAGACCTTGCTTAGGGAGAGCCCCAGGACAGAGCTAGCAGAGGGAATAAATTCACCTTTGACCAGAAGCTAAAGCAGTGCCTTTTGGATTGAGAATTAAGTCTTGCTGTAAAACATTCCATCTGGTCCAACACCAAACATTCATATGCTTGCCACAGGAGCATTGAAATTTGAGCTTTTCAGAAATGTATAATAAATTATACTGTTGCTTATATCCTTAAAATGAAATTATTCAGCCTGTCTCATATTCTGAAGAAACCTGATTGCATGCTTAACTTGATCTGTGTAAGGGGTAACTTCACGGGCCTCTGCAGTAGGAAAAATTATTTCTTATTACTTTGTCTGATTCTCTAATTAAAATTGTAGGAGTATATATTCCTCTTGTCTTGGATGTCCAGTTCAGGATAAGGTAACCATTTTAAATGAAAATTTCACTATGCTTTCCAAAAATAAGATTTTCTAAAAAACACCACTTTCTAAAAAATACCCAACTTTACTTTCTCAAGGTTCATAAATATATTTAACTTTAGTGACTAACATTTGCAGTGCTGTCTCATTTTGTAATCTGTATTTTGGGGTGACGTAATATTGAAATATTATGGCTTTCTATGTGGAATTTGCTTTGGTTTATTTTCTGAGCCAATTTATAGATATACTTGTTTGGGGTTTGGTTTTCCCTTGGTTTTCTCTTCCTGTTCCTGTTAATAGGGTAAATGAAAACCAGACCAGAAGGATGAAAGGCTGTTAAAAAAGAATATGGGATAAGCCAGCCATGTATTGGCTGACAAAATAGCAGGCAGAGGCAACCTAATGAGAAAAAAATGCTCTGATACAATAGGAGGAAATAAATTTATCCTGCTCTATTTTTTTTTTTTTAATCTCTCTGTTTCTTGTTCAAATCATAGATCTTTGAGTGGCATGAAACCAGTTTCCTTCATTGCAGCTTTCCAGGATGCATTCTGCTTACAAACTTCAATTTGTGACTTTGAATTTTTTAAGTGGAGCCATGAAAACTTCTGGCTCTCTGTCTTCTATTAAGACCACTTAAAAAGGAAAACTTTGGCATGCCAGAATCATAAAGCTGAATATCTGGGGGTTTCTACTGAATGAATTAACCTCAGAATAATCCCCACTTAATCTCTATCTAGTCATGACCTAAGTGGATACATCTCGGGAGAAAGGTGGTTTATGATACAAAGTCTCAGAACTAGAGTATGTATATTAAGGACACGTGTGTTGTGTTTCATGTTTTATTTAATCAAGATGTTCAATAGTGGGAATACAAGATAGAAATGCACTAGATTTTGTCAGAGAAGTTTCTGGAAGTGATAGTGCACATACATCATTGTATTTCCCAATAATGTATCACCAAGTTGGTTGTTCAGTGTTTACTGAGGAAAAATTAGTTTTCCTAAAAAAATAGTACATGAAACCTGATCATGATTTGTTACAATCTTTTATATCCATCCATCCATCCATCCATCCATCCATCCATCCATCCATCCATCCACCCACCAACCTCAAAGTTTTAAGTTGCTAGAACTGGAGGACCACTATAAGATTAAGAAAACCCAACCACAAAACAGACAAACAAACCAAACCCCAGTTAAGGTAGAAAAGTTAATTTGGCTAAATGGTTGTTTTTTAAGTTTACTTGATGGTCACATATATCACAGGAACTTCTCCATAGTATGTTTTGTTTTCTAAATATTTAATGTTCCTATCTTGCATCAGAAACTTAAGTATGTTTGTTTCTGTTTGTGACATTCACAAGGATTACAAAACTGTACTAATCTAAACAAATAAGTGGTTGAGCAACTGTAATAAACAGTCACTGCAGTAAGCCCAATACATATTCTCACTGAGATTTTGAAACAAACCAGAAAATACCTTCATTTTACACAATAACTTCTATCAGAAAATCAGTTAAATGTTAGACAATACTCATTTTGGAAAAGAAAAATATAAAATCACAAACTGCATGAAAATATATTTAGAAATGGCTTGTTTGTACTAGAACATGAAGACCTGTGTTTTTATTCCTGAAAAAGAGAATTTTTCATTTAAATAGGAAAACTTTTACTAGTAAGTATGCAACTAAGATGAAGCTGGGGAAAAATTCCTTTAAAAATACCTTCAACTTTGACTTTGCAGGTTTATAACTAAACAGAAATTTTTTACCTTACCTATAGGCTCTAGCCTTCTTTGATTTTTCTTGAAAAATAATAATACATGAAAATATTTTTCTTTTTCCCCCCCTCTTTCTTCCTTATTTTTCATATTCAGCTAAATGGATAGTTTGCCTAACAGAGGAGGCCATCTGGGGCTGTGTAGTATTCAGATTCTTCTGTTACTTATATGTTTCATACAGAATTTCTCTCCTTCTAGGATGTTGTACTATGAACCGCAGTGTCTAGACAAAAAGAAAAACTTCTTTGATGGAACAAATATTCCCCAGGTAGGGAGTTTGATGTATTGAAGATAGAAGAGACTAAATAATTATTGCTGTATATTGAATTTTGGTTAAGATTTAAAAAATAATGATTAAAAAAAATGTATCAACGGGACCTGCATTTCTTGCACTTCCAGCTTTGTCAAGGAGGATGAATCGCACTGTGTGGTAGGCTGGATAACCCACACCTGTATGACATCAAGTGGTGCAGATCCTGTTTCTGGCTGGCATAAACCAGAAGTAATTTAAGAGTGAATCAGTTCTCTCTAAATTAGTGCTCCAATTGACTGCAAGAACACAAACATTGTCAAAGAGAATTTGAGAGAAACACACTGACAGTTTCACAAAAGTCTTAAAGAGGGAAGAAGGGGGAGAGAGGCAGTGATAAGGGAATAGGGAAAAGGAGAAAATATCTTTTTAAATTAACATCCTTTTATATGTAGAACTTGTGTATTAGTATAACAGTTATGCAAAATACTGTTGTTTCTCCAGAAAAATGACTTTGATCTTTAGTGGCTGTAATACATAGAAAAATAATGAAATATTTCTTTTGTCATTTAAAGAAAAAAATTAAGATGACCCTAAGTGCTTGCAGAGGAGTCATCTATCTAAGAAGAAAAAGAAGCCTTAATTTTGAGTCTAGACAAATACAAATTACTGTTGACTGAGATAACAAGTGTTGGGAAATTTTCAAACTAGATATAAAATTTGTCTATAAAATTAAACTTCTTTTGAATTCAGCATGTAATTGATCTGGACAGTAAGTAGCAAAACTCTGATACTACTCTTTAAGATCATGAATGTGCTGTGAATGAAGTAAAGACATCATTTTATAGCTAAATGAGGTGTTATTTACCATTTGAAAACACAAGACAGCATCTGACAATAGCTCTTGATCTAGATGTTTAGTACATAGACCTAATTTTTCTTTAGCATGCTCATGTAACTGAAAACAGTTTCAGGTTAAATGAGGACAGAAGAGGGTCTTAGAGACACAGATTTCAGCTGTTTTTCATCTTAAATCTGTACAGTCAATGTCTAATTCTTTATAGAAAAAAGCTCAGTGAGGAAAATTTTCAAGATTAAAAACATGATTTTAATGTTCAGAACTTGAAGCTATTTCACTTTGCATTAGCAATATGAAGTTTCATCCACTTTGCATAATGGGGGTTATAAGTCCTTACAGGGTTTATAAGCAATGCTCTTGTTGATGTCATCTCTTGCTGTTCATATTAGATCATATTTCCTATCCAGCAAGTAAAATCACATGATTCCTGTGACAGAGCATAAGTTGTACATGTATCATGGTAATCATACTCTCTTCATAACCTCAAACCCTGTGAAAAAGAAGTCAGCATCGGGAGTCCCTATTATAAGAACTGTGTCCCAGGAACTTTTCAGGGGTTTGCTAAATGTAGGGGGAGACTTTGTTTTCTACTATATTTGAAATATTGTTAGAGCCTGTGGTCAGAAAATACACATGAAATATACTGGATTTCAACTTCTGTACAGAGTGGGTTGGTCTTGCCTTTAGTCAGGTGCTGTCATATCAGATTTTTTTTTTTTTAAAGAAAACTTGCAGTCTTTTAAACTTGAAAAGTTCTACTAAAAGCTTCAGTATGATACTTCATTTATCTTTCTCAACACCAACAAACAAAAAGCCCATACAACTCCCCTACCCCCCCACCAAAATCTGATACTAGAATGGATAATAGTATCCCTTAAATCAGTTGTCCCCACCTCTAAATCCTTATTGAAGACAGTTGAAAGGCTTTGTTGTTTTAGTGGAGTATTTGTGGTTTAGTGACCCCCCCTCCCAAGATTAAAGTTTTGCATCATAATGGGGCTGTGATTAAGGAATAAACCTGCTGTTCAGCTGGTCAAAAATCCATTACAGAATATTTATGTGGAGACATTATTTTATGTCCTCACTGTCATTCATGAAAAACATAAGCAATGTAGAAGAGAGAGTAGCAGAGATGTCCTTTTTCGCTATGAAACTCTGGATTAGTTTTCTGTGAAGGGTCCTGACATTTTCTCTCCACTACAGAATATTTAAAGTGCTAGTACAAATGTCTGAGGTGGGAATAGTTCCTCCTGGGTGTGTAGAATCTAAACCAGCAGAACTCCTGGAGATACGCCAAAGATTTGAACAGCCTGTAGCAGTATTTTTTTGTGAGCCATATAACATAGCATTTGAGTCTGGAGAGTATAAATAAAGATACAGTGGAACCAGAGTGAATGGCAATTTACCATATATTCAAACATAGTTATTTGAGCCAGCTAGTGCTGAAATTTATTTCCCTAAGAGTTTATTCATGTTAAGTATAGTGCATTACTGCAATTTTGGAGCAGACTTTCACATCCACGCAGCTCGTGTGCTTCTCAGATGTTGTCAGCAGGGCTCTTGGTCTCTTGGTTTCGCAGTCTGACAGGATGGCTCTGCCTTCAGGCATTGCTTAATTAGGAATTGAATGATGTAGGTAAAAAATGTCGGTGTACTTGTATCTAATTAAGCTTTGCTGCTGGAAGTGTTCAACATATATACTCAAAGTTAGTGTATGGGCTGAATTCTGGGCTGGGGTAATGGTGGTTGTTCACAATTGGATCAAGCACCTAAACTTTCTTATTTTGCTATGGCTATATTGGATAACATAGGAACAGGATAACTGCACTCAAAAGTTTGGGAAACTGTCTGTCTCCTGATAATCCTAATGGAATACTCATACTGTAAGGCTGATGTGAACTTATTTTTGTTCTATCACTTAGTTTAGGGTGGAGTGTAGAGTATTAAATTCTGCATGTTTGACACACCGTGTGTTTCGTAGCTTCCTAGAGATCTGCTGCTCTTTTAAACAAGTTTAGCTAAATATTTTGCTTTTCTTTCCATCCAGACATTTGAACTGTGGAATGCAGTAAACTCCTGCAGCTGCACAGCTACAAATTTCAGTGAAGAATGAGTGTCAGGCTTGGAGAGAAAATGAGGAAGGTGCGATTTTCTATGCTGCAAAGTGACTGTCCATAATTTCAGCTCTCTTAGTTTTATCTGGCACTTCCTATGACAAAAGAGCCATCTCCAAGTTGTTTTGAGACACTTCACAAAATTCACTGCAGGAACAGATGCAGTGTCAATACAAGATGTATGAATTTGTGGATGCTAATGGTACTTCAGATTAGAGTGTCCTTTCTGCTTTGTTCTTGAATTTCCTTTATCCCTTACTGCCACGGATCTGAATGCTGAAGAGCTCCTATTATGACTACTACACTTGTCTCCATGACAAATTAAAGTTTCTGGTTAGTTGAGAAAAAAACACTTTCAATTTAAAATAAATCCCTGACTTTGTTAGGCTCATTGCATTTGTAGATTTAGGCTTTGACTCAGAAGTAGTTAATAAAAAATTTAAAGCACGTACTCTTTCCTTGAGGTCATCAAAGCTACAGGTATGTTGACTCTTGGCCTTAACATGAAAATGGAGAGTTTCATCAACATAAGGCCTTCTGCTGTTTATTTTGGTGAGATCACTCCTTAATTTCAGTGAAATAAAATGGTAATTTTAAGAGTCAGACTCAGTCTTGCTAGAGTGATTTAGAAATGCATGTCCACCAATCTCTGTACTTCAGACATCGTGGGTTTGAAGTATGATGTTTCTTTTCCTTCATTTCATAAATAATTTAGATTAACAAAATCCAGATGGTTTAGAGCTCTTAGCAGCCACAAGTTCAAGAAATTGTTTAACCTTTGAAAGGAAGACTCTATACTTTTTGAGTTCTTTCTGCATTTTATTCAGAACTTAACAGTTCAGGGGTTTTATTGTTTAGTTTCTTTTTCAAGAAACCTGTTTGCTTTAAGACATCAGTGGGAGGGTGTATTTGTGAGTAATGGGAATGTGCTTAATGAGTGTCTGGTGGAATACACAACATGAAAATGCAGTTTTCAGCCCTTCAAGGAAATCTTCCTTTGTAGGATTTCTTGAAGAAACTTAATCTTCTGAATATCAATTTCCGTATTTAAGAGTGGGTTTTTAAAGTTTATTTTAGTATTCCTTCATTGCTACTGTTGTTGGTATTTTGATTGGAGAAATAGCAGCTGCTTGAAGATCAAACACTCTGACAGATCATCTGTACCAAGTTATCGTAAATTTGCTGGAAGTGCCAGGAGTCAGAAGCAGAATTAGATTAGCAGAAGATGATTGTAACATCTGGTTTTTAAATCAGAACTCAAAGTTGGGGACTTTGGCCTGGTTTTTTACTATTCAGACTTTTTTGCTAGTTCTATGTAACATGCAAAATAAATTCTTCTCTAATATAACTTCAAGACTCACCTGTGATGCTATTAAAATATTATTTCCATAAATAACAAAAGTGTTATGGCAGAAAATCAGTCGTGAATATAGGTGTGGACATCTCTGGAATGCTGTGAACTCTGTTTTCTCTCTGTGCCTCTATTTCTTAGGTCTTGTTTTAGGCAGCATTCAGGATGGAACAGCACTGCTTGCCACAGTGACTGATGAATGATTGCATAGCTCTAATGGGACAAATAGAAAGAAGAAATGAAAGGGTAGAGAGACATCCCCTCATGCCTAGTTAGAGCAGTACCCTGTACACTAATGTTATATTTTATGGTTATTTATCCCCTGGCACTATTTAACACCACCAATTTTGAAGATAAATGTAGTAAAAGCATTTTTATCCTGCTGCTATGAAAATGTGCTTTTAATAGATTTAGGTTTTCTCGGGTCATAAGAAAGAAATAGAAAGATTTTGCAGCTTTCTAAAGGACTGTATTATATGTGGAGTTTAAAATGTCATAAAGCAGCTTGAAACACTATAGGGAGTCTGTGCAGTAATTGGAAAAATGTTTCATACTAATGTTTGGATTGCATTAGTGTGAGCTGTTGGCATACATTTTGTGACAATAAACATGTCTTTGCTTAATTGTAATTATGGCTTACAAAAAGGTTTAAAGAAAGAAAGTGAGAAATGTACTTTGGTGAGTATGGATAATGATATTTCAATGCACTTAAGGTAGAAGACAGCACTCCTGAAGACCAGCTCTGGCTTGCAGACCAGGATTACGTATTTATTTAATAATATTTAGAAAGATTGGGGAGTTAGGGCTTCTCTATTCTACCCTTTCTCTTCACAAATTAGCAACTGGCATGGTTGCCAGTCAGTATCTCTTCCTCAGATTAAATTCCTGTTAACAACACATGAGCAGATTCTAATCATTATTCAGTACTGACCTGTACCAGATTTTCCTTGGTGCTGTTGTCTTCAGCTCATCCCTCCCACAGCAGGTTTAGTCAGCAGAGCAAAAGATAAAAGAGCCGGAATCATCCACCTTTGAAAAGTCACTTGAGGAAAAAATTATAATTGGAGAATCTGTATCAGCATCTCATACCTCCACAGTAGCTCACTGTGAATACAAAGTTGGGCTTTATTTGGACCTTGTGGAAATCCCCCAGCATCTTGATATAGTTGGAGCTTGAGTTTCAGGTTACTTTAGATCCACTGAAATCTCTTAAGCTTAAATTCTGAATCATAAGCAATCACGAAATCTGAAATTTATTTTCTTGTCTTAACAAGAAGGTAAGTCGGCATTACTGGGACAGGTAATTTAACGAGAAAAATAACAAGGTGAAAAATATTTACACATAATAGGAGGACTTTAAGCAGCATGGTTTTTTGCTTGGTTTGACATTTTAAAGAAAATTTAAGATGTAACTGCTGTTTTTTATATTCTGTAATGACATTAAAAATAATGTTGAGCAGATTAACTGACATATATGCAAAATACTTGTGATTACAGCATTGTGCTGAGTGCTAGCTTCCACAGGTAACATGGATCATGACAGAAATGTGACTGACTGACCTTCAACCTGAGCTACTTATCCAGAGCCCTCAAGAGTTTATCCTTGATCTCCAGTGTGCAAAAAAGCCACACCTTCCTATGGGCTCTTCTGTTGTTTGTACTTTGAGCTACATCAGGCTGGATAGATAAGGAGCTCATATTTACCTTATATTTGGATGGCTGTATTTTAAATTTTATACTGGACTTGCAGTCCCCCATCCTACCCCTGCCTTTCCCTTTTTCACTTATAGATAAGATGATGCACAAATACCTCGTTCATTTCTGCACAAACAGCAGCCTCTCCTTGGGCATGATCAGCTGATGAACACCTTCTTTTTAGTGGAACTTACATTATACAAAGGGTTATCAATGTGGAATCATTAGGACAGGAAAAATATTGTTTTCATCCTATGTATATAACTTTTATACCTATTGCTTATATATCTGGATGCAGTATCAAGCTCACAGCCGTATCAACATTCAGGAGTTTTAATAATAGCTGATAGTCTTGATAACAGAATAAAATTTTCTAGGTAAGAATCTAGAAATGTGGAAATATGCTTTAAAGCTGAGTTATACCACAAATGCCCTAGCACAAGCCGTGGAAAATGATTTAGTGGCCAACATTAAATGATTACCAACCAGAATGATGTCAATAAAAAATGTCTCATCAGCATGAGTAACAGGTAACTCAATCAAGCACAGAGCACAGGCAGTTCATCACAAATATGATATGAAGGCATATATCTCTACATGGAATACGGTGCAGAGCTTTACAGATAAGCCAAGTTCACTCTCTCAAGCAGCTTTAGAAGAGTAGATTTGCTCTGAAGCATTAAAATCTATAGAATAAGACATGAAACTCTAGTGAAGACTTCTTGCACTGTTTTCTCTCGAGCAACTCCAAGGAAGTGGTTTTCATAAATTATTTCTTTTTTAAAGCAGAAACTATAACTGTAGGAAAGTTAACAAAGCACATGCTATGATAGATGAGAAAATTGACCACCCTCCACTAGGTGAAAAACTAAAAGCTTCTGCATTCCTGGTAACAATTTATGGTAGTTATGTTAAGCGCTTTAAAATGTTCTGGTTTTAATTCATCTTTTATGTGCATGGCATAAATACGGGGTTTTTTTGAAGATCTGGACGTCAGTGAAATATAATCAGTCTGACTGGATGTTTATGGACCTTTGATTTACCTGTCCCCTGTTAAAGCCCTGGAGGTGGTAATGGAGAAGTGACTTTGACTTAAGGTATTTTTCAAGGAAAAGCAGCAAAACTGGAGAAAGGAATTGTGTGTACACTCTCCATGAACAGTCTTCCAGCTTTTTCTTTGGTGGTTATGACACTGCATTTTCTTTTGCTATATTGTGTTAGATTTTTGCTTAACAAGGCATATTTTCATAATATGAAGCGCTTCTAGTGCATTTTGGGAGCTCCATTCTTCAGAAAATACCCTGTAGGGGGCCAGGGAGATGCAGGGAATGGTGGAATACAACGTGAATCCTCATCTGAGGCAGGAAGAGTCTTGGAGAAGAGATCAATAAAAGATATGGCTCCACATGGGAAGTATATCTAGCAGAGGACTGCTGTAGATACCAGAAGCCAATCCCCATGTCAGGACACACTGGGAGATAAGCATTCTGGTAAGAAGCTGAGAAACTCTTGTCCCACTTGCTGCACCATAAATCTTCCTGATGTAGCCCCACTTATATCCCTGCACTAGCAGCAGTCCCTTACTCTCCTTCCAGCAGCTCTTCCACACTGTGCGGTCTGACCCCATCTGAAAGAAAGACCACCCTGCAGGTGTAGTGCTCCTGTGCCTGCCTGAAGGTCACCTTTGGTAACGTCACAGAATTCAAGATAGTAGGAAATAAAGGTGAGAGCAGACACAGTTAAGTGGGGCTCTGTAACCCCCGTCACAAGCCATTATAGCATCCCTTGTACTACGCCCCACCCTGTATTTTATGCCTATGTCTTGAACCAGATTTCGACCAAAATAAATGTCAAGAGAATAGATCTAGTTTTGGAATAAGCATTTAATCCACCTGTGTGGACTTTGCTCCATAGAAGGTGCCACTGTTGAATTGCCAATTTCACCTTCAGAGCTCTTAGGACAGTTGTTTATGGTTGGAGGGAATAATTTACTACCCAGTTAACTTTTTCACTCTGAACATGTTAGTACTGCTGGAGATATATGTTTTTGCCTTTTGTGTCTCTAATATTTTATGGATTACATTAGTGCATAGAGACTGAATTTTCTGGTAATAAGTCAGATAATTCCACTTTGTAACTGTTCTTCCTCCAAATTATTTTGTGAAACTGCTGTCAGAAGCTGAACTGGATTTATTTATCCTCTATAGGCCAAAACATGTTGGCTCTACAGAAAATGATCACTGTCTAGCTGACTTTGTTGAGCATCCATGTCAATTCATACTACAAAATATGCTTTTCATGTACTACAAAGTCTTTTTAAGGCATCTGAGACCTGAGTATGGTCTCAGTACAACAGCAATACTTGAGATAAACCCTTAAGAGATCATCCTCCTGACATGAGGAAATAAACCGCTTGATACATTCTGTCTGAAAGTCTCTTGAATCATTGGAAGCGAGTTCACCAAAGGGAGGAGAGAATCAAGTAGTAAGATCCTACTGAAATACTGAAAATACTGCCCTCCCAATAAAATCCTTTGTAATAGTCACATTTACTTGTAAATTAATCACTTTATTTACCAATATAATGAAACTCAATGAACCCAACTCTAGTAAAATAAAGGGAAATGTTTTAAACTTACATTCCTGCTTTGGTTATTTATATCTAGTAAACACTGCCTTGCTAAATTAATCATCTCCAGGAGCTATAGCTTGCATGTTTTTGCTCATATTCTGTAGAAATCAGACACTATTGGGGGTGTACAGGTAGTGCTCGAATACAAAGAGAAGTTGCTCTCATTCCATAACCCAGGACATCAGTTTGGTGTCATCTGTTCATGTACCACATTTCTGTCACAAGACAAAATGGTAAAATGGCTTTATTATCTCTATTAAGGGATTAATGCAGCTCTTCCATGGAAATATAGAGGAAGAACACTGTGTACTGACATTTTCCAGTGCCTCCAGCAAACAGATCATACAGATTTTAGCTACATACTCTTTTTATTACCCCTGCTTATGTGAAGGTGAACAGACTGCACTTGAATATTTAGACCTCGCCTTTTCTGAAAACTTCATTCATAGTGATGATGTGTTCTGCTTCACTGACAGTTTATGGTAGGGAAATTAATTAAGACTAATTGAATTCTGAGGAGAGGGAAGAATAATCTTTGGACGTGAGTGTGAATTATTGAGAAATAGTGTAATGCACATGCTTTTAATTTTCAAAGTATATAATAAAGAATGTACTGATTTTTAAAAGAACAGCAGTAATTTCACATTTGAAATAATGGAGTTAAAAATCAGTGTGGTATTAAAAATAGTGCCTTTAGCTTCCTCATTAGCAGTCATGATTGTTTAATCGATAGGAGTCAGGAGAAGTGACACAAAAACCTCCATTGCTGCTGAAGCAGACAGGATATTGACATTTAAGCAAATGCTTTAAACATACTGTGCTTACACTTCTAGTTTTAATATTAAAAGCTGGTGGGGGAGCTTATCTGTTTTATCATCCATATTAATCTTGCACGCACAGCAAACTTCATGTTCTTTTTTTTTGTTATTTTCCACATGAAAGAGAATTACAAACCTCTCAAATAATCCTTTTCTTTCAAGGGTTTGATTGAAACCTCTGCAACATTTGGAACTTTGGAGATATTTCCATTGATCTCAGCTGCTATGAGCATGGATAATAGCCAGAATAACACAAAACAACCAAACTTCCAGGATTTCTTCATTCTAATAATTCATGTCCGAAACTTTTCAGCAGCACTGTTGGTAAACCATGTGTCTGCACTGATTTTTTGGGGAGTTGGGAGAGTTATACTCAGTAGGGCTAATGAGATCTGAGAATTATATAATATATAGTTATGAACATGAAATATTTTTAGGGTAGTCAACTTTCAGTGTGATTTGGAAATTACC
This sequence comes from Atrichornis clamosus, assembly GCA_013400975.1. Lineage (NCBI taxonomy): Eukaryota > Metazoa > Chordata > Aves > Passeriformes > Menuridae > Atrichornis > Atrichornis clamosus. The sequence goes on from WBMZ01002250.1 coordinate 229,666, forward strand.
AGTGTTGTATTTTAGGATTCTTTGTGACTGAATGAAATATTGAGGGATGCGCTTTTGTAGTGTTGTTAAAATGCTATTTATTTGTCTTTTTTTATTTCATAAGAATTACGATTCTTTGATATAATGTTTTTGCTACATCAAGATTCTGGAAAGTTCAAACGGCCTTAGTGAAGGACATATAAGAAGAAATTATGTGCTGACTTTCTAATTTCTCCTAAAGGCTTTTGAAGAGGTATCATCATACACATTCGTTACAGGGAGCTTTTTGGTTTTGATGCTTTGGAACCATGTGATTCATTGAGCATGTTTTTCTATTTTTTTAAGATGAGGGGGTTATTTTGGTCCTTGATTTTTACATCAATTGCATTAAATCTGTCTTTGACCAATTTGACAGAACCACTTAGAATTTAAAGTGCACTTCTTGTTAATTTATATGAGTAAACAGAATGGAAATACTTTTGAATGCCTACTTGTAAAATTGCCCTGTTCAACAGAACTCAGATTTTAGCTGAGCACTAAAAAAATTGTTAAACAGAAGGAAAACAAAATTAAAGTCTTCTAGAATTAATTTTGTCTATTTCTTTTAGCCATTTGCCTTTTAAATGTTTCTGTGTTACCACTCCTATCACTTTTAATTCTCCTGTGAGGAAGAATTCCATCATTCCTTCCCTGGGAGATGAGCTGAGGGAGGAGGTCTGACTGGTGTGTTTGGCAGCAATGCATACAGTTACTCTGGGACAATATTTGTAGAAAGGTACCAGTCCTAGGATTGCAATTCACTCATCTTTTTGGGATGTGGGGTATGAATAGGGCCAGCACTGAAGTCTAGAAAAGAGGACTCTTTTGTGACAATGTTCCCTTCTTCAGTGCTTAACACCAACCTAGCTATAGAAGTATCTAACATATTGTCAAGGCAAAACAGTCTTAGCCCTGGGATATTTTACTTAATTTGTTGCCAATTAGCACAAGTTTCTAATGACCAATTTGGGTATTGGGCAGGAAAAATGAACATAAACAACCAAGCCCTGAAGCAAACACCCCTCCCCTTCCTGGCCCAGCCATAGCTGGAGCCAGCCCCCTTCCCTCCGCAGCCCTTCCCGTCCTGCTGGGGTCCAAGCCCACATTCCCTCCTCTCCAGGGAAGCCCACCTCATCTGAGCAAGGGGAGAGAAAGATACTTCTGGGAACTTTGCTGTCAGGGACTGAAATCCCCCAGCCAAGTCCACAAGGTGGTCAAGCCTACCAAGGCACACAGAGCAAAGTAGTCACCATGCACAGTTAATCACAGAAATCTCTGTGGCTGACAGCTAATAAATATTCATAGCCAAGTGCTTCTGCCACCATTACGTATTTTAAAATAAAGATCTCTGTGTGAAATTGAAACCTAATGTTTCATCTAACTTGTTTGCAGTGCAGCAAAAAAAAAAAGAGGTTTTTACCTATTAAAATGATGGATTGCATCTCCTTAAAGGATGATTATAATTAGTTGAATAAACATCTAGAAAGTAATGATCCGTAAAGATACCACTATCCCACTTGCACATATAGTAATGAACATAGTATGCTTATTTACCAACCAAAATTATGGCTGCACATGACATCCTCAGTGATACAAAATGCAATAAACCTCTTATCGTTTGAAGATGCTTCATTGTAAGTTTGAGACAAGTTAGTCCAACCCCTTATGAATTGAAAATTAGTTATTTTTAAGTTCTTTAACCGCTTTTCAAATGTTGTCTGTCATTCACTATGAGTAGTTTCAATACGCTTTTCTGACTGCATCAAAATAATTGAGTCTGCTCTTGTGAGACCCCACCTGGAGCACAGTGTCCAGCTCCGGGGCTCCCAACAAAAGAAGGACATGGACCTGTTGGAGCAAGTCTAGAGGAGGGTCACAAAGATGATCAGAGGGCCAGAGCACCTCTCCTGTGAAGACTGAATGAGAGACCTGAGGCTCTTTAGCCTGGAGAGGAGAAGGTTTTGGGGAGACCTTATAGAAGCCTTCCAGTAACTGAGGGGAACCTACAAGGGAGGTGGAGAGGGACTTTTGACAAGGTATGTAGTGATAGGTCAAGGGGGAGTGGCTTTAAACTGAATAGTATGTTTAGATATGTATGTTTAGATAAAATATTAGAAAGAAATTCTTCGTTGCGAGGTTGGTGAAGCACTGGAACAGATTCCTCAGAGAAGTTGTGTATGCCCCATCCCTGGAAGTGCTCAAAGCCAGGTTGATGGGATCCTGAGCAACCTGGTCTAGTGGAAGATGTCCCTGCTCATACCAGGGAGTGTTCAGGAACATGTTCGGTGTAAGGAGCTCGAGGGGCAACTGCAGGTGGAGCTGCAGGTTGAGCTCTGGGTGGGAACCTGAGACAAGAGGCCATGGACTGCTGAGCCTTTGCACAACAGAGGGTACAGGGACCTGTAGCACAGCCAGGTGAGGGACACTGAGACACACGGCAGGAGCCCATGGCTCAGGAGGAGCAGCGAGACTTGGACTGCGAGGGGATAAAAGCCCATGGGATCCTTTGTGCAGGGTCCCTCCTTGGAGGCACCAGCTCTCGAGATATCTGGGACTCTGCCATGGAAATCCTGGGGTCAACCTGGTGAGGAAACCTGGTCTGACTGTGAGTGGGGTGTGGAGTCCAGCGGGGACCCATGAGGTCACTGGAGCCACCCCCGTGAAGGGGATTCGGTCCCAGCAGCGACAGTCTGGGACACTGGGAGTGTGACTGCCAGAGAGTCTTGTGAATGGTCACACCATGAAGATTCCTTAACTGGGCATTGGAACTAGATGATATATAAGGTTCCTTCCATTCCAAACCATTCTATCATTTTATGAAATTTTCTCATCACGGTGTAATTGAGAAGCAATGCTTATCTTAAATAGTCTTAATTTAAATTTATTTATAAAAGTCCTGTTCCTGGATTTAAGGACAACAATGAGAGATAAAAGTTTAGACTTGTTTTCTTTAGGGCTGTGGGGTTTGATTTTTGTGGTGTAGCTGCTGGTGCAATAATCAGTAGTGCATTCCTCTACAGATGTTGTCCCATGCATTATATACATGAACACCATGATGACCATGATATTATATTAAATATATAAATGTAAAAACTATTTCCACGTTACTGCGAGTGAATAGGTGCATTTGTTATAAGATCTGATTGTTAGGTAAATAAGACAAGTTTTACACTGTTGTTTCTCCCTCTAATTCTTACCTTGTGGGGGATGTTTTCTTGTGTGTTTGACAGATGGTTTGTTCAATAAAGTAATTCAGACATTAGAAATGATACTGTTCAGAATTTACTATCCTTGTATTTCAAAAGAGTTTATAAGTTCACACATGGCATATGATATGTTTTTATGCCTTAGGGAGGAATACATAAAACTGTATTGCATAAGAAATGAAAAGATAAAAGAGGAATGAAGGGCAGACAAATGGGTTTCAAGAAAAGATCTGACTCTGGTGTGAATATAGCAATTCCTTTTGTTTCAAATCAGGAATCTAAAAAGCCTGAAAAGATAATTTTTACCAATTGACATAAACTAGATTTAAACACCAGTTTAGTTGAATGACTGAGGTATTAGTTTTTGAACAGTTATAGCTTATGACTGTCAATTTACTAATGCAAGGTAAATCAATATGACATGATTCTGAATGAAATTAAGAGCATCAACTAGAGGTTTATATGAATTTAACTATATGACTGTAGCTAAGCTGATGAAATTTGTGTAAATAGAGCATTTCTGGTTTGGATCTGTGCAGGACTGGCAATAAGTTATAAGAAAAAATAATGCTAGTTGTTAATTTGGAGTTTACTTTTAGACTGTCCAAAAGCCACTGATTGTACTTGATTGGATTAGTGTTTATGTGGTATCAGGAGTGACCATCCAAGCTGGATGAGAGAGAAATGGCAGTGACAAGTCAAGCCAAAGAGTTCCGACCTCCCTGTCCACTCCATTTCAAACACAACTATTTTTCAGGTTGCTGTGTTCCAGGCTATGAGGATAATTAAACTTCTAATTGAAGGGCCTTTCTTAAATGTTTTTTTTTTTTTTTAATGGGAAATTCTTTTTAGCTCTTTTGAGGTAATCAATATCAGTAAGTAATCCCAACTTTGGTCATTCTTAAAATCTAATGTTTTTTAATGCTGTACCTATCTATGCCTCTCTCCTGTAGTCCAGTTCTCATCTCCCCTGGGCCAAGAGGCCACCTAACTCTGGGATCAATTAGGGTCTTCCCTGAAACACATCTGTGTATCTCCAGCATAGCTCAGGGAGGTCCTGTGGGGAAGGACTGTGCTCCAAAGGGAGAGTTTTGTAGCCCCTGGTTAACCCACTTACCCTTCAGCATCTGAGTGGACCCTGCCATTGCAATGTGGCTTCCTTTCGAATTATCTGTTTAAATTTTAAACTGCTTTCTAGAGTGTTCCCTCTGGGTGTTGTAGAGAAAACTTTAATCTCATGTCTGTGCTGAGAGGCATGAAGGAGGTCCCGTGGTAGTTCCTTCTGACAGGGAAATAGATGCTGCCTCACAAAACAAGTTTGAGTTTTACTCCCAAAGTCTCTAGGCAGTTCTTTCACAGCTTAGCTCGCAGGCACGGACAACACATTGAAAAAAAAACAACTTAAAACAAGCAAACAGAAAATATGAAAAGAGCTTAGTAGGCACTGAATTGTTGTTGCTGGCAACAAACTTTTCAGAATCTTAATTTTAAATCTGCTTAGTGATTTCAGACAGTAATTTTGGATTTCCAGATTGAAATACATTCACAAAGTAATTTAAAGATTCACTACTCAGTGAAAATTTACTGGGATGTCCAGGCTGTCGTGGCTTTCAATCAATAACCATTCCTTTAATAACATGGTATCCTGGTGACTAGAAAAGTAGTGGAAATGTCTTTCTCTAAATCAGTCAAAGGGGATAAGCCCAGAGAAAGAGTAGAGAGTAAATTCTCCAGTTCGATAGCTGCTGTTGTGTATCTGTCACCTCCGCTGTGTGGCAGGAAGTGTGCTTGGAATGGAACTAGTTATTGATGCATTTTCAAATTTCAAACGTTCACTTGAAGATACTTAATGAGAGCTTTTAAAACATCTAGTTACTGGTCCCAGCTTTAATGATCTTCTTTGGAAGTCAAAATCGATCTCAGAAATATTTTTTTTTTTCCACCACATATAGCATGTGTGTATCCAGGGACTGATTTTTCCAAAGGAACTGAATTGACTTGCCTAAGGTAGTGCAGGAAAGTCATGAGTGCAGTGGTTTCTAGAGGTGCAAACAAGTGCCATGAGCACCAGTTAACCCTTCTCTTCAAAGAGAATAGCCCTGTCACTATGAAGCAGCTGAGTGCAGGCTGTGTTGTGCTGACTCTGAAACGTGGCAGAGCAGGGGCAGAGACCAGGGGTGAGGGTGAAAGAATCTTTTGTTGTTGTAGTTCTCTGGTTTAGCTACCTGGGCTGGATTCTTTTTTAACCATATCTATGATTTGTGCCTCTTTTGCACGTCACTTACACCCCCTAACGGCTTCTGAGTGGTAAAATAATTTAAACTAATTAAAAGCCTGGGGAGGTGGGGGAAAGAAAATAAAATTGAAGGGTCTGGAAAATTGTAGGTCTTTTCTGTAGAGTGAAAACATGCTTCTCATCTAAAGTAAGCAGATAACATTCACTGTCTTTTGTGGAGTTACATGACTAACAGGAACTGATGTCTCTGATATTTGCTGCATCTGCCCACTGAAAGGGAGTGTTTGGAAGAGGAACTTAACTAGGAAAGGTGGGAGAACAGCATTAGAGTTAACTGGTTACAGAAAGGTGACCTGCAAATCAATTTGAAGATCCACGCTTAGTGCCCCCAGTAATAGCCAAGCTTTCAGCACTTCATTATCCAGCCTTACCTGGATCACTGCCCTCTATTCATAGGCTGACATCACATCAGCTCTGCCGGACCATGAAGCAAACTAATAAGTGTCTTTCACTGAACTGCAAAGTTTGGTAAAGCATTCACTTATAACTGCATGAAATATTTCTAAAAAGCTTTTTGGCCAGAACTGTACTTTATAGGCTAGAAAGTCAGATTTTTTCTTCCTTTTTTTCCCATCTTGATTAATCTAAATGCATGCCCTCTCAAGTTCATGGCCTGCTTGACAAGGAGATTAGTAGGAACCTTAATATAGTCATACAGGCGACACCCAGGAAGTTCCCTTCTTTGGGACTTGCCTTAGAAAGTAAAATTATATTGGGTTGTCTTAGAAAGGAAAAGGGAGAGAGCTTTGTGGGAGGAAGGTAAGGCTGCTCAGCACATTAGGATCAAATTAAGCTCTTCAGAATGAGCCTGAGAATCTGCTGGGACAGGTACATATGACAATACATTTCTAAGGAAGTGGAATTATGCAGAGGAAAGCAGTAAGATGAACTCAGGAACAGGATTTTGAATTAAAGAGGGTGGTAACTAAACTGCTAACTCCAGAGGTGAGAAAAGTGAAAGTCATCCCATCAGTCTTTCATATGCAGACAGATGCAAGTAAATTCTCCAAGACAACATGGAAGACTTCTCTATATATCTGGCACGTCTTTGCAATGGTAGAGATGGGGGAACTCTGAAGTAGGTAAGTTGGGGAAATTGGATTATCCATGGTATGACAGTCTCAAGAATAGCTTGGGAACACATCTGTCGGGAATGCCAAGAGATATATTGGGGAGAAATTATATAGGAAAATATTTCGTTAGGAAGAAATTACTTGCAGTGAGGCTGGTGAGGCACTGGAACAGGTTGTCCAGAGAAGCTATGGATGCCCCATCCCTGAAAGTGTTCAAGGCCAGGTTGGATGGGGCTCTGAGCCACCTGGTCTAGTGGAAGGTGTCCCTGTCCATGGCAGGGGGGTTGAAATCAGACGTTCTTTCAGGTACGTTCCAAACCAAACCATTCTGTGATTCTGTGTTTGCTGCAGCCTTTGATCAGAGGGCTACACTGGATGATTTCTCATTGTCTTACCCACTGCTTTTTGTTTATGACTGGGAAGCCGAAAGGAAGGTCAGGGTGGAGTGGGTGTGAAAAAGATTTGGGAAGAAGTGCATCAGAGACAAATGATAGCAGTTTATTTGAAAATATCAAATGTGGTAAAGGTACTACAGAGAACAAAGAAAGGGTAAGTTCACAAATGTATCTATAGTAACTGTAAAATGTCTGCACCTAACCCTAAAAACAGTCTATTCACAGTGTAGCGAAATTTGCTCACATGCAAGCATAATTGACTTTGGATGATAAAGTGCATAATAGGTTAAATCATAGAAACAAGAGCTCTGAGATGTGACTCAAATGATTTTTTTCTTAAATATGTAGAGTCTTTGTGTTTCTTTTTGCTGTTGCAAGATGAAAATATTGTATTATTCTAGATATCTCTGGAACAGTATACATAGGAAGCAATTTTTTTTTTTTAAGATGGAGTTCAAAATTTTATTTGCAATTTTCCTGTAATTTTCCATTATTAAAAATAGTTGTCTTCTGGTTACATCACGCAGCTGTCATAGACATGAAATTCAACACTGAAGAATGACAAAATGTGAGCCTGAACTTCTTCCTCTTTCTCCATTTCAATCTCAAATTCACACTCCACAAACTGCAGTCGAGAATTCTTTTGATTATAAAGTATCACTATTTGGAAGTCTAAAACAAATGGTTACTTCAATTTCTTACTTAAGTTTCCCTGCTCAGGGATAGGTCCATTAAATCATTGCAACCGAAAATATTTGACATACTGAAATATTGAATTTAGGTAACCCATGAGCTGCATAAACAAGCAAATGGAGAAATTCTGCTTAAGATTTCTGACACATCCTAGTACAGGAATCCATATGGCCTTATTATTACTCCTTATCATATATCTGCTTATGCATTAATAGAAAAAGTGAACTCTATTGGAATTTGCTGTGCCTCAAGCAAAGATTACTTCCACCTTCTTTGAAGGTGAATTGTCTGTCTCTCTAATCCATCAGAAATAGGATGTGCTGTGCATCTGAATTATTAGCAAATGCACTGTCAAAATTGGAGTCTTTCTTTCTTTTAATCCTAATGCTGGTAAGAACTATAATTTCATACTGTGTTGGGCATTTGCATCTATACACAATCCCAGGAGAAATAATAGCCACTCTTTTAAAAAATGTACACTAGTCCAATAAACACTGATGAGGTGGGCAAAGGCAATAGGATCAGCACTTTATGGAGAAGCAATAAATTATTCAGTATTGAAAAATGTTATTATTAATTTGGGGTTTTTTTCAATTTGGTTGTAAAGTTATATTGAAACCTCTCTGTATGGATATTGAGGTGAAGAAATGCCCATTATATGTCCTTAAATAGCAATTTGTTACATTTACATGTGCAGGGAATGATGCTTTTGTACAATTTCTGAGTTCCATACATAAAATATGAAACTATTACAAAGATATAGTGGCCAGCTTTACAGAGTTGAATTGCCTTATAATTTTGAAATACAACAAAATGACCCAGGGCATGCTATAAAAATCTTAATTTAGGAAAATGTCTATGTGAAAGTGATTTGATAGCAAATGGCAATTATTTTCTTCCTTATTGCTACAGTCAAATTGTTAGGAGATGGATTTTGTTTTCATTCTTAGCACAAAGTGTTTAAAAAAAAAAAATCTCTTGTCAGCTGAAACCTTGTCTGCAGATTCCCAGCCTAAAGCAAGATTTTTGCAGTCAAGTTTTAAATCCCTTGATGTATCTGTGTTTGTAATGGAAATGCTAACATAACCTTAGCCATTACAGGGCAAACAATATTGCAATAATAAATAATGGACAAAGTGGTTTAATAATTTGAAGCAAATCATGTCATGGGCCTGGCAAGATTTTATGACTAAATTATATGGGCAGGAACCTATCAACGGACATGCTGCGTAAATACCATAAATAGATGGACTCGGGATATGTGTTCATGAAGCTGAAACTACAGTTTTCATGATCTAGGGGATAAAATGCTGCAAGAGACTGTAAGAAATTGTGTGAAAGCTTTGGGCAAATCAAAAACCAGAACAAATGATCAATGTGTCAGTTTTTAATCAACGGCTATTATCTCTAGTGCTAATGAGCTGTACGGTGCCTCACTAAATCTGTTGGGCTCCTGAATATGGATGTATTGGTTAATGATCCATTATGTGGCCTGTTGGTAAAACTTTTTCCCCTCTAACTGCAAAATTTTTTTGTTTCTTCTTTTTCTTTTCAGTGCCATGCCTAACCTGACTGAATGTTTTCCTCTTTGTATCTTAAGAAACAATGGGAATTTCCCTGGCATGGTTTGGATCTGGTTCAGCTATGCTAGCACCTTCTTTCTGACAGCCACAGTACTCACTGTGGGCTTCTAAAATGATGCAAAATCTCACAGAGTAGGGAACAGCTGATTAACTTACTCCTGGCTGATCTGTGATACAAAGAACGAGTTTCTGGAGTTATAGCTTGAAGAACATCAGATTTCCTTCAAACAATAAAGTGATTGATCCTCTTTTCTTTGGCAGCGTAGGATGAGAGCAGTGACCACAGGCATGCCTGGAGTTACTTGGGTTTTAAAGTGTCTTATGGCTCAGAGTTAAAGGGCAGGCAGGATGTGGGAAACAGCCCCTGCCTGGTGCACTGTTGGTACAGAACCTTCTGCCCAGAGCAGAGGAGGCAAGCACAAAACCCATGAACCCATTGCAACAGACCCATCTTAGTCAGGAAGGGCCTCTGCTTAGACAGTTTTCCCTAAGGATTTGTTAAATGGGCAGAAAAAAAGACTCGTTATGTGGTAGTCCAGTACTACAGATATTTTATGTAAGTAAAGGCTCTGTGTTTCATGCTGCAGTGGCTGTGCAAGAGGCCACAAGAAGTGGTGATAAGGCTGAGGTTTTGGAAAGATCGTACTCCTTTTAGGTTTCTCCAAAAGAGCAAATACTGATCAAATGCAGTATTTTAATAGGCGGAAGTTTAAACAGTCAAAAACTGTGTTTATTTTTGTCTGTGTGGGATGTGGATTTAAGGGCTTGCGTCGCAGCTGGCATTCAGAAATGGCCTGGTAGTGCACAGCAGATCTTTCCAAATTTCTAGCGTGATTTTCTTCTATTTGTAACACACAGGCACAAGCAAGTCATTATGCCAGTGTTAATGCATTCATTTTGTAGCTCTCTGACACTTCTGCAGATCGTACCAATGACAATAGGATTGTCAGGCTGCTCTGCAGCCAGAACTGAGGATGGCAAGAGAATGATCCAACTCTGTAAATCTAGGGGTAGGGCTAAGGGCTTAGACTACCTGAAGTCCATTTGTGAAAAACCTTTCATCTAGGAGTCTTGCACCCAGAGAGATCATTAAATGTGTCCCTCAATCCATGCATTTGTCTATTGCTTCAAGATTGTCCGTCTCCAACTGCAGCCCTTCAGGTCACAAGACTCCAGTTTAGTTCCAACACTGATAGGAAGTGCTGGTTGGCGATCATTTCAGTACATGTAATTTTCTGGCCAAATTAGTTTTTAGAGATTCTAGTTTATTCACTTGTGACAAAAAGAGGTTGTATGCTTTAATATGTATTAAGAATCATATTATTATTATTATCCGCCATTATTATTAATAATATCATAATTAGTATTAATAATAAAATCTACATGCTTTATATAATCCTTGAGAGATCGCCCTTTGTCTGTTTTCAAGGCAGTCAAATTAGGGCACTCTGATTTGATACCTTTTAATATTTCCCTCTTAACTCATCTACTTATAGAAAAGCATGGCAGATGTTCTTTAAACTCTAGGGAAAGCTCTGGGAGCCTTTACCAGGAAATTTGTGCTCACACCCTGTCACAGGGCAGGAAAGGGCCATTTTGCTGTCCTAAAGACAGCATGCACAATGCTAAGGGTTCTTGATATAAGGAAATAGGGGGAAATAAGGAATATAAGGAAGCAAGACTTTCCCACAATTTCAGGTCTTGACTGGGGGGGAGCAGTATGTACACGGAAATGCTAAAATTCATGTATATTCTTCATGCTTGTTACTCAGATTTAGGCTGGGTAAAGGCAGGAAATTATCCTCTATTAAAATTCGGTACTTTACACTGTATATTAACACTGTGGATTCAACTAAATTTTCTGTCATTATAGTTTAATGAGCTTTAATGATCTGGGATCCTGTTAAATCAGAACACAGTTTCTCTCCTGTCTCAGGCCTTGGAAGTTTAAATCTATTAAGCCACATCTGTCATATTACAAGGAATGCACGGATAGCCCCTCTTACAAGGTAATTCCAGTAACAGGCTGTTGATTTTACAATTCACTGACAAATTTGGAGACTTTCACTGTTTAGGCCACACTGAAGGGTTGCACTGTATCTTTGTAGTTCTTTGTTATTAACTGGTTGCGGCTTCTGGTACCCATCATTGGTTTGTATTCCAGTGTTTGACAGATTATTTTAGTATTTCTCTTTTGTGAAGTTCTCATGTGGTTTAGAGCATGATTAATTTTGTTCTGTGCTGGAATATTACCTAAGGATCTGTACTGTAGTTAGAGATAACTTGTTCTGTGCTTTTCAGTAATGAATTCAGCGACAGGGACTTTGCCAGGGTCTTCTGCAGGAATTGGCAATCAGATTGCAATTCCTCCACCCCTAAACCTTCCCAGCAGCTCATCTCCCCTAAACTATTTTCAGTAAATGAGATTGTATTACACAGTATATAGAAAGTGTGCTGCAGCTAATATTTCTCAGAGAGAGAAGGAGAGTGATGAGGTTGTTCTAGGAGCGAAAGAAAATGGAAAACAAATGCAGAGTTATTGAATTGTCCTTCCTCCCCCCCCCCCCCCCCCCAAATACATAATTTATTCTTCAAGGCTTCTCTAAGAGCAGATTTGAATTAAAAAAAACCTCTATTCAAGCTTGCACCTAAAAATACTAGGTATATCAAACACTTGTTGTCAAGGATTCTGAAATATCCTTCTTATCTCTTTTTCTAATGCAGGACAGATGCTTACATGCCCCTATAAAGTTCAGTTCCTTGTAAAACAGACACTAGCAATTCTCCTCCATGAATTAATGAAAATTAATGCTGAACATTTTATCAAATGTACTCTGAAGACATTGTATATATTATTTTTACTTAGAATAAGTTTAAAGCATTTTTAAACTAATTTTCTGTCTCTGAATAATAACAGCAACAACAAAAAGGAAACAGAAATGAAAAAAATATTCTGTTGTAGTGGTAGAAATCTGCTTGATAACTGAATTTGACACTTTGAAATGCTGTAATTTTGACAGAAGAACAAAGACAGGCATTGGAAATGAGGTGTTATTTTCCTGTTCAGACACAGCTTTAAGCAAAGCTTGGGAAGGGGAGGGTTGTTTGAGTGATACACCTCACAAGCAACAAGAACTATATTAATACCAAGATGTTCATCTCTCCTACAGTAACAGTGTGCCTGTGCCACATATTTCCATTTAAAGTGACAGGATCAGTTTATGTGCTGCATAAACCACTGCAATATCTCTTGCAAACTTTCAGAATAGCTTACCTGTGCATTTGGCAGCATTTGCAAATATCTGAGGGTGACAGATGTGGGAGTGGGGAGCAGGGTTAGGTGAGAGGTTGTAAGCAGGGAAAAAGGAGTGCATTTGTAAGGATCACTGTGTCTGAAAGCCCAGTGTGATGTGGTCCACGTTCCTGGGAAAGAGAAACCCTCTTAACATGCTCCATCTGCCTGTCCTCCAACTCTAGCACCACACAGCTCCAACCGCTGAGTTGAAGGAAGGCACTGTACAACACCACAGTCCACAACTCTGATCACCCGTAACTGCTCTTGGTTTGACATCACCGAGCCATTACCCTCTCAGTTCTTTCCACACCCAGCTGTTTCCTGTAACTTTTAATTTGGATTCACACCTGTGAGGCCAGACTTGTTTGATATAAGCTGGTCCTCAAGAGCTGCCTATCTTTTCCCTGCCTTTGCAGCTCTTCCCTTCTTCCCTCTTGCAGCTCACAGAAACCACAGGGGTGTATGCTGTGCTGTTTTCCACCTTGCTTTGTCTCTGGAGGTGGGAAAATGTCCTGGAAGGCTACAGTAGCAGAAGTTGGAAGGTAGGTAGTGAAACAAAGGAGGAGGGAAGGGAGAAGGAAGTTTGAGAGACTTTTTTTGTAGATGAACAATAACACCTTAATACTTCTTATTTATTCTTTGAACATTATTCACTGAAGAATAAATGCCAATTTCCAGATTTTGTTTATCTTGGTAACACATTTATTTCAGAAATTACTTGGTAGGTAGCTGGAGTGAATATTACTTAATTGCAACCTGTTTGCCATGGAGAAGGATGAAGACAGAGTTACAACTAGCCAAGCTTTTTAGTGTATTTTGTGTTGTGGGGTTTTTTTTAGGGTAAGCACTGCAGGCTTTCTTTTTACCTTGTCAATCACACATAATTAGTACTTTCTGTGCACAGCGAGTTTTCACTGTCATGTAGATTGATTGAAAAAAGGCACGTTCTCTAAGGCCTCAGTTGTTCTGATGAATTAAATAGTCTTGCTATTCAAGTTAGTAAGAGCAGACTTTGACACATATTACATATGTATACTTTCTGCAGTGTTTGAAAGGCTACTTTGACTTTCATGGGCTTTGGATCTGACTCGTAATGCCTGCTATCATAAACACAAATGATCCCTTATAATAAAACATTTGGCAGTATTTACCATCAGAAATGGCTCTTTGTAGGGTCTATGCTATTTTCTGCCTTCTGCAGGCTATCACTCTAAATTTGTATTTAATTGGCACCTACGCCCTATTGAAACTGGCATCCCACCTTGTGTGTGGGCTAGGTGCCATGCTGGCAGATGGACATCAGTGCTGGTATGCTCCAGCCAGTTCTCACATTGCACGTAAGTCTGACTGGATACATTTTCCTTTGTAGACAGCGAATTTGAAAATCTTAAAAGGACTTTCATATTGAAGGAGAAAGGATGCACCAGTGCTTTCCAACTCTGTGGTTGGAGACTTGGAAAATATATTGCAGTAGCATGAAGCAGCTATTTAGCTATGGTTAGCCAGGGCTGCTGTTCAGAGGGAGGATTATCTTCATCTCCACCCTCGATTAGCTCTCCACAGGGCACACTCTGACTTTTCAGTGACATTATTTCCATGGGTAAGCCAAGTTTCTTGCAGAATACCTCTGCTGAATGCAGAAATCTGATCTGTCCTGTGTAGGAGCCTGTCTATTACTTCTGCTCAATAGAAGCTTTATAAAGACAGCTTTGCAAAAGAGCATCATTCAAATGGCTATTTAACTCTTCAGTGAAGAAGGTAAGATGTTCCAGAAAAGAAAAAGAAAAGAAATCAGTAATTATGCTGTCTTATTATTCTTCAGCATTTAATACACATTTCAATACTTCCTGTTCAGCGTTTCTTGTCCTTTCTTCGGGCAATTAGCTGCTAAGGCATAAACATAATAAAAACTAAACTGTACAAGAGAGGGGTTTTCAGCCTTTGGCTAATGCAAGTATAGACTTTAAATCTCAAGCTGAATGCTCTTTACAGATTGACAAGGGGCGCGTTATTCTAAGTCACTCCGTATTATGTGTGAAGAGTGCCCCAGCTGTGTCACTGCTGAGGTTAAAAGGTGTTAGTACTTGCTTCTTTTAAATGAGCATAGTAAATGAAAGTGAACAATTAAGTAAGAAATTTGGCTTGCTATCTCTGCATGCTGTGTTTTATTGTGGTGTTGCCAGCTTCTCTGAATGAAAATACAAGAGCAAATTAAACAGCTTTATGAACTCGCAGGAGGAGCAGTTGTTCTAGTGGCTTTCATACAAATGTCTAATTAATTCTTGAAGTAACCCAAATTGTTCTTTTGTGATCTGTGAATGGGATTTTGTGAGGAACCTGTGCAGATGAAACTAAGTGAAAGGAGAGCTGGGATTTAATGATTAGCAGGCAGTTTGCTCTTGCTGGGTCCAGAAAATTTTAGTTATCTTTCTCATTAATATTACATTACCAAGTTAATGAAACATTTGGGTGAATATGTTATTACTAATAAGGCATTAATGTTATTTTTTGAGCAGTCAGTTATGCTAATGGGCATCTGTCATTTTTTTCACCAGTGTTGATTTGAATACTTGGGAAAATCCTGAAATAAAGGTATGATGCAATTAAATCCCAAAATTTAACAAAATAAAATCTACATTTGACTGGCAGTAGTGGACTTGAACTGTTTTGTTAACAGAAAGACGGTGTTACTTTAGGAAAAAGGTTGACAGCTGTATAATTCTTGTGTCCTTTTTTACATTTTAGGAAGCCTCTGTTTAAAGTTCTTAAAATGTGTCTTTTCTTTGTTTCATGCCAATCCCATGTGAAATAATAGTCCCTTTAAACAATGGACATAAAATATTCATTATCCATAGGCAATTACATACCATCTACAAATGACTGAAATGACTGAATTATCAGAAGTTATTAAAAAGTTACTTATTGTAGTATTCCCATTCACTGCACCAGTGAAGTGTCTTTTTCCCCTGGAGAAAACTGGATTAATATGGTGTCACCCAACAGCACCTTCACAGGTAATATTAATCCAAACTCTCGTTTTTTGTACACATATGTGATGTGTATAGTTGTAAGAATTTGTGTCACAGAACTACTGTTCTGTTACATACTTGAAAGTCGAAGTTAACTGGTTTTGTGTAACAATTGATAAGGTCTCTCCACATCCTTTGGAACACAGCCCTCCATGGATTATATGTGTACGCTTCCTTTAGCAGGTCTTTCTATAGTGGGTGATGTAGTTAGACAACAGGCAAAGCAGGAAAAAGCTTGTCCAGAGTGCATCAAAGTTTCTTGCACTGTGCAGGCAGCCATAGGTGTGAAATAACTCCTGCACCTGTCCAGTAAGGGCACTGAAAGGAGCTGTGCTTGGACAAGGGAGAGCTTGCTTTCTTCATTCTCTGTTAAATATTTAATATCATGTGATTTCCCACCCCACAGTGTTTTCATTTAAACTTCACAATTCTGTTTTGAGTAAGAATCCAGCCACAGTTTGCATTTTCTCCAGGTTTTATTGGTTGATCATAACTTAGATTTTTGAATTTGTTTATTTAGCAGGACTTTTTCCTTTAAGACATCTGCCTATGCTTGTCCTTGCAATAACTTGCTTGAAGATCTAATTAAGTTTATCATAGATTTAAACTAGTCTGATTTAATTTTCTGTTTTCAAAGTGGAGATACAGTTTAACTCCGTGTTGTGTGTTTGCTTGATAGCTGAGAAATGTGGAAGTGATGTCTTGTATAAGCAAATCTCCCCACTTTACTGAGGTTTAAAATAAGCCCCACAACTCCTCCATGCTTGTCAAAAGCTGTGGCAAAGAATTGCTTTGCATTTTCAAAAAAACAAAAAAAACGAATAGAAACCCTCTGGAATATTGACATGAAATTATATTCAGCCATGACGAACCTAAACAGAAAATAAAAAGGTCTTGGAATTTTTGGGAGCTAAAATCTCTTGTTTCCACTGCATATGTTGCACTGGAAAATGTCCTGATCTAGGGGAAACATCTAAATATTGCCTAAATGCAGTAAAACCCTTACTGGATTAGCTGATATTGTCTTGTATGGTGATCTATAGTAGTAATCTAAGGTGCTACAGAGTAATCATTAATGAGCTGATGTGGACAGTACTGTTTGCAGAAATGGTAGGAGATGGACAATGTTTTGGTTTGATCAGATTGTCACTAGTCAGCTGAATTCATACCTGATAAAATAGTGGATCTAATACCTTAAGCAAAGGTAACCTGTAACCACAGCTGTAACTGTAACTCTAAAATTGCCTTTTCTCTGACCCTAATGCCTGTATAGTGAGCACATTCACAGTGTCATGAAAATCAGGATTTCATGTATATTATGTATGATGCATGCAAATTTGTATTCCAGTGGAGTATTTTATTCAGTGAGAGACTTTCAAACTTGGGTAAGAGGAATATGAGGGTTTAAACTGGAAGGGGTTACACCAAGTCTGTAAATTTCATGTTATTACAAGAGTAGACTTTGTTTTTATATCAAGCTACAACCGATGGTTTTTGTATGACCATCTGCCTGTTGATAGTTCCTCTGAAAAAATCTGGAGAAGGAACAAAGTCTGTGTTTCTTTTCTCATGTAAACCTGTGGTTAAAAACGTGTATGAATAAGCATATTTTATAATGTGTGACTCCAACAACTGAAGATGTTGACAGCATCAGGGACACTTGCTGGATCATAATGTTGCCTAATTTACTGCTTTTTACTGTATGGAAAATTTTCCACATTACAGAAAATAGTGTGAGAAATATAAAATAGTGAAGAGCTCTACATGGCTTACTTATATATGCTTATAACGTATAAACTGTGCTGTAGGGATGTGTATTCACAACTCATAGGGCAGTAAATAAGCATGGCTTGTATAAGTTTCAAAAGAGTGTGATCCAACTCTCATATAGATAAATTAATAGAAATATATATTTTATATATGTATAATATATATATTTATTAGAGGTAATCACTCTGTCAGATCATCACTCTAGCAATAATTTAAGTTTCTACAAGGCTGGAGCAGAGTTGTATGCTTTGAAACAGTCAATATTAGTTCAGTCAACCTTTGCCAAGCACAGCCATACGTGGTATAACTAATTCTGTGTAACCCCTTCAGCTTTCTGTCACAGTTATTGCTAATGCACTATATTATTTTCCTGGACCCGTGACTTGCCTCTGTCTCCCACAGGGCTGTAAGTGACAGCTCGGTAAAGACACTTAATGCCTTCCAGAGCTGCATGTCAGCTGTAATGCACTGTTTTGCACCTTTGTTCTGTAATGGTGGTGGTGCTCCATAGCAACGTCAGCTTCCCAGCTGTGCAGGGGTCTGCCATGGGGAGGCCTACTGGGAACTATTAGAGCCTATGGAAAATCTCCAGGAAGGATGCAAGGTGCAGTGCACACAAAGCACGGGTGAGAGAAGCTCTGCTGCAGCCTGTGCCTGAGCACCGTAATCACTGCTAAACCCTCATGAATATGCTCAAGTGTTGCCAACAGCGTGCCTTTTGACAAAATACTCTTTCCTATTGATTGGAAACCAAAGACAAATATTAATTTATAATGTAATCAAAGGTACAGCCCAGAGTCTCTACTGTGCATGACAAGTGTGAGATTTGAGGGAAAGATTTTCTTATGTAAATGAGAGAGTGTTAATCTGCATACAAAGGGATTTGGGAACGAATTTAGACCAACTGCTTCTGCAAATCCCTCGGAGGAGAAGAATCCTACCCCCTTTCACTTTGAAATCTGTCCTGTGTCCCATAGATACACACTTCTCCAGTGAACAAAATGTAAAATTCAGGCATATAGATGTCAATTTAACCTCAGACTTAGGAACCTCCTCAACCAGGAACTGCTAGAAGCTGAACAGTCACACCAGAGAAACAGCTCTGTATACCCCAACTGTTCTTGTCCTTCCTTCTCATTGATTGATGTGCTCAGCACTAAGCTAGAGAAACACCTGGTTTGAACCATTCTAACTGGTTTATATTATATATTTTGTTTGTTGGGTTTTTTACTTCTTATTTTTCAGCTATGTAACTGTTGGTTGATTGTGTGAGCCAATGCTATTTCAAGTATTGCCATTAGTTTGCATAGACATCAAAGCTATTCCCCATAGCTCATAATTTCAGTATCTAGTGACTTTTTCTGCTGCTGTTTATTGCCTAGAGGATTTAAAATTTTTGTCTGAGGCAAGGAAGCTTGCTGAGTAGGGATAGTTGTAGAGCACAAGGTTAAATACTTTGCTGAACCGATATTCCATTGTCTATATTCACACTCACAAGTCTTTCTAGGTTATTAGGGGAATAACTAACAGTTTTTAATATGTAACCCAATTTCAGAATTCCAGAACAAAAATAAATTTGCAGGATAAGTCTTCCTGTTCATGCAAAAGGGCCTGAACTAGGGCTTATCCTCACATGTTTTCTTATACTCTTCATGTTCTCTGTTGACTCTGTGTTGTTGTAGAAAAGTTTGCAGGATTAGGTGCTTAGTTCAGTGTTTGGCCTGAAGTGGTTAGTGACCTTCTGCACCAGTAGTTTTGTTTTGCAAGGGCTGACATGAATTTTACTTATCTTGACATGTGCAGATTAAGGTGTTCTTTGCTTCATCACTCATGAGAAGTAGCATTCTGAGCAAAGGATATTGTGTCAGCAATTTTAGGGACATTGGGAGGTCTGAGTATCTACATAAATTTCAACACCGTTTTGTTGGATGTTTTGGAGTGTTAAGGTGAGGCAGTAACATGCAACAAAGAAAGAAAGAAAACCCTTTTGTTGTGAAATGATTTACTTCAGCCACTTTGCAGATTTCTTTGTCTAGATCTGGCTACTATAAGAGTATCTTACAGTCATTATTTCTTTGTATGGGAATACATGAGAAAGAGAGAAATCTTTTCATCAGATTTGAAAAAAAAAAACCCACCCTAAAACAATCCAGAATATTGATGTTTGAGAATGATGAGCTTGAATACTAGAAGTTTTTTTAATGCTGGTTTTATACTCATGCACTTGGAGAGGTTCTGTTCTTATTTGAGAGGGAAATTAGGAGAGGGGTGTTTTAATACTGCTGTTAAATCCTATGTTGTTTGCCTAAGCTGCTACATAGCAGGGTTGGTTTTTTTTAAATATGGATATGATTTTGATATGACCTTATCACTCAACATACGGCAATACAGATGGAGAGTGAAGTCACAGATGAGTGACAATGAGGAACTGACTGGGAATGAGCAAAGCCTTCGATATGCAGAGAATGGAGTAGAAAACCATCTGCTTTAACAGTTTTCTGATGGACTCCCTTGCAGGATGCATGTCAGATGTTTTCTGGAAGTGTTGAGAACAGCTTTATTTCCTTCATTTTAAATCGTACAGAAATGTTAACCAAGTGTCCACAATGGGAAGGAATCTGCCATCCCAAGTCACTTATCTTTGGGATGGACTTGCACTGTTAGACTCTAACAGCTTGACCAAATAGTCAGTGGGGAGCAGCGTGTGTGTCCAGAGTCAGTTCCTCCTAAAATAGGTATTTGAGTCACATACCTGTATTAGTTTATTGATTATAGAGACTTAAGGTTAGTTAAAAGGCACTTTTATCTGTGCTCAAAGAAATGCAGAAGATGGAATTTCAGGTTATGTTTTCTTAGCTGGAAATTTTATGGCTATGGAATTATTTTTCCAAGATATGAGAACTGATAAGCATTTGGGTGGTTTTTCTTGGTTTGGTTTTGTTTTTTGTTGCTGTTTTTTTTTTTTTTTTTTGTTGAGATAAAAGACTGTCTTCAAGAGTAAATACAGCTGCAAATGTGAATGAGTTAATGCATTTGGGAAGCAGAATCTTCAACACAAGTACTTGTGCAATAAGCATGATATTTTATTGAAATGAAAGTGTTTACTGAGGAAATGTATAGATTGGATTTGAATGACAAGTTTATAATATCTCAGCAATGTGAGGAGTTGAGGCTGGACCTCACAGATTGGGCCTGGGAAATAGAAGGTGCAAGAACTTTATTTTCCTACATTCAAAGACCATTTTTTGAGTGCTCTTGAGGGTAAGAGGATAAACTTCCCCAGAAAGCAGGGTCAATTTATTTCTAACAGATGTTGGAAGCCCAAGAGCTATAGCCAACTGAGATTGGTTTTATACTCTCATCAGCTTTGTTTACTAGCCAAGATTCTTTACATGAGAGTGCATCCTCAATGATCAATCTGCGACTCTGTATTATTTGTTACTGCCTCCCAAATGAAATACCCAAACTGCTTCCTTCACAGCTGCCACAATCTCCTACTTCCCTCTACCACATTCTGTGATGTATTCAAAGTATCCTGCAGCTTTGGGTGCTCCAAAATGTAGAAGCCCTGTCAAATTAATAGCATGGAGTAATATCCAGTGGCACAGTGCAAGGATTAACGATGGGTTCTTTTAGTGCAGTTTGTTAGTAAGAATGCTTTTAATTTCAAACTTCTCATCATCATCTTATCCAGAATGTGGCACTGTACTGCTGCAAAGATGTGCTCCCCACTCATTTTAGGCTGAACTTTTAATTGTAGAATAAATGGGTACTGGTTGTACCCATTGCAGAAGATGGCTGTTGTCCTTACTCTGTTGATTCTGTTCTTCATCAGCAATTCACATTTAATTTTCTTACACAGGGTTCTTTTCCTTGTTAATCTCTTCTCTGCCTACCCCTATATTCCACGTATGAGATCTCTGCATGTGACAGTTGTATCATTATTCACCCCAAATAAAAGGAAGTATCTCCAATGCTCTTGGGAAACAAAAGTAAAAACTAAATCCAAGTAATTTTGTGTTTGTCTTTTGCTTTTCAAAGGGAGTACAAATTCTATACCAACCTTACTACACAAGTGGGAATGCTGCAGGCAGGGGCTACTATTCCCCTACCACCTGTGCAAAGCATGGACCTCAGCTGAGAACTGGCTTTGCACTGAACCTCACCCCTTGTACTTTGATGTGTGGGGCAGGTCAGGCTTCTATCACAAGGTACAAGATTGCTGAATCAACCTATTGCAGGTGGTTTCATTGCAATAAAAATCAATTTATTTTTACTGCTTTAGAGCATCTTCAATTTATCCTTAATCTCTAACTTTCTATGCTCTCCACTTTAATTTTCAGATTGTTTTATTTACTGAAATAGGATGAGGTAGCCTGAATGGTGCCAAGAAGAATTATTTCTGAAAGAGAATTTTTAATGAAACTAAAGGAGGGAAAAAGGCAACAGAGAGCAGAACCTGATTCTTATTACTTTTAATGTCATCATGCTGACTCGTGAATACAGCAGCTAATAGATTTAGTTCATATTAGTTCATACAATACATAGAAAACTGGCAGTGGATGTGAAAAAAATAAAAGATTGATGGGAAATGTCACCTTAAATTCAATAGATCAGATTTTCAGCTGGTGTAAAATTATGCATTGTGAATTTTCACCTGTTTAAGGTCAGGCTTAATATATTCACTAATGGCTTTCTTATACTGCTATTTTATACAGCCATGTAACTTTCTAGTTGACTTTTTATTTCTTTCTAAATTCTCCTCAATTGATGCACACCTAAAAAGCTCTTAAATATCAGCAGTGGAACAGTGTGAAAATTCAGCTCTGACATTATAACTTGAAATGAATTCGGCATATCAAGTTATTAATTTTTGAAAAGTCAAACAAGTTCTCTCTTTAGAGCTGTGATTTTACCTCAGATTCATTCACTCAGGGAAATTTTGCATGGAACCTTTGTCTTGCAGTTCTACCTAGAAGGCCTCAGGTATGCCATGTGATCCATAGTTTTCTGGGGATGGCTTCTCCCATGTTAATTTTAAACAAACGTATAGGTCAAGCTGTTAATACTGCAGATACTTAAATTTTGGTTTTCCCCTCCTATGTGACATTATAAGAATTGTAAACTTGTGGGTTTTTGACTTTCAAATGTGCATGAAACACAAATACAAAGCAGGTAATTGACCATATTTAATTTTTAAAACTTCAAAGTTATTTTTAACTTGTGAACTGCAGGGCAGTGTCTGTCTCAATGTGACTATGTGTGAAAATGAGGCTGTCCCTTATTTTGTTGAATAAACTAAAGACTACTGTTTAAATGATCTTTAATGACCTTCTAAATCTTTAGTAGCCTTCTGCTGTGAATAATGACTCTGACCTTACTGACTTTTCTCAGGGTATGAGTTGCTATCCAATATGCCCAGGACCAGCAGGACTCTATCCTTAAAGAAGTCCCACTGACATCCTTTACTTCCTCCCACACCCCTTCTTTTCCTACTATATTTTACAGTGGTAACACCATCTTTCCTGAAACATCATTCCTCAGGACATTCACAGTGTAGGATATTCCCCACCTGGAATGCTGTAAATCCTTTTGTGGCAGAGTACCCCAAATTTCTTGAAGTTTTAAACCATTCTATAATAGGTGGTGTGCTTCCTTTAAAGGTAATTGCTTAAAACGAGTTTGGTAGTTTTACCACATGCAGGTTGCTACTAAATTTTCAGAAAAGCTTTTGGTGATTTGTATCCAGTAATGTAGCATGTGATGCTATACTCGTATATTTTAGGGTACATTTCATTATTGTTAAGTTTTATGGCCTCTGAAGCTAAAAGCCTCTCTTGTATTTCATTGCTTTTGAAATGGAATGATAAAATTTTAATATAAATTTTAGATGGGAACACACAGCCGTTGCTCCTTGAGGTGCATGCAGAAAGTCTTTACAAAGGCCCCTTTAGAGAAACATTCTTTAGTAAGTATTTGTCTGTGTTCTAAATTGTTAGGTGCTCCTTGCCTTGGGTTTTTTTGTTTTGTTTTATACAGGTGACACTATTTGCATTCCCATTAGTGAATTCTTTGTGTGGCACAGATCAGTCTCTGAGACTTCCATTCAAAAGGCAACGGTAGACCTTCCTTTGTGTAATCTGTCTGTAGCAGGGCAGCTGAAGGCACATCCTAGACGAAGAGGTTGTTCAATAATGTCAGATGAATCCCTGGAGCCCTCCTCTCTGTCATATTACTTTTCTGCAAATGCTGACAAAAATGAAGTGAAGCATTTATTTATATTCATATACCTATTATTATGGTAATAGAATGGCTATTGTAGTATAAATACGAGAATTTAAATATATGGAGGTTAACTTGATGGCCCTTTTCTGTGATTACCTCACAATTTTTCCCCAAAATTGAAATGGGAACTCAGATGGAGTTAAGAAATTGTGTAAGTTAGCTTCTGCACGAGTAAGAAAGGTAACAGTTGGAGAGATGAGAATAGTTAGACCTTAGGTGAGGGGCTATATTTAACTGCTTCCTGCATCTATATAAGTGAAATATATCCAGTAATATACAACAGGCTGTGTGCCTTCAAAGGATACCTTAGACTGCCAATGTGTTGTGAGGCAGAAAGAGAACACAAGTTTTCTTCACTCCCCGGAGAAAAGTGAGTATCCATTGTGAGCTCCATTTATTGAAGTGCATTATTGCACTCATAAAATGCTTTTTGGTTATGGTTCAAACAGAGAAGAGTAATTTAACCCCTAGGTTGCAGAAACATCAAAGCACTTAGAATTCCTGTTTAAATTAAAACCTAAAACATAAGGTAGTACCTTCACTCAATAGAGTGTGCAGATTTAATTTTAATTGCCTAGTTGACTGAAAAACATGCCTGTTTTGTGTGCTTCAGGCCATGCACATTGCTGAATCATATATTTATATATGTAGTTGTTAGTATTGGTTCTTAAAAAATAAAATTGGTTCTTATAAAAAGAGAGCTTCTTTTTATACTTCTTTACAAAATCTGGTTATATAAAGTAAAAGGAGCCACTAAGCAGTTCTTTAATTTGTTTTTGTAAAAAATGACAAAAGTGGGTTTTAGAATTTTTAGCCTGTGTTACTGTTCTACTGCTAAATCCAATATAGTCTCGTATATCCACGGAATTAGATATGCCAAATAAATATAGCTAACTGTTGTGAATCTTTTTTCCCTTTTCTCCATTCTACTTTCCTACTAGTCCATTATGTTAAGAAGGATAAATGAAAACATAGTTGTGATTTGGGGTTTCTAAATGCCTGTTATCCTTTCTATCCTTTTTAATGATTGTTTATTTTTATGCTTCTTGCTCCTCAATGTTTGGCTGTCATCCACTCTTCATTGCATTGAGGATTAAGTGGTTGCTACCTATCCCTCTTTTATGTTTTTTTCTAGTTTGCTGCATCTCTAGTGAGTAAATATGTAGTCACTTTGACAGTTTTGTGTCTTTTGATAGTGGGGTTTTGGGTTTCTTACACTCTGGTATATCTTTGTGTGGTTTTTATAGTTCTGCAACATCCATTGCCTCAGGGTATGTTCAGTAAAATCCAGCAGGAGTTTGTTGAGTCTTTAAGAGGTATCAGCTTGTTAATAATATTACAAGACTTGGAAAGCAGGAATGTGTGATGTTTCTAGGACGGGTTGTTCATCCACTGTGGCATTTTGGCAGATATATTGATATATTGTTTCTTTGAACTTAGTGCTTTTCCATCAAGATGAACTCTCTGCTTTTCTTATTCAGTCTGAGTGCTGACAAACGTGGTGTTTGCCGTGTGTGTGGATCTGTACATTGATAAAAATGTAGCATTATACTTTGCATTCTTGTCTTCATTTTGACTTTTAGTCTTCAAATTATTTACAACCTGTGTCTCTGTGGCACAATGTACGAATTCTTCACTGACTTTTACCTTGTTCATTTTAAGCCTCTATCCAGTAATTGTTCTGCCCTTGATAATGGGTGTTTGAGAGAGATGCACCAGTTGGAGTGATCCTATTGGATATTCAAGAAAATACATTTGACTTAGGAAAAAAGAAGGAAAGAAAGAAAAAAGCAAGCTGTACTCAGTGGAAAGCAAAAGACTCAGGGGCCTTGTTAATGAGAGAATGAAAGATCATGAGAGAGAGAATATTTCACTCCTAGGTCACCAGTTCAAATGCAGACTAGCTTAATAGTGTAAGTTGTTACCATCTGACAGCTGTTCCATAATCCATGAGAAATGGGAAAATTGTCACAATCTAGTTTCTCTGGCTCCTAGCCATCTAAATGTTGACATCCTACAGACAATCATATTTTGCACAGGGGTATTAATGATTTGTTTTACCCTTGCAGACACTGGAGTATTGCAATACTGAATGTAAAGAACACTTGAACTTCCCCATTCTTAAAATATTGCTCTGTGGGACAAAGTTGAAGGACACTTGAAAGAGAGAGGTACCACCTCCCCCTGCCATTTGCAGTGTTAGTTACTTAGTAATTGATTGAGGATAGCAAAGGTGCTCAGCATCAGACAACACAGACCTTCTGTAAACAAACCTCAGGAAATTTTTAATGAGCGAATACAGAAAAAAATCACATATTTATTTTGAAAAACAGATTAAAAAGTAAAAATCTGTAAAGCAAATAGCATTAATGTTTCCTTTGAATTCATAACCCAGAGGTGATGGTGTTAGTTCCAAGCTGTAGCTTCCAAAATCCTTAGGTTATACTATTGTGTTTGCTGATTAAAACTAAGAACAACATGCTTAAATAGGTTTACTATTTATATAAATGCCATGATTATATCAACAAGTTATTGTATTTTTACTTGGCAAAGCTTCAAATAGTAAGTTAAATGTGTGTCTGTATCAGATATAGCATCACTTGACCACAGAAGAACAATTACATTGGGATTTATGGGTTTAGATTTTAATCGGCAGAAAATTTCAGTACTTATCTGAAGGTAGTAAAATTCCTGGACTTGATTCTCTAAGGTTAAAAAAAACCCCAAAACAAACCACAACAAAAAACAAATAGGAAGATAAGTCTGGGCTGTGACTGAAGAAACATTAGAATGAATTACAAATTTTTTTTCTTTCATTTTTCCATCCAACAAAATTCTGTATAAATACTAAATTCAAATATTACCCAAATGGGGAAAAACAAACCAAGGAAATAATTATACACATTGTCAGTGTTACAATTCTGATCCATTTTCTGGTGTTTGATTTGGAAATACAAGATTAAAATGTCTTTGTGCAGGATTATTTTCTTAAAATACAAAGTGAGAAATACTGTCATCTGTCCATATCATTTTTGTTATAGGGCTGGAAGGATTTGCAAACTTGAGTATTTCTGTTCCATTCCTCAAACCTCAGCAATCATAGATATTACAGGAGTAAAAATTGACTTTAAGCCTTCACATTTGTTTTGCATCAGTCTGTTTTATCAGTTTCTTGCACTGCCAAGCATCAGTATATCCTGTTTACTTCAACAGGCCTTGTAAATGTTCAGTGTTTTGTGAAGTTCAGACTGGTACTGCAGGAGAGTAGATCCATGTAGGTTCGTTTTGCTCTTTGGTGCATCCTGTAAAAGCTCACCAGACTAACACAAGCCCAACCCAGCTGCTAGGAATATGGCAAGGTAATTTTGAAGAACTGTTGGCTATTACAAAACACAAATGATGCAGAGAACTGATAAGTTTATAAGTGAAAATAACACCTCCTGTCTCAAATGGCAGAATGCATCTGAGAAGCTGCTCTTTATATGGAATTAGAAGCCACATGTGGTAGAAAGCTGGTCATTTGACAACAGTAAACAACTGACATTAAGAACTTCATCAAAATAAAAAATACAGCCAATACTTCATCACAACTTGGAAATTAGTGATCATAAACAAGATTTGGGTTTGCTATGCTGCCTTTCATTAGTCACATCTAATTGTTTATATAAATGTCAACAGTTGTAGTCTCTTGACCTTTTCATGAACTACTGTCATGAAGTATTTATTTTGAAGTTGCATGTTTTTCTGAATATAATGAGAGTTTTAGACTTTTTTCTGCTCCTCAGCACCTTTTCGTCTGGATTTATCACTTTTGCTGTTTAGTTAACATTTTTTTCAAGGATATGCTTGGAAGGATCTCCCTGTTGCTATCTTTGGATCAAAAGTCTAGAGAATTACTTACCTGAAAAATGATTGCAGCTTTCAAACTGAATATACAAGCTAGATTCTCAGTGTAGGCATGCAACAATTACTATCTTACAATTTGTTAGGTACCCAAGGCTCAGTTGCAAACAGGACCCAAAATGAAAATAGCTGATTATGAGTAAATAGGAAAGAGTCTACTTTCCACAGACACTTCTACCTAATGATGAGAGACAAAATTGATTTTACTGATGATTAAATTTTCAAGATGCAAGCTCCATTCTTTATGATGTGATCAATCTGATATACAGCCACTTGATGGAATTACTGATCTGTTGTTTACTGTAACTTGAAAACAGCAAAAGTTACTGCATTCTGTATACTTTTTAATTTACCCTTTCAGTTTTTTCCCCATTTTCATTGCAAGCGCAACTTTTTTTCATAGTTCAAACTTGTGAAAGAAAGAAATTAGCAAAAGAGTTAATTTCAACCCTTTAGATGTGAAATGAAGCAGTTTCCAGGTATTTTTAATAGCTACCAGTGGAGGGTGTGTTTCAGATGTGTCTTTTTTCAATTTGTTTTGAAGAAATGAAAATTTTTTTACCTCATTCTAATGGTTCATGTATTGAAGATTAAATTATCTCTTCTCTATCAGTTGTAAGGCTGGCATAATTTCATTCTTCTATTTGCCTAAGAACATTTCTACAGTATTTATAGTGTTGATCATCACTGTATGCTTTGATTCAACGTTGTGTATATGTATATACACTCATATATAGAGTATGTTTTGGGCAGAGGCATTAATTAAACATTTTGAAGTTATTGTGTATCTCTAATATAGTGCAAAATTAAAGAAAGTGATGATGTTAAAACATTTGTGCATTCAGGGTACTAAGTAAGGCTGTTTCTAAAATAAATTTTAAGTAATTTTCACTAGACTTACTCTTTTCACTACTGTTCTCTCAATGATTTTTTTTTTTTCCTGATGTTAAAAAATAACTAGAAACTAAGGGCAAGTCTCTTTTTCATTCTCTTTCTGAAATGATATATCCAAATGGCATGGCTGTAACCATAAATAGAATGCAGGTTTTGTAGGAAGATATAGAGTCCTTTACACTTAATTAATTAAGCAAGGCTTAAAATGCAAGTTCTATTTCTCCAGGTTTTTTTTTTTATAGACAGTCATAAAAGAAGCAGTGCAATATGGGAAGAGGAGAAAATACTACTGCAGGCTTAATGTAACTCAGTGATTTGTAGGGCAAGTAGAGCAATGGGATTCCTAAGTTTTTTGAAGACAAATAACAGCCTGTAAAAAACACTGAGGCAGTGCTATGCAACAAATATTTATTTTGAATAATCTGTTTTATTAAATCCAACATCTGTCTCCACCACATATCTAAGATTCTGTGAAATTTTTACTGTAAAATACCTGTTACTGTAGTGATAGATAGTTACAGATTTGGATTTGTGTCTCATTGCTACTTCCTTG
This sequence comes from Atrichornis clamosus, assembly GCA_013400975.1. Lineage (NCBI taxonomy): Eukaryota > Metazoa > Chordata > Aves > Passeriformes > Menuridae > Atrichornis > Atrichornis clamosus. The sequence continues at coordinate 258,659 of WBMZ01002250.1, forward strand.
CAGAATTAAGGATGATGGGAGAAATGAATTGATGTCTGTCACTAGCATAGTAACACGTCTTTGAAACATTACTTGACTTTTTTCTTCTTTTTTTTTTCTTCTTTTTTTTTTTTTTCGAACAAGTTATTTAGTCTTTTTGTAGGGAAATCAAGCATGTTCTTTCAGGTTTTTGTTCCTCCTGTCACAACCCAGTCATGACAGCTCCACCTCTGGACATAGCCTCATCCCTCCTAAGTACTTGTGAGGTGACAGGTGCCCAGTCCAGCTTTCCCTGCCTGCAGTTTTGACACAAGGGGGAGTGGTAGGTTTCCCAGAGCTTAGATGTGTTAATTAACTGGCTGGCCTGAGCAGGGGGGCTGTTTGATGAGGAGATAACCTGCTGCTGGCTGCCCTGCAGTGAGAGCACTAATGGATGTCTGTCTTCAGGTGCCCCTTTCCACCACATGGAAGTGCAGAAGTTTGTCTCTGGGACTCCACCTCTCAAGTTTGGTTGCAGTTTATGAGCAGGTGCAACATCTGCTGTGGTCTTGGATTCAAAGTACATGGCATATGATTGAATGAATCTTGTTTTGAAGGAAGCCAGGAGGGGAAAAAGGAGTCTGATTTACTCACTTTGGTTTAGGCAGCTAATACCAGAAAAAAAAAAAATCTATTTTATATAGAGTATATTCACCTATTCAGGTTTATTTTTACTGTCATTTCCATGCCAGTTTGGCATTTGGTTTAAACAGAAATGAAAACTACATTCAGATGTATCTCTTTCCATGGGATTTGAGAGAAATTCTGGCTACAGTAGTGACCCTCTATACAATTTATGGAAAGCAAGATGCAAATCTAGGATAGAGTGTTGTTAAGATAAATGCTGTGTGATATTTTAGAAATATGGAATCCTTTTTATTTTGCATATGAAGGTATCAGCATGCAGATAAAAGACGACAAGTTTGGGAAGAATGTTTGCCTAGCACTTTGCAAATAAATTGGGCATAGGAGGCACAGTGGGATGGACGGGAAATTCAGTATTGAGTTATGCCCTTTATCTAAAGTGGACTCTGTACTTTTTAACATGCTCTTTTTAAGGAATTGCTTAAGACCAGACACGTCTGAGGTGCAGTGTGGCACATGGTGTCGGACACTGTGTACACAGGTGCAGTGCTGTGGCGATGCTCACCATTGCTGCAGCCCGGGGGCGTCCAGAACAGAAGCCTACAAACACAACATCATGGGAATAGTAATGGAGCCTGTGGCTTATAAAGGCTTAGAACAATGTGGACAGAGGACAAAACCTGACAACTTTGATGAAAAGAGGAAATCACAGTGGTACTCCTGGTTATCAGTACTGTCTGGATGGTCAAAGACTCCTTCAACGTTGTAGAAAAGCCCATGTGCTGTGGAGATAACACAGTGCACACAGTATTTTAAAAAAAACCCCACATCTGTTAAAACTGTGAATAATGAAGATATATTTGACCAGAATGTGTATCTATTATGTTGCATTCCAAACTGAATAGGCAAAGGCAGAGATGGGAGCATATAGTTAAAACCACTGTCTAGGATATACTGGAAATTGAAAAGAATTTTGTACCTTGAATAGCTGAAGGAAAGGTTTGTAAAAGAGCAGAAATGGCAAGCTCAAAAGAAAAGCTGAAACCAGGGAATAAATTATAGTTTTTCACCTGCTTCAATCAAAACATACAATGAATCTTGCATTTCCTGATTGAAATTCAAGCTATTCTTTTCAATAGTTTGAGACTTAATTTAATGGAAGCATTGGATAGTGTAGATTGGATAGTGCTTGTCTCAATCTCTTCTCCTGCATTCAACTTCTCTTTTGTAATTTATGTATTTATAGATAAAACAAAGATGGGAGTTTATAGCTTGCTATTGATTAAGCTCCTTTTCCAGTTGATTTAATTAGGCCCTTTGCTCCTTGAAAATCTGATCTGAAGCTTAGATACGGATACATTGCTTCAGGCATTCCAGGCTAAGGTGATGGAAGGAAGCAATGAGCCCATTGTGAGGGGCTTGGCACGGGAGCAGCAGGGGAAGCCGGCAGCAATCAATCAGCACTGCTTGCCTTAATAGAAAACTCTCCAGTGCTGAAGTTACTACTGGGAACAGAGAGATGCAAATGAAAGCATTGATAACTGCATAAAAACACACTGATAAAGAGACAGATTCAGCAAATTCTGTACATATTTGTATCCAGTCCATACAGGTTGAGGGTTGTGCTATGTTTTGTTGTTTTTTTTTTTTTTTTTGGAGTTGTTTTTGTGATGATGTCCTTGTTGTTTTCTTATTAACATGATTATAAAGAGAAATAAGAGCAGGCTGGAAGACCTGCCTTTTACCCAGGCATAAATTAGCTTCATGTACAGTTATTCAAAATGGATGCAAAGAGATTCCTAGGTGTGTGTGACCTATTGCCTTTCTAGGAAGAGTACAGTACTATAAAGCAAGATCTACTGATATTGCAGTAAAAATAATTTCTGACCAGTTATTTTTAGAAACATGGGAAGTGATGAGGCTACAGCTACCGACTACTGCTTTCTAGCATCTCAGACCCTTTGTTGATGCTGTCTCTCTTCTCTATTTAAGACATTCATTTTTCACCTCATTAGTATTCTTATTCTTTCAGGCACAAATACGAAATAGTCTTTATATTCCCTAGGTCTTTACCCATGAGCTAAGTAGCAACAGCTCCACATATATGCAGGATAAAATCCTAGCTCTAGAATAATAACTTATTACAGGGTATTTTAACTAAGTCAAACTAGGAAGACCAAAATAAGGTTACTAAATTTCTTAAAATAATTTGAACAAATTTCTAAGGTCAGTAGGTTGTGCACTTTCAAATTAACTGTAAGTTATTTCAAATTCCAACTATTCTTATTAAAATGTTGAAATTTATAGATTATAAATCTACTAAGCTCATGTAACAATTGCATGTGCAGTATTAAAACTTTAGGAAGACTGAAGTAAAGCAGTATGAAATTATGTAAATGGCTTCAGCAGAATCTTGTGTATTAATGCTACAGTGTGGAGTGCCTGTTGAGGAAGGTAATCTTCTTTACTTAAGACACACTAAAGTATATGCATGTCGTCTTCTGTTTCTCAGACAGTAGAACTTGAAAACTAAAAGCTACCAAATACCTTCTTTTTCATCAGGTGACAAGCAGAGAATCAGGATTAATGAGCTGCAACCATGAGGAAAAGGGAGATTGTTTTCCCATGTCTTTGTCGTTGGAACATATGCATATAAGATGAAGTGTGTTCAAACTTCAGTACTTGGCAGCCAGTTCAACCTCCTGCTCAAGTCAGGACTGACTTCAAAGTTCTTGACACTTTCTTCTGTTTCATTGATATTAGAATAAAGATCTTGACTTAATCCTGAGGCAAGTTTTCAGAATTCAGTAGGCAGGAGAGAAAGGTTTTCTTACTTCTGCTGCCCAGTACTATACCAGCAGGGCTCTATCTGTTTTGCCAGAATATTCCATGCCCTGCGATAAACTGAGGGAGGGCACAGAGGAGGGGAGGGAGAGAATCAGTCCACCTGTCTCAAATTCCTTCAAGAAAAACATGGGAGGGATTTATCCGACAGTGACAGGTGAGCCAAGTCTTTCTGTGGGGTCAGAGCGGTCCAGATGTCTGTCACTGCTTTTTTGGGTCTTATTTCCCTGCTGCGCTAAGAACAGTGAGGTGTATGCATTGGCAAAGCCCAGCAGGAGGAAGTGGTTGGTGCTCCCAGGAAGAGGAAATGCAACCCCCTGGGTCAGGGGGTCCCCTCAGGTAGAGACAACCCTGGCAGTCCTAAAGTGTGGCAAGGCTGTGGTTGCATGTGTGGACTTTTGAGCCTTAACTATTTAAGCTCATAACTACCTGGAAATCTTATCCCTACACACAGGAAATCCTGCACAGATAACAAATATAGGGACCTGTGATATGCAAGGTGTGCCTTGGAATTTTCCCTGCAAAAGTCCAATAGGTGACATTATAAAAAACTTTGTTACTTACAATTGATATTTGCTTCTATTTTCTTTTGTCCCCCACTGAATTATGGAGACTTAACAGATAAGTATGGCAATAAACAAGAGAAACTCTTAGCAATACTAACATTTGAGTTGCATCTACAAAATTCTGCTTTGCTTACTCTGTGAATAGTTGTAGAACCTTATAGAATCTCTCAAGGTATTTTGGTAACTGGATTTTGCTACCTTTACCACCAGGCAATTGCCCAGTGTCTGTAACAATTAAGCATTTCACTAGGGGAATAGAGGTGAGTATATGAACATGGTGAGGAGAAAAAAATTACTGATTCCTGATGGAATTTGCAAGTAATTTAGTACTGTCAATGCCAACCATAATTGAAAAAAACAGGCCTATTTTTAAAAGCTTTTTCTTAGAGTCAATTGCTGTAGCCTGGCCTTACCTTGTAACTTGAATTTTGCTCTGCATCATGTGGAAAGCATGTAAAAACTTCTCAGAAGATAAATGTTGCACGTATATCTTTATTTTTATTGTGTTTATTAAGGCAAAACTCAACACCTCCTGTCCTTTTCAATTTAGAATGTCTAGAACAGTAATAATGTGTTTTAGAGGTGGATTCAGTATTTCACATGTGTTTTGGAAAACAAATAGGACTTGTAAGGTGGGCCAACATATCACATTGCAGTGTTAGTGTAGTTTGTGTTGCACATCTGTACAGCTCTGATAGATGGTTTCAATATGTTCTTAACTGCCCTTCCTGCCTTTGTGGTTCAGGTGGCATCACTCCCTCTTGTTCTGGACAACTGTGCCCTAGATCCTCTTCATTCCAAGGTATCACGTGGTTATTGAGCAATTACAGATGTGCTTTGTGCAAATGTGATAAAGCTGCTGATATCTGTGCTAGGGGACCAAGCCAGATATTACTTCAACTCCATGTGGTGTAACTGTGACCATGCACCTCTAAGCAGAGGCTGCACAGAGCAGTGTGGATATGAGCCACTCCAAGCCAAATGGCATGGGAAATAGGGATCAAAGCAGCTCAGTACACGTAGTCCAGGAATAATTTGCTCTAGCAAATATTCCTGTAATACCAAACTAGGTATTGCAGAAACTGAACACTGCTGTGGTTTTCCTATTAAAATATACTTCTTAGAGACAGTGTTCTATAATATGGCTTTGGGATGTATTTCTCCATTTCTGCAAGACTGGCTGTTCCCCAGCCCTTATCTCCAGGCAATGGTATTTTTTTAGATGTAGAGATTCTTTTTTTTTGTCTCCAGGGATTGAAGTCAGGTTTTCTCCCTCATCATTTTTTAAATATGCAAGCAACTAATTGGCCATTTTTCTCTGCTTGTGAGTTTCTTGCATTTTCATAAATTTGTTAGCACAGTATCTCTTTGCAGGCAAGAGGATAAATAAATGTGTTTAATTATATTGTTTTGACTTGCCTAGAGATGTAGTCTAAAACATTTTTTTTTTCCCCTGGCTTTAACACCTTCTGTCTCTTCAATAATATATTTTGAACATAGAGTAATGCTTACGTGTCTCCATTTTAATTTTGAGAGCTAGAAGATAATTAAGTTTAACAGAACTGCACATGCAAGGAATGTGCAGAGTCCATTCTTTTAATCCTCCAGACTTGCCACTCAAGGTTGGGACCCAGTGGAAATAAACTGGTGTTTTTACTGGCAGTATTTGTAGTTCTGTTTGTTATGATACAAGACAAAGTAACAAAGTTATATCCAGGGCTGGGTATCCAGCAGCATTTGTGGGAACTATGTTCACCAAAACGTAAAGAGAGGAATGTGAAGGAAGCGTCCAGACTCCTGGAGACATGTAAGAGCGCATGAAGTCTAGCATAAGGATCCATCTTTATGAGTGGGTTGTTAGTAGTGATACTCCATGTGGAAAAGTGTCTTGTGCTCGTGGTTACTCCTTCTGCTATGAGAGATAAGAGAAACACATTCTTGGTCATGTTCATTTTTGATTTGTCAGTCACAAATGCTCTTTCATGAGAAACCAGGACATGCCTCTTAGACTGGGGGTCATTTCAGTATCTTTTATTGTCTGGGTGTCTTGATGACTACTTTTAGCAGAAGCAGAACCTTGACAGTTGTGGCCAAAATATACTCAGCAGAACACCTGGCAAAGCAGTTCTGCTTGTATATCATTATGACCTTAATCCTCAGGTCCCTACTCAGCTCAAATGCCATTTCAGCTAGCAACTATTAAAGGGAGAGGAGTACGTGCTGTTATACAAAAGCTAATATCAGATGATTAATATTTGTGCTGGCCATTTTGTTCCATCATTGAAATGTGCTGAATTAACACTTCTGCCAGGAGTTTCTTAGTGCTTCATCCCTAAACGTATCTCATGAATAATTTTTGGCCTCAGTACAAGATACTTTTTGTACAGGATTTTTGATAATACATATAAAAAAGGGCAATTCATATTTCTTTGCTAACTAGAGTTTTGGATTCAGAGGTTTGTTTTTCTTTAACTAAAGGCTGTAGGTAATGCATGATTTAATAAAATTACTTGAGCATTCCTGTCTGAGCTCTGGTCATGATAGACTAATACAAATGATTGATGTTCTCTTTATGGTAAGCCAAAAAACCTGATCATGGTATCATAAAAAAGGAATAGCATTTTATAGCAGCAATCAAAGTTGAATGAAAACTAATGAATTAAAGGGGGAAGTTTTAGTACCTCATTGAAGAAAAAAAATTCCAAGTATTTTATGGGATAAATTTATATAGGCTTTGAGGTAGAGTTCTTTTTATAAAATAGATATGATAGTTTTTGCTGTCATATTTAGTGTTTATCAAAAACATTCTAATAGCAATGGCCATAAAAAAAGCAACAGGGTTTACTAAATAAGAAGCTCTGATACTTCAATTAGAATAATTAAATATTCCTTTATAGCTGTGAAATGAATATATAAATAGAAGAACATATGTATTTTCTGTTGTGGATAGAAAAGGACTCTGCACTTTTTCTTAAGTAATTTAATTATGCATAAAGCTTACCTGCGAATGCTGTTCAATACCTTGTCCCTGGAGCTTTGTTTTGTTGTGCTGTGTTATTTGCATACGTATACCCAGAAGGTAGAGGTTTGTTATTAAAAACATCTGACAAGTTAGAGTTGTGATTTGGTCATGGTCTAAAGCTGTAGTCATTGAGTCATTTAGTTTAGCAGAAATGCCAGCAGAAGCAATTCCTGCTCTCCCCTTCCATAGTCATGGCTGCCTACTCTGATTATGTCCTTCATGCTCCCCGTAGCATTTATGAAGCTAAACCATAGACTGAGTGGAAGTCTTACCCAATAAAAAGGAAATACCTGTCTGGCTGGGTGCATGTGGGAATTATAACATCACCAACTGAGCAAACAGCTAAGGGATCATTTTCCTTTATGGGGACAGAAACTTTGACACATTGAGAACAAAACCTGCTAGTGGTGCTAGTTTGGGACAGAGGGAGTCCCAGGCCAGGCCAGCCAGTCCACCAAACAGGAGAAACTGCTGTTGGAATTTTGATGTCATAGGTGATTTGTGTTTATGTGGACTCCAAGGACAAAACTTCCTAATTAGCAAACCCTCTAAACTGTTCCAAGAGAATCAATCCTCTTGTCCTTCCACTGCCTGGGTGGGAAGAGGATGGATGCTGGCTGAGGCCCACTGACTGCTCATCCTGTCACCACCTGCCATTTCAGCACAACACAGGGCCCCGTGTCTTCCACAGGCCATTAACATCCTCTGGGACATTGAGCAGGTGAAGTCAGAACAGGTGTTGGATCATCAACAGGTTGTAGTTCACTTTGTTCTTTGAGTCAGTTGTGAACCACTGTTCTTCATCTGCTGCCTCAGGTACACTGCAGAATCCTCATGCATTGTCTCTGGCTAAAAATATAAGATTACTTTTCTCTGCTTTAACATTGTTTTTTGTTCATTTACTCTCCAAAACTTATATTTCTAATAGTTAATTCAGCAAAGTATATGTGATATCTGAGAGAGGACTGTCCCAGGCAGAAACAATCAGGAAAGAATGAAATACTGTTCATTTATATTCATGTATGGTTGGCTTTAAAATTTTAGTGTCAAGTGTTTAAAAATTTTCTACATAGTTTCTGTGCATGAATTATTAGAAATTACAGGTTTAATATAGGTATAGATTATTTATTGTTCCCAGTGAAGGCAGTCTCATGGTACAACACAAAAATGACATGGATTAGAATTACTAGCAGAGTGACAGTATGCCATCAGATATATGTTTATATACATATACATGCTTTATAGGAATAGTTCCTTGTTTTGCTACTATTGTAGCTTTAAGCATCTTAAAGAGCTTTGAACTGCTGCTTGGAGCTAGGTGTGCCATTAAGGAGGAAGTGCACAGAGGATGTTTTATGCCAAAGACATGAAGTGAAATGGAATTTTAGATATTTATGGGACAAAGTGACAAAGGTGTATATAAAATAGATGGTAACAAAAGAAGTATAATTTAAAATGCAGAGCAAGAAGATGAGGCAAAAAAGGGGAAAATTATGAAATTATACAAAAAAAATGAATGCATAAAACAGAAGGTGGCAGAAGGATTACAAGAGTGGATGAGTGTGTAAAATTGTCCAATTTCCAAGATACTTAGGGGCTTATGTGTCATTGTCAGGAGGAGCTTTTGTAGATGTTCACGCGTCTAATAATGATCTGCATGTTGAGCTGCATGAATGCTTACAAAAATAACTCATATTCATTTAGAATCCTAAATAGATTCAAGGATCTTTGAGTTTTAGACTGTTTTATGCTTTTGGAATTTTTACCCATTGTGATGAAACCTAAATGGAGATAAAACTAAAAAAACTGCATTTAGAATGGGCTAAAAGGGAATGTTTGATACAATGTAATGGAGCTTGAGAATAAATGAATCAAAATGAGAACCAAGAGCTTAAGTGAGCATTTAGCTGTGCAGGCAAAAAGGAAGAAAATTATCTTTAATGTGTAGAAGAAGCAGCAGAAGGATTTATTTATGATCTGGATTAGGAAAGCTAGGGAAAGGTGAAACAAAAATGACATTTTTATTACCGGCTTGAGTGACAGAGGAATGCTGGTGATGCAGTGCTTTGGTGGAGAGACAAAGAGGTCAATTTTGGCCATGTTAAGCTGATGGCATGGCAGCTAGGTGAGGTATCAGTGAGACAGCTGAGGTAGGAGATTAGGTACTGGAAAGGTCAGGAGTGGAGAGGTTAATCTGTGATTTGTCAATACAGCTGCTTGTGTATTCTGTTTAGTAAATGCTTTTATTAAGCCTGTATCAGAATCACAACCCTCAAAAGCCACTGACAGTGACAACATATTTGTAATAAAGGGTGCATTTACTGCTGGCTTCATTACTTGAAGTTGGGTCTGCTACCAGAAATTCTTCCTGTGTCCTCTATTATTTACAACATTGGGTGTGATATATGTTTGAATGAAGACAGTGATCCATTAAAATAAATTGCCAGAATGTTTGACTAACAGATCAGATTGACTTTCGTGTGTGGAATGTGGTGGTTTAGGCTCACAATTAGACTGACAGGTTGCACTAAATGAATATAAAACTTTATTGTGTCATTCCTGCACTCTTTTTCTGCTTCCTTTCTTCTGATGTATTCTCAATCTGCTGTAGGACACTGAGCATAGAATTCAGTTTATTCCATTTCCCTTTTCAGAGAAGATGCATGTTTTTCTATATGATATGTTCTATTTTATGGAAAACTGAAACAGATGCTTTGCCAAGTACACAGAAAATAAACTGCTTAAAGAATGTGATAATGTAGTTGGCTTAATTTATACGTAAATACGAGCAATGCTATTTTAGATTAGTGCAGCAAATTGCTAAAAGAGGGGTCTCGTAGCATCTTTTGAAGATTGGTGTCTGAATATTTAAAAAGGAAAAGTTTTTTGCAGGGAAATTTTGTTTTGTGAATGTTATTTGAGATACAGGTTGGTTTTGGTTTTTGGTTTACTTGTTTTTTCCTTACCAAGGACTGTTGGTTTTCAAATGACTTTTTGCGAGCTTTGGAACTTATTTTTTACTGTAATCAAACCTGCTGTCATATCAATTTGTGTGCTATATTTTTATTTGTCGTAGTTTTCCTTGCTTGCAGTAGTAGACCAGCATCTATTGCTTTGCAGGATGTAAGCAACTTGTCAGTCATTAATTATTTTGTATTTGGTTATGTTTTATCTGTGAGAGTATTTTTTAAAAGGTGATTTTACTAGAGGAGGGAAGAAGAGAGTTATTTTCTGTAGGAATTCATAAGGACAACATTTTTCCCAGTGTACTGATGGTGTTGTCTTCCAAAACATATTTTAGGGTCCCAATGTGTATCTTTGTTGGTCCACTGGGGTGAGCATAACAACATACTTTAAATGGTCTTTCTCCTTGGCTTCAATTTAACTTTCTTATTTCATTGAAGGCAATTTTGACAAGAACTGTAAGTGCCAGAAGAGGCAGTGTTCATTTTATGAAAATGAGATTTTGATTTGTCATCTGCTGGCACTTCAATTCACAGCTCTTGAGCTATTTGAGTACTCTGAATAAACTGAGTCTTTGTGGAGCTCAGAGGCATCTGAGGAACTAGGAAACAGCTTTTCATGGCAGCATTGCCTCAGCTGAGAGGGAAAAACTGAGTTATTGAAGTTATTATTGAAGGGAAGGAACTAATTGTAAACAAAAGATATAAACTATTGTGCAAAGACCAGGGTAGTTGTAGATTTCATGCTTCTGAGCAGATCATCCCTTGGTGATGATGTTAGTAAAAGCTCAGTCAGCAAAGTTTCACCAAGAGTTATGATGCTGTTACCTGTGAAAGAGACACTAGTAAATGTACGCAGGGTGACACAAAAGAATTGTAGAGAGTACCAATAAATAATTAAAATATTTTGTTTCGCTTACCAAACTTCTCAAATTGCTTTGTGGTTAAAAGAAACTTTACTGGTGTTAATTTATTAATTATGATCATATATTGTTAGAGATTTCAATTTTAGTGCTTGTTGTGTGAGGTACAGTCTTACACTATAAGCACATTTAAGTATGCTATTGCATTCTAATTTCTCTGGAAAAATATTATTAGTTCTTTTATCCAAGTTTAGGAATGTATTCTTTGTATTCTACAGAACGTGCTTTTTGTGCCATTCAACACATTTACTTTTTGTCTGTTAGTGGAGATCTCCAAGGTAGGCTGAAAACAAATTAAGTATCCATTTATCAGGAAAAGAATGGAAATGGATGGTTGTGATACAGGTTGGCGCAGATGAGAGCAAGGATTTAGAATAAATTTATTTCCCTCTCAGTAACATGGAAAGACCTGGAGAAGGGTAGCTCTGAATCAGTTTAATGTGTGCAAGGAATGTGACTTTGAGGCGTGTTATGAACCTCTTCATCAATACTGATTAGTGCGTCTGACTGTATGATAAATCATATGCCCAAAATGTGAGCAAATTTACTTTGCAGCCATATGAATATCTAATCCAGTGCCTTCTCACTGGTGCTGCAAAGGACCCATCTACATGGACTTACCTGAAAGGAAAGAAGGGAATGGTGGTTGTTGAAAAGCCAAGCTAATGGAAACATTAGAACAAAGTTATTATTTTAAATAGGGGTGAATGAGGTCAAAATATCATGAGTAATTTTTTACACTGACTATCTTTCACTGAATTAAGTCAATATTGCCTTTTTTTTGAATCCTAGAAAAACAATATTGCCTGCCAAAAGTGCCAGTAGCACAAATGAGCATATACATAATTTTCTGTAATATCTAATTAACATCCTTCATTTCAGTTTCCAGTTCAGAGAGAAAGTATATGATATTGTTCTCTTGCTCCACTGGTATCTCAATTTTAATAGCACAGAACTTGTTAGAAAATGAAGGCCACTTTATTTCAGGCATTTTCAGAGACAGCTATTTCAAAGAAAGAAAATAGTCTTCTAAAGTCAAAGACACAAATTCTTCTCTTGAATCACTCTAAGCCTTTTTAAAATTACCTTCTCACACTGTCTATGTGGTAATCACTCCTCTAGTAGTCCTAGATTGCAAAAACTATTTAAACAAAATATGCATAAATACACCTGATTTTTAAGTCATGAATACACAATTTCTGAGGATTCAGTCATTTTTTCTACCCCTAACTAGTTATTTGTCCGTTAAAGGTTAGTTTTGTCATTATGGTTTAATGCTAAAAATCAGTTTTCCATCTAAGTTTCTAATTGTCTATTTCTGTTCATCTTGGCAATGCCCCAACTTTTTTAGTTTCTGAAGGTTTAGGAGCTAGTATAGTTTAGTTACTTGGTCTGTGTTTTGAAATTCCTGCTGATGTGACTGAATTCAGCGACTCAAGATGTTGTATTTTCTTGCCCACGTGAGACTGATTATACAGCAGTTCCTCTATTAGGAAAGGTCACACCAGTTATGTCAGGCACATCCATACCTTTTAAAATATGTTTATAGCTGGTGTCCCCTCTACTTACAGGGAGTGTGGTACATGTTTGAGCATCTGATCATGCATCTGACAGACATAAGATGCCTGAGGATCCTTGCTAGGAACTGGAGTCAAAATACCAACCAGTTAATCTTAAGTTTTAGTGTATTAGATCTTCTGATAAAATCCCTTTTGTTTGAGCTGAATGTTTTCTCTCAGAAAAGTTAATTGCACTTTCAGGAGAAAATATGAATGAAAATCAATGCCAGGCTTCGGTTTACAGTGCTGTGTGTACAGCTGAAACTCCAGAATTTGTTATTGAGACACATGTGATTGTTTGTTCTTGTATGTGAAGGTTTTTTCAAGTTTTGCATGGAATTTATAGGTTTGGATGGCCTTTCTGAGAGATCAGCCCTTCATTTTCTCTTCCATATCTCTTGTGCTTTCCTGGTCAGAATATTTTTGGCTTTATCCTTTGAATTTACTTTTCTATAGGAATACTTAGAAACAGAACTTAGACAGCACAGTGTTGTTTACTGTACTTCATATACTAATGGACATTAACAGTCTCCGTGTTTCTAACAGAAGGAATTATGATCTGGGAGCATCTTCACAAGAAAGGTTTCCCAGGGTCAGAATGCTCGGTCTATCAGTTTGAATTTTCTTCTACTGTTAGCTCTTTAACAGATAACTTCAGCCCTTAGATTGTGTTCCAGAACTGATGAGTTGATAGACCCTGAGTTGATTAAAAATATGCTGTAAGGGACTTTCTTAAAAGGAAAAGAACTGAGGAAGAGGTGTGTGGGGGGGAAGAGGACAATATTCTTTTTAGGAGTGATCATCACTTTCAAATTACTGTTTAGGTTATGCAGCCAGTTTCTTTTGCATATTCTGCTCTTGATCAAACTTAGTGCACCTTTGAAATGTATTTTGTATATAAATTTATAAATATATGAGACTTCAGTACCATAGAAATATTGAAATTACTTTTCAGGTCTTGCCTCAGATTTTCTCTTACCTCATACTAAGAACAGGGAGTCCATTCCTGGGAGGAGTTTGCTGGTGATACCTTAATCTTTCATAGGTTGTTGACAGCACATACACTAAAGAAATCCCTTTCATAAACCATCCTCTAGGGATTATTGTGTTTTACAGCATTTTCTTGCATGTAATGTGTGGTCCCCCTACTCCTGTTGGCTCTTCTCCTCATAGGAGTTTGAAACAAAAATAGCAGACCACAAAGATCTGAAAGATTCCTGCATCTGCTAAAATTTCTCTTTGAAATAATCCCAGATCTCTGTTTTCATTCCCTCCCATGTATTTTAGGCCCACCACAGCACTGCTCTGTCTCTCTGCCCTTGAGAGAGTGTGGAATTTTGCATAAGCCCATTATCCAGGCAGAAGAGGTAAGGGTTACATCCTCCCTGCATTCCTCTTGGGGCTGGGAGTGGTGACATTTAAGATTTTTACCTTTGACCCGAAGATTTACAGTCTCAGGAGCTGTAGGTATGCAATTACTTTAAATCTTTGTGTTTCTCTGGACTCCTGGTTTAAAAGTCAGTAGGAACAACATAAGCGAGATGGCCAAATCTGCTTTAAGTATGAGGCATAGCAAAAAGCTACTGGGTTTGGTTCCAGAAACATTAGGAAGCATTAAAACTCCTCGCTTGCAGGGAGAAGCCCTTTTGTCTTTTGGGATATGGATGAGATGGGTCTTTCAGAGTCACAGCCAGTCCCCAACATCACCCTGCAATGACAGCTCGGCTGCTGGCTGCCCTGAACTGCTGCTAAATGCCACAGTCTCCTCCAAGGCAGCAGAGGGAAGAGTTGCCATTAACAACCATATCAACCTTATTAGATCAGTCTCAGTTTCAAAGGGATTCTGCCACTCTTCCAGTAGCTTCATGAAAGCTGGCGTCTTCTTCCTTTCCCCAGGGAGTTAGCATTTCATATAAGTCTCTTTAACCAAGAAGCAGACAAGGTTGAAAGTCCTTGTACTGTTTAAGCTTCACCTTTGCTGGTGTCTCCAGAAAGGGTGAGTGTGCTCTAGGGGAGAGCTGAATATTCTTTGAATCGTGGTATACTTTTGTCTCTAAGAAGGCTTGTTGGTGGGACAGGTTCTGCAAATCCTTCCTAATTGCTCTTGTTCTTATTAAGGGCAGAAGCCAATATTTTTCTTTCCTTCAAAGTTGAATCTCAAGTGGAAAATAATTCTGGCAAGCCTTTTGCTGCAGAAGCTGCAGCTCGCAGTCCCAAAATGCTTATTGTTTCTTAGCTTTGACGTAGAAAGCAGCCCCTGGTTTGTCTAGAATTGCAAACTTTTCACAGAGTTTATTTGTTTGAGAGGGCATTTAATGCCCCTGCCTGTCATGATAGATAGAAGCCTAAGAAGTTTGGAAGCAAGATGAACACAAAGATTTCACCATGTACTGAAGTGGAGTCCGGGTGTTTCTTTGCATTGATTTGCACTCAGATCTCTCTTTGCTCAGTTGTAGCTATGGGGGATAATTTATCTGGGAATTTTACCTCCATAATTTAAACAGTTTCAGAACAGTGATTATGCCAAAGCTGTGACTTGAGGTCAAGTCTTAATTTTCAGACAAGCAAAACCCCCGGACCTTTTGCTGCGTGCCCCACTGAATATGCATGCCTGGCTCCTGAAACTTAAATGCTAGCAGAGAGTCAGCTCTTCCCAGACAGCTTTATTTCATGTTTATGGGCAAGGTGAATAATGACACCTGCAGAAATGCTGGAACTGGCTAGCTGAGAATCTGAAAGGAGCAGATTTTAAAGCCGTCACTCGGATTGTGTGATTACTACTGGTACATTGCAGAGCAAAGGCAAACCAGCTTAGTTTAAATCTTTGGCACAGAGTTGTGGCATTGTTTAGATTGGGAAAGACTCCTAAGATCATTGAGTCCAACTCTTGACTTAGCACTGCCACATTCACCACTAAACCCAAAGTGCCACATCAAGATGTATTTTAAATACTTTCATGGATTATGGGTGACTCTTCTACTTCCCTGGGCAACCTGATATCTCACATTGCACAACAGCCATTGATTCCCATCTCTGGCATGTATATGCAACATTTTTTTGTCCTTTTTTTCTTTTAATTCTGTGAGTGAGATTTACAGAATTGCATAGATCCATCCTTATTTCATTGCTTTTGCAAAATTTCAATCAATTTGCTCTAGTCTAGCAGCAGAGTTAGGTCAGAATTTTGTACTTTTGAGATCACCACTCCAAATCTGTTGCTTTCTTTGCAAAGCAAACATGTATTTCATAAAGCCTGACTTGGTCAACTTAATATTGTGGAAAGACTATCAGTAACCTTCTCCTGCCCATCTGTGATTCTGAATTCTGCATCATTACTTTGATATTTCATACTCTCCAATCCATTAACATTTAGGATATATAGTAGGGGCTAACACTTCTACAAGCACAAGGAATTCAACAAGATTATAGGATTGGATTTACAATATAGAATTTTAAAA
This sequence comes from Atrichornis clamosus, assembly GCA_013400975.1. Classification (NCBI taxonomy): domain Eukaryota; kingdom Metazoa; phylum Chordata; class Aves; order Passeriformes; family Menuridae; genus Atrichornis; species Atrichornis clamosus. The sequence goes on from WBMZ01002250.1 coordinate 274,597, forward strand.
GATTCAGTGAAATCTCAGGTGCTACAGAAGACACCTGTGAGGGGAGTTAATTGGTAAAGATAACTGAAGAGTGAAGCAACTTGGTATTTTCAGAAATCCAGATTGCTGGATTGTCACACTTTTCTAGATGGACGTTTTTGAAAATTTATAAATTCTTTCTTGTTTGCCTGATAGGACTATAATTGTTTAAGATCAGAATGCTTTTTAAGTTCGCAGCACAATTGCAATATAAATTTACTCTAAAACAAATTTCCTATTATACAGCATTATGTATCAACAAAAAACAAGGTTAGACCGAGTAGTGTACAAATGCTTTCTGGAAAAATGAGTGATTTTAAGGACTGGAATAATTAAAGTTGTGGATTTTGGAATGTAATTGTTCTGTAGTATGCAATCTTGTTTTATTTGAAAATATTTTACTCCTCTGGTTAAATATTGGTTCTATTTATTATTTCAGCACTTTATGAATATTTTGTTTTCCTTGGGGACTTTCTATGCATTTTATCAGCTGAATAAATGAAGTAATTCACAAACCAAATGCCTCTTGCTCTCGATGGCTTTAGGGGACCTTGTCATTCCCTGTAGCCTTTTCTCAGGCCCAGCTGTGTGGCTCTGAAATCACTTGGCTGGTAATTAGGTATTTATCAGATTGTTTCTGAAAAGGGATGAGACAGTTATCTGACACAATTATCTTTGAAAATTGAATCCCTCTTTTCTGCTGCTGCTGAGGACATTCAAAGGTACTGTGAATGTTTAAAGCTTACTGCCTTTGAAAAACCCTTGCTTTTTTACATCAAGTATAACAGAGGAGTCAAAATGCGGTTAAAGGAGTGGTTTGTTTTATTTTGTTGGGTTTTTTTTTAACCTTTCAGACTCTTAATTTTCTTCTATCAAATATTATTTCTCTTCCAGTGTGACTCTGTTTGGAAGCACTTTTGACAACAACCACTTTATTTCTTCAAACATCCACCACTTACTAGTGTTTGAACACTGAGAGTGTTTCTTACAAATCAAGAAACTACTAATTACATCAAGGCATTACTATTTTATTATATTTTCCTATTAAAGTACTGAGTATGTAGTTCTAGAAAAGCAATTTGTAAACATGGTATTTCATACTGGGAAACTGCAATGGATAGAGTACCCACTTTTTTCCCAAACACTCTCTTGAAAGTCTTGGTAGCTGAGGCGTGAGGTTTTTACTTAATTTATCTAAGGACAGAAGGATATAACGCATCAGTAATATAAGGTATGAGAAAGTTTTTGCTTTATTTAGATCAATCCTTGGTTGTGTGCAAAATTTTTAAGCATTTGGCCAGGTTCTAAGATTTTTCTGTTGGATAACACTAGGCTGTTACTGAATTTTTCATACACTTATAATATTTTGAAAAGATAGCATTTCTTTTAACAAGTTCAAACCTTTTTGAAGGAAACTCTATAAGTTTGAACTGAAGGTAATTAATTCTTGTATCACTTACGTGTAAAAGGAGTTTGCAGAATGGAAAGGTGACATTATCTATATAATAGAAGTAGAGTACCACTTTCTTCCTGGCATTCACAAGTAGGAGACTTGTGACTTGAGAAACTTGCAGACTTGAAAAATGATGAGAAAATTATTCCATGTCATTCATGTTGCTTTCTTCTGAGTTGGTATAAACTAGTACATGATGTTTGGCAGTCTGGTAATTTGGGCTCAGGATCATGTTGAAGTTTTATTTCTTGGTTCTTTAATAACAGTGAGAAAAGGAAAAAATCTCACTGAATCAAGGCAAAGCATCTAAAAGATGGCAACTTCATAGATAATCCATGAATATTATAATTTTTATTGTTAGGACTATGTGCAATTACTTTACAGACACCTTGCCTCAGTAATCCAGCTACTAACCAAGAATTGTTTTTCTTTCCTCTCCCTGCTTTATATTTTGTATATGGTACAAAATCAGGTCTGAATTCCATTCATTTAATCATAGGAATGAATTTTATTCATTTTCTGTAGTGCTGTTAGTTACTACAGGATTTGCTTTCCCTTTGCTTACTTGCCCTTACAAAGAGATGGTGGCCAATTATGCCAAAAGGGAGGCCCAGGTTGACTATAGGGGATACAATTTTGGAAAATATGAAACTGCATTAAAACAAAGCCCAAAGAGCTGTTTCAAAAGCCTTGTGTTTTAGTATGCACAGAGTGAGTCAGTTGATGTTCCTGTTGACCGTAGTTCTACTCCTTTGGCAGATTTCTTTCATTATAGAGAAATTTTGTGTTCTGTGTGTATAAGTTATGCCAGGCTGCCTGGTTACTGTCGGGAAGAACAGCCCAAAGTGTCGCTTTCCTCTAGGTTTGAAGCACAAATAAATTTTATTCAAGATGTTTCTAGAACTGCATCACCTCTTCCTCTCACACATGCACTTGTATGTGTATTTGTGCACACAGACTATCCTGCACTGTAAGACTCTTAGCTCAGACCTTGATGTCTGTTCCTCTCACTCTTAAATATCTTATTGAGAGTGATGACATACATATCTTCACTTCTCCCCTCTCTTCCCCCAGCTTTTGGCTACATCAGCAGTTTCCACAAAAAAAAAAGCTAATTAACAGAATGAAATCACTTTCTGGATTTGAGGAAAGTTTTGTTCAATGAATTCACTGGTGACTGTTACCAATTACCTTTTGGCCTCTGATTGCTCCCCTGAGAGTGACTGAATATAAAATAGAGAACAAAATCTGCAATACTGCGGGTCTGTGCAAAATAATAGTCTGCAAGTTAGAATTGATTTTTGCATTTCAGGGGAATAATCAACCTGAACACAACTATCACAGTGATGACAGGCCATAGCTTAGAATGCTGCAGAGCATAGTTAAATGTTCATCTGTCTGCCTGTTCTGTTTCCCTGTGGGATCATAAGGTTATTCCCCTGAAAATGTCATCACAAACCTCTTCAGCTTTCCATTTTTTGGCTGTGAATGGAGGACTTTTCACAGGCTAAGTGTTTTTTCTAGTATTAATATAGTTTTGGGGTTTTTTTCCTTTAAAGCCCTAAAAGGCATGTCCAGCATCCTATCTCCACCCAGTCTGCTCCTGCCTCCAGAATCATTTGATGCTGCCACCTTTTCTAGTCATCCTGTGCTACAGCTTCTGAGCATTTTGTGACTAGCTTTCAGTGAGAGGGCAGCCTTCTCTCATTCTGTGCTAGACACTTTATAATATCATGTTTCCCAAAACAGATTATGGATTGCTGATTTTGGTGCAGTGGTTCCTAAGCAGGGAAGCAGGATAATCACAGCTGAGGCTGGAATAATCTAGCTGCCTGGGACTGTGTCTTAACAGGTTTTGCATATAAGGATGGAGTCTCCACATTTATCTGGGCTACGTATTCCATTTTTCATTCACCCTCACAGTAGAAAAGGATTTTTCTTATCTCTAAGTAGAATTTCCTGTGTTTCACTTTGTGCTTTAAGTCCTGTCAATGAACACCACTGTCAAGGGCTCGGCACTTCCTTTTTCATTCCATCACAGCAGGTATTTATCCACATGGATGAGATTCCCCTGATCCTTTTCTTTTGTTGGCTGAACAGTCCCATCCTCTCCCCAGATGACAGATGCTCTTTAATCATTTTTGTGCCACTCTGCTGAATTTGCTCCACTGTCAATCTTGTACTGGGGAGACAATACTGGTCCCAGTACTCCAGGTGTGACCTGTCCTCTGCTGAGGAGAGGGAGGAGAAGAAGCCCCTCCCTCACCCTGCTGTCAGCACACTTCCCAGAGTAGCCGAGGACACCTCTGGCCTCCGTTGCTGCAAGGACACATTGATACTCAACTTTTTGTCCAGCAGGAACCCTGGGTACTTGGCAGAGCTCTTTTCCAGCCAATTGGCCTCTAGCGTGCACTGATGCCTAGGATTACTCCTCACCAGCTGCAGGACTTGGGATTTCCCTTTGTTGAACTTCATGATATTGTCTAACCTATCCCTCTGGATAATGGTACAGCCATCCACCACTCCTCCCAGTTTTGTCACCTGCAAACTCTGTCTACTCAGTTTTGCTGTCCAGGTTGCTGTTCTGGTAAACTGGTAGAGATTGCTAAAAAGAATCCTTTAAATCTGGCAATTCAGCCAGTTTTCAGTCCACCTCACTTTGCTGATCCAGCTTGTGCCTTATCACGTTCTTGATGAGGATCTTAGGGAAGAAAGTGTCAAAGACCTTCTTAAAGTCAAGATAAACAATATCCACCAGTCTCCCCTTATCTACCAAGCCAGTTATCTCATCATAGGAAGATTTCCTGTTGGTTAAAAATGGTTTCCTCTTCATAAACCCATATTTACTGCTCCTGATCACCTCATCCTTCTGTGTATATGATGGTCTTCACAGGTTAATCCATCACCTTCTCAGGGTTTGAAATAAGGTCAACAGGCCTGGTCTTCCCTGGATTCTGCATCCTGAAGGTAGGGGAAACACCTGCTTTCTTCCTCTTCTCAGGAATCTCTCCTGTACATCCTGTCTTGTTCCAGGAACTGGTGTATGTGTCCAGGTGGTTTAAATACTTCCTAACCTGATCAGCCTTCACTGAGAGCAAGTCTTCCTTAGTTCAGACTTATCCTTTGTTTCCAAGGGTCTGGGATTCCTGAAGGCTGGTCTGTCCAACTAAAATTGAGGTAAAATAAGGCCCTTGATACCTCAGCTTTTTCCAGGTCCCCCACCTCATTTCCCTGGTCTTCCTTTTGGTACTTATGCATTTGTAGAAGTCCCTCTTGCTGCCCTTCATATACCTTGCCAGGCTGACTTCCAGGTGGGCCTTGTTTTCCCTGCATCCTCAGACGTGGATTATATTGCTCCTGACAGAGCAGGCAGCAAAGACAGAGGGCAGGAAGTGCTTGGTAACCTAATTTGAGTCCTTGAGAGAGACCTGACGCTGGTGGTCAGGCAGGGGCAGGAGCCTGCAGAGCAGTGTCACTTTTGTTCAGTGGCCCCAATTCCTGCCTGAAGACTAAGGCAAAACCCCCATCCGGCATGGTTTTTTTTGTGTTCAGTCTTTGCATGGAGCTGATTTTCACTTGCTGCCACCCAACATGGAATAGGTACTAACTCCCCTTTCCTGCTGCAGGGGAGCCACAGTGTGAATGGCAGTGGTGTTGGGGAGAGCCTGACACACAGGCTGGAGAATCTGCAGTCTTGGGGAATCTTAGAATTAATTGCTTGGGAAGTTTGTGTTTCTATTTTGGTTGTGTTCAGTGATAAATACCAACCCCTTCAAGGAAAGAGCTCTACCTGACCTAGTCTTTTTTTTCTTTTGATTCACGTACATATGCATATTTCTGAAGACAGCAGATGAAATTGCTTTTAATGCACTTGAAGAATAGTTTAAAAAAATGCAGACAGATAATACAATTAATAGGACAATTTTTTTCATTTTGTTTACACTCCTTAACATTCCATTTCATGCTCCATACCTTCCATTGCACATTTATTGCATTATAACTGTATTATTTCCTTACAGAGAAATTCTGTTCTGTTGCTCAGTGTCTCACATTCTTCTCCCTGGAAGAGGAAAACTTTGTTCAAGTTGTCCTTTAATGAAGATTAATCTCAGTTTGTATGGTCAGGCATGAAGGTAACATTAGAGATTAGCAGAACTTCTGGTAGGGAAATTGTTTATGAGACCAAGACTTGTGGCAAAAAGGCTTTTTCTTTTGTCATAACTTTGGCTCCTCACACTGATCTTAAATACAAGGGGATGGGTACGGACTCAGCATCTTTTTTTTAAAATTTGAATTATACTAAGTGGACTCTTCCTATGGTACTGCTTAGGCGGTAAATATACCATACAGAAATCAAGTCAGCTAAAATCTGAGTAAGACTATTTGACACCTAAGTTTGTCACCTGCCAGCTTAGAAATGTAAATTGAGAATAGTCAATACATTACTTTCATTATTAATAATAATAAATATTTTACTGTTGGGTTCCTTGTTGCATTAAAAAAAAAAAAACAAACCACAGCTTAATGTGAGTAAAGTGCAAATCTTGCATCATAATTGTTAAAACTGACCTAACAATTGGTTTTAAAAAAGCAAATATCTGGCAATACTGAAAGATTACGTAAGGTGAGCTTCATGAATGTCTGCTGAAACTGTCACTGAAAGGATCACAGTCTAGATCCATAGTTTTGCTATCCTGATAACTGTTCTGGTTTAAATAGATTTATATTTCTCAGCTACTTTGATCTTAGTAGAGTTGATTTGTTTTACAACAGAAAAGGAGCTAGCCAGACTTTTTCCCCTAGTTCATCAACCCCGGGTCATTTTTGGTCCTAAATGGAAACCGTTGAGACAATGTGTGGCAGTGCTTCCTTCTCATCCTCCTGGAACTTCAAATAAATTTAGTTTAGCATAGACAGGATGTTTAAAATTGTAGAGGGAAGTTCTTAATTTCAGTGATATATAACTGTACTGCTGGTAATGCACAGGAGGAGTAGGTTCAGAAGTAGTGTCAGTCTAAACAGAGATGACCAGATAACTGGGTGTCATGATGACAGATAACTAACAGGCAGGAGGACTGAAAGGACTGGAAGTATGGGAAGGAGCATCCACTACCAGCAGGTCTAACAATGCATGACATGCTTTAAAAAAAATTCCAGTTTCAAAATTAGTTAACATTGCTTCAAAAGAAAAATTTTGGGGTATTTTTCTCTCCCTTCAGTGAGTTTTGCCAGTACATTCCAAAATGGCCATTGGGTATGTGGCAAATCAAAATTCTGCCTCATCCTTTGGATAAATGATTTATTTAGCATAATATTTATAGATTTTTATAAAGGCAGGTTATTTTTACAAGTTACAATCTTAATTAGCTGATTGTGTTCTATTTTTTCCTACTCAATGAACTGTCAAAATCTAATCTTGGGAAGCTGGTTACCATTTCTGAGAAGCATCAATAGTTACCAAATTCTTAACAAAATAAAACCAAATAAAAAATGCAAAATACCAGCACTGGTTTTGGTCTTTTCTGTATCTTTGCTTCTGCACTAGTGATAAATAGCACTATACTTTGGAAGTGGAAGAAAATAATTGATTGGACTTTTTCTCTGCATTTACCATAGTACTTCGTTTCCCTCTGGGTTTGTGCAGTTTAATTTGCCATTGATTCTGTAATGATTATAATGTCATAGAGAAGCCAGTGTTTATCTTCATTGTGCACTCTGGACAAGGCAGAGGATCTGAAGCTGTTCTTGCACATTCTGGTGTAGGTCTGTGGCCATTTGATGTGGAGTTAAGTGAGGTCTCTGACCAGCTGAAGTGTCTGTGGTGAGTGCATTCTTCTTGTCACTGGCAACATCTAATTAGTGCCAGTCCTTATTCTGCAATATTAGTTTTGCAGGCCAGACACTGAAAGACTAATTGCAGAGAAGGGCCAAACGCAAACCATGAGCTCAGTTATTGTAATTAAAAAGTTAAAAGATGCTGGGAAATTGGTATATGAATAGAAATTCTAAATTCATGTGGTAGGTATTTCATGGGCTTTTAGGGTGTACTAAGGGAGCAGTGTTTTAAAGTGCCAGCTGAGTCCCTTTGGTTGTGGTACATTTGTGTGTTTCTTCCATTGTAGTGTAGTGCTAGAATTGTGGTATTATGGCAGTAGGTGATGAAAAGAAAGATCTTATTTCTCTTTTGCTGGGCTCAACTTCTGTCAGAAAACCATTTTCCATTCTGATGATAAAACTTGCTCCTTTCTCTTTCCTGTGATCAGGGCTACTCTTTCAGAAGCACTGGACCCCAAATATATAGAATTAGTCTACTATTCAGGATTGTTTTCAAGGAATATCTACAGAAATTGCTTTTAAACTGTAGATTAAAATAATTTGGTTTTGTATTAAAATCATTTGGCTTTCTTAAAGACTTCTTCGCTGAAATTTTCAGTAAGGATAATATTTTTGGTAACACTGAAGTAGTTACAAGTTTTAAAATTAAATGTTATATTTCAAACATAAACCACAGGCAGAATAAGAGGGTGGAAAAGGTTTTAACAAAACAGCCAGGCAGTTATGGTCAGAGCCCCCTGTGGAGCTCTGTCACATACAAAGAGATTAGAAAGAACTCATAGTCTACCAATTAGGCAAATGCAAGAGAGAGGAAAGACAAAATGTTGGATTCATGCATGGCATGCCTTCACAGAGAGGGTAAGTGCCATGAAGTATGTTCCTGAGATTTATCTCTCCCCTGCAACCTTATGGTTGTGAGTTAAGCTTTTTTAAAGAGCAAAATTTATTTCTGATTAAAATTAAGTGGTGAGAAAAAAGAAAAAAAAAAAAATTAAAACTCCCACACACCCTGTTTTTCTCAGGTCCATCCATTCATCCTCAACTCCTCTACCTCTGGTACACCACTTTTCCCTGGAGTGCAGCAGTGGTGCAAGGGGATGGGAATGGGAGACTGGTCGGTCCGTAACAGCTCCTCCACACCTCTCCTTCTACCTCACACTTTTCCCCTGCTCCAGAGTGGTTACTTCCCGTGGGCTGCAGTCCTTCAGGATAAACCTGCTCCTGCATGGACTGCAGCTTTCTCCAGTGAACGTTCACCTGTTGCAGTCTGGGGTGCTCCTTGGGCTGTGCTGTGGATACCTGCTCTCCAGCATAGTCCTCTCCATGGGATGCAGGGGAATCTGTTTGGGCACCTGGAGCACCTCTTCTCTATCTTCCTGTTTTCACGTCAGTGTTCCTTCACCTCATGTTATAAAGGCATAATAAATCTTTAAGTGAAAGTGGTTTTTTTGTTTTTTTGAAGCAAAATCAAGCTGCCTCTTCAGCTTTGTATTAGAAACAATATTCAGTCTTGTGTTTGCAGAGGAAGCAAAGGTGAAGAAACCAGGGGAGTCTGAAACCAAACTAGAAAATAGTTTTACAAAGTAAACCTATATTACTGTGCAGAGAAAGAGATTGGTGTTTTAAAGGCCTGAGCTTGCAGATCCTTATTTCAGTCGTGGAGTTACACCATGAATAACATTTAGAGCAGCATGTAACACCTTGGCCATTAATTGCCATTAACTCTGCCATTAAGAGCTGTCGATGTCTGCAACAGAAGAGCAGCCATACAAGTGACAGGGGAAATTAAGAGAATGGGAATGGAATGAACCTGGAGGTTTTGTGTGTAGTGTGGTTGAAATTAGGAAAAGAAAAATATTTTGTAGGATTCAGGTAGTTGTAATAGAAAATGGAGTATTATTATTTCTAGTTGCTAAGATAATAGAAGTGCAGGTGTAACACAAGAAGCAAAATTAAACTGCAGCATGTGTGTGTGATTGAATCTGTTCATATTAAAATTAACTATGCATTTTTTAACATCCAAAATTATCAGGTGACACTGTATGCTCCCAGTAATGATGAAACTCCTCTGTCTGAGGTCGTTAAACGTGTATTAGGTCTACAGCTGAATATTCTCCGTCCCAACAGATTGAACAAGTGACTGGTGGCACTACAGTTTTCTTCTCTGTTATGATTTTGTCTGCTGGCATTTAGGTAATATAAAAGTCATAATCCAAAATGGTTATCTCTGAGTATCTATTAACTATAGGGGAAAGGAGTACAAAGAGAGAGAAATAAGAAGTGCAGTTGTTAAGTTATCAAGATCTAACACAGTTATTTTTTGATGGGGTAGTGTTTGATGTGTCAGCATGCATCACATTTACAGTTGTGTTTGGTGGTCTCTAGTTGTTGGTTAGGGTCAGGCAACTGGGCACATCTCATAACTTGACAGACACTCTTCCATCATCAAGATCTTGACGTGAATCCCAGAAACTGTGGAATATATGCACTGTTGTATTCACACATATTTGAGAGGCCTTTAAAAAAAAACAAAAAACAAACCAAAACATAACATCCAAAAACCTCTCCCAAAATAAACCACCCAAAACAAAACAACAAATCAGATTTCAGGTTGTGTGTATTTAATTAGATTGTCTAAAAAGCATCTGTTTTTAGAAACCTACTGTCATCTGAAAAACACCATATGTTTTTTAGAAAGCTTTAGAGCAAAGGCATTTTGAAGCCGCTGATAAGCTGTAAACCAGGGCCAGGGAGGTCATGGATTCTCCTCCTCTGGAGATATTCCAAACCCTCCTGGATGTGTTCCTGTGTAACCTGCTTCGGGTGACCCTGCCTTGGCAGGGGGGTTGGACTGGATGATTTCCAGGGGTCCCTCCCAACCTTAACAGTTCTGTCATTTCTGGGAAAGCCCATACTAAGCACTAATGTAGGTGAAGGGTAAACAAATGAGTAGGATGAGTTGAGATGAATTTTCAGCACTGGTAGAATTGTGACTGCTTTTTGATCTACAGATGTAGTGGTCAGAAAGATGAATGTAAAAGTCATATTTTGATTACAAATATTTTGATTTTTGATAATTTTAAAATTCAAAATACTGTTTTCCTTTGTAAGATTCCATTTTCCTGTCAGTCAGATGAAAATTTTATTCCCTTAAGAACACAGGAACTTACCAGAAAGTTGTCTTAACTATTCAAGTTATTACTGGGTAAAACTATCCCTAATCCTCATTCAGCAAAACATTGTCATAAAAGGTCTAGCGCAAAGTTTTAACCCTGCTTTCATAGTAAGCTGAGTAGCCTTAACAGTGTTTTCAACTTATGCAAGGGTTTAAGTATTTCCTTGCACTGAGATGGATTAAACATTCACCAAATTATCTTCCTGAAGTGAGCAATTTATTTAATAACTTAACCGAACAACATGCAGCACTTTAAAATATATATGAGCACTATGGGGATCCTCATGTCTCCCTTAAAAACATCTGGTTTGGGGTTGTCTGCTCTGCAAGGATAGTTAATATTCTGGTTCTGGTTTTTAACTGCATAACTGTTAGATGATTTAACATTATTTTAATAGTTAAAGTTGTATTGAAACCCGTATTCTTCATAGAATTACTCTGGACAAAAATATTGGGAAATGCCTTAAATTTATCATTAATTCATCTGTTCTTATTTCCATTGTGTATTGCAGGTGATATTTAGTGCTGCCAAGCTGGTGTAATGCAAGGAGGGACACATCATGAAATGGAAACATTATCCTTTTTTGGCCGTAGTAGCTGTATTCAGCCTGTCCAGATGCCATCAGTTACTGGGGCAGCTCATTCCAGGTAGGTACCTTTTATTTAAACATAAATGTTCACATTTCTATGAATCGTTTCTATGCTGTCCGTGTAAGTGTGCATGAATATATTTGAAATTCTTTCTTCATGTGTTAATAAATGTGTGTGTGGAGTTAAATTTGTGAGCATATCTGTGTGTGTAACACACAGAGTTTTATTGCATTGTCTGTGCTGCAATGAGCTGCTTTTTTTTAATTGCAAAGGAAAATATAGAAAAGGAGTGGTGTGAAAATATGAGAAGGTTAAGGTGGCTATTAAAGCATTCCTTTGATTAACACTGTTGGTGGAGGGAAGCTGTAGAGTGCAAAACCAGACTTGAATATCAAAGAGAATTGGAAATCCATAGAGAACCTTCCTGAAGAAGGAGCAAAACAGCACTAACTGGGAAATGCTGAAATGCAGTGTTTCAGTGAGGCCCAAGAGATCAGGGATTGTCCTGGTGCTTGTGTATGGCAGTTCTTAACTGGAGCAGAGAGGAGTAGTAAGTGTTTAGAAATGGCAGGATATTATCCAACTTTATAGAGAAGGTGGTGGTTAAATAGGGAACCTGTGTCACTTCAGCAAAGAGTGGGGTTTTGCTGCAGTAATGTAGAGGGAACAAAATGTGTTTTATTGTGTTGTTTGGCTTTTTTTTTTTAAGTATAAATTTGTTAAAGCAGCTTCTAAGAAATTCTGAATCATTTCCAGTATATGTAAAGAAAAATCCAAAACAACTTTGATCGTTACCACTAACGATGTACAACCTTTCATGATTTTTTGGTGATTGTTTTTTCTGCTTTGAATCTGAATAATAATGTAGAAGACTTTACTGGCTGAATTTGGGTTGAATACGTTGTGCATAAAGAGTTTTGTGTCTATAGAATTCTCCTCCATATACCTCTGAGCAACTAGCTCAAATACAGACTACTGAATGAAAAAAGAAAGGAAAAGGATTTCCTCAAGGATTTGTTCTGCTATATTGAATGGTGGTTCACAGAAAATAAAATAGGTATTTTTTTTCCTGGTTTTGTTGGTTTCAAAGGCAGAAAGTCTCCAGAATAAAGGAAGGTGTAAATTAAAATTATCATTTTAAAAGTTTGACCTCAGATTTCAAACATAATCTCAAAGCAATTTACCTGTCACAAAGACATCTACTGCTCATTTTAAAAGAAATGCCTGCAGATCCAAACGTATTTGCATGATAGCTACCTCCATCCACTTGCATTGGTTTCAATTTAGTCATAGTTTTGTAGTCTCTACTAAAAAGACTGTTTGCATTGTATGACTTTTTCCATCAAATTAGTTTCAGAATAAAATCACAGGTGGCATTTTGATTTTTGTCCCTGCTTTGTAATTTTCATCACAGACCTCAGACTTGAACCAGGAGATTACTGTACTTGGCCAGACATCAGCATGCTGAGCCTTGCTGGCAGGGTGCCAGGAGTGTGATTATCACAAAAGATCAAATAAAGCAGGATTATTTTTTTTTCCTTTAAGCAGTTCATCCCATTCATTTTGCTCTTTTCATGTCTGTTCCTTACACAGGCATGTCTCTCTTTTAATTTTTTTTTTTCAATGCACAGAATGAGAGACACCTGTGAAAAATCTCAAACTTTTCCCTTAATTTAATGGGTGAAAAAGAAATAATGGTTCTTTAGAATTCTGCTGTAGCCATAAAAAATACCAATAGAGCCATAGGTAACAGCTTTTCCTGAGCATTGCTAAGATCATTAAGCCGCTGAAATTTCTATCATCATAGTACTACTAAATTATGATATTTTATTTCAATAAAAAACATGCTTTTAAAATAACAAATTAAGTAGAATTATTTTTAGATCATGTTATTAGAAACCTCTAAAATTTTTTTTAGTTTCAAATTCTCCCACTCCGTCTTACCTGAAATTTGTTCCAGCTAACTGATGACATAGTTTGTCATTTGAAATTAAAGCTATCAGAAATGTGTTAGAGCTTGCCCTCAGATCTGGAATACTCAGCTTCAGTAAAATGTGATTAATTTTAATGGTGGTCTTATAACTTTGAAACATTTGTTGTAGTTTTTGCTGAACCTTTTCATATATTCTTGTTCAATCTCACTCTTTTGCATACGGGGTCCACAGGGAAGCACTGTCTCCCCCCTTTATTAAAATCACGGCTGAGCCTTTCATCTCATGTCATTACATCTTACCTCTAATTCACATATAAAATACACTCCCAATTCCACTATGGCTGTCTCCTGAGGCATAAAGTATTTCTGCCTTGGCACATCTTTATTTAATCAGGGATTGAACATTATCTGGGAAAGATGTGATTTTTTTTTTTCTTGCCAGTTGCTCTGCATATTTAAAAGCTGAAAAACTTGATAGCTGACTTTAAAGTGCACTGATCTAAGAAAACATGTCATTAACTAATGCCATATTATGTTTAGATGCATCTTTTGAGCTCTGTGTTTTCAGTTAAGTCTTTAAAGTGTTTTAAAGTCACCAGTTATGAGATTGTAAAATTAAAAAAAAACCCCAAAACTGCACATTTGCTATACAGCTAAAGATTTTAATAATTTAAACTGAATTTTTCTTTTCCTTTTCAACATCAATAACTGCAAGCTTACAAAGTGGGCTACTAATAAATAGAACAGGAGCATTCCTCCTGGTTTTGGCTGGGTTTGGGTCCTTTAGCAGTGGCTATTGTGGAAAGGCCATCTGAACTGGAACAGATGCCACATATGTTGTATCCAGTCAATCCTTGAGCTTCACAGAGGTATCTGAACAAAGAAAGCCTTGTAAAAACGTGACAAATTTTGAATGCTTCTGATAGATTATAATAGATTTTTGTAACAGAATTCTCTGGGGATCTTAGGGAGAGGATGATGAGGATAACACGTCTTCTGAAGTCAGATTTTTGAGAAATTTTTGATAGGTGCTTTTAGACCTCTGTGGTTTACAAGTACTGTGCATTGTTTCTCCAGAAAATAGGTTTCCTTTAAGAGATGCAGATATATCAAAGCACAGAACATAGAAAACATACATCATGAAATATAAATTTGAGCAGCATTTCACTAGGGTAACCTGGAAAAAGCATACAATAAACAACCCTCTTTGGCAATCATAGAAGCTTCTGAAATTTTGAAGAGAAACAGACCAGGATTTGACTTTTCCTTTTCCCTAGTACTTCCTGGCTTATTAATGAAACACTACTGGAAATAAATTCACTATCCTACCTTGTTTGCTTTTTATTCAATAGGAGACGGTTGTTCATAACGACACTTCCATAAATTCAGATTGCCTTTTTTTCACTGCTTTTAAGATGTTATTGTGTAGCAATCTTTTTGGAATTGGAAAACTCTTACGTTAGAGCTTTTGTCAGGTAAATCATACTTCAGTAACATAAATAACTTAATTGTTTCTTGTAATCTTCTTTGGTTTTTTACATCATTGTTAACTTTTCAGTACTCAAAACTTTGTCATCTGGCCAGTGAAAACAAGATTTTTAGTTTTGACCTACTTGTAACATAGCTGAACTTGTTCTCTGAATATGACACTTGGGATTTATATATATGATTGCTACATTTTGGCAAGAAATCCTATATTCCTCTAGTTTCCCTGCAATCTGTGAAGGTACCTTGAATAAAAGGTTCCTAACACTGGAAGATCTTAATTTGCTGCTTCACAAAGAAAATCAGGGTCTTGTAATGTACATTAGGCATTCTTCAGTACTTTTTAAGTGCCTGAATGGATTTTCAACCAAATATTCAAAATAAATCTGGCACTGATTAAATAAGGCATTGAAAAGTTAAGGTGAAGAATTTAGCTACGTTTGTGGTTGTGCAGGTCTTTTTCTTATAATGTTTAAAAAAAAAATGAATGTTCAGCCAAACTCAACCAACCCATAGTTTATCTATTGCACACCTTTTGGCACGAGCTGAGAGGCAAAGAGAATGGAATGCTTAAATTTCATGTAAGCCCCTGTTTATGAAGATGTAAAGGAAGAGTGAAGACTCATGAAGCTAAAGAAATCAAGTGACCAGTGCTCTCTTGACACTTCTCAAAAAATGGGGGATATGGATTTAAATTCCTTTGCTTGGGAGGTACTTGAGGGTAGTTTTCACCTTTTCTGAGCAAGTGATCCAACAGCTAAACTCATACTAAAAAAAGATGACTAGGGTTTTTTTGGCTTTCTTTGTTACTGTTTTGTATTATTTGAAAGAAAAGTGTTTGTAAATTTTGGGATGAGCCAGTAAGCTTCTCAAAGCTTGATTTTTAGGTCACAGGAAAATTAAGGCAAAGGACAAAAGCCAAAAAAAAATATATAAAAACTTAGGTATGAAGCTGCACCTTCTGAAGTACAGAGCTATAAATCCTGGAGTAATGTTAACTCTGAAGAAGGAAGGACATGATTTAAGAAAGCCAAATTTTTAAAAATAGGTCCCCCAACTCCATGCAAATTCCCCTTATTTCCTTGAATCCAAGCACAAATGAAGATTATATTTATCTATTTTTTATTAAAGACATTCAAATATGAGTGGAGTGTGTAGGTTGGGTGTAGGAACACTCATAGAACTATGGAAGTCATTAGGTTGGAAGGCATGTTGAGGCCATTTAATCTGCATTAGGTGCACTATTTTTCTTTTCCTTCTCTTCTGTGTGCAGACTCATGAACTGGAGGGAACCCAGCAGCCCTTGCCTTGCTGACTGTGCTCTCACTAAAACATCCCAAATCATACCAAAATATATTGGTATCCTCCCTCTGAGTGCCAGCTCAAATTCAGCTCACCAGTCAGGCTCCCAGATTGATCCTGCCATGTCCTTAGCTTTCCAGCATATAACCTCTACTGTAGAAAGAAGAATCATGGAGGGATCTGTTCTGTTGTCAGACTGTAGTGGCAAGAAATGCTGTGTTGTGGTGCACGTTCTCTGGTAATTTTGTTTTCACAGGCTTTATGAAGTGTCACTTGTGGCCGTAAATTACATTTTTGTGATCCTAATTTAATGTAAGTGACAAATGTATCTGTAAGTGATGTGTAGCAAGGGGTGATGATTTAATGTATCTTTTCCAGTAGTAATGCCACCAAGTTTGTAGATTGTGGAAGTCAAGGTCGAATTCAGGGAGAGTAGACAGACAGTTTAGGCCTTGCTGGGGTCAAGGGATGTGTGGAAGGATGTGCTTCTATCATGCACATCCAATTAACTTGAAACAGACAGAAAGTAGACATCAATTCAGATCTGAAAAAAGGGAAAAAAAAACGAAACCAAAACCTGAACCAAACACTATTCACATTTTGGCTAGACCCTCTAAAGTAGGGGCTCTATTTAGACTGAGGAAATAAAAACAAAATTAAGAAACAGATAAACTGGTATCTCTGCTCTTGTAAAGACTGTGTTTGTGTTCGCATCTGCCTCTTCCTTCTCTCTGATCTCTGCAAAGTGCACAGGCCATACTGTAACTCTTGCAGAGAGGAAGCACTACCAACTGAGACCATCTCATCTGACCCCTGCTTTTTAGTATGCATGTACATATGCCTTTGTAAATATGCATAATGACATAAAATTATCAGTTAGTAACTCTTAAGACTGAAAAGTCATCTTGCCTCATGGAGCATTCAGCTTTCTTTGAAGTGTAAAGCAATATGTCATCCTTGTAGAATACTTTTAAAATGTCCTAATATTCATGAACTAATGCTAGATCCCATTATGTTGTGATACAATGTATTTGTTATCAAGGAAATATTATGGTGTTTCCATGGTATGATATTGCCATGCATAATTTTCATTATGACTGTACAAATGAGATTACTTAATAACACAAGAGACAATAATTTCTTGTTATCAGAAAATGAAAAGTGTGTAGTAAATCTCGTATATTGTTTTCTGTTAATATGCCTACATAATGATCATGCAATTTTTCCAGCCATCCATCCCTGCTGATAGAAGTGAAAGTAAATAGCTATTTTTAAAATTAATTTGGAGTATTGTGACCAAATCAGATTATGCGCCAGCTGTTTTTTACAGTTTTGTCATTTACCCATCTTTTTAAATCTCATTGATATAATACATTTATGAAGTACTCAGATTGTTCACATTTGTGGGCTTTATTGTGTGACCTTAGGTTTGTCTTGTTGGGTGGTAGGTTTATCTTAGTTTTGGTTTGGTTTTTAATTTTTTTGGGCTTTTTGAGATTTTTTTTTCTGACTCCTCTCCCTGCTTGAGAGGATGACAAAGGTTTCTAATTCCTACAAATAGAAATGCTGTGCTTGCAAAGAGGATATATATTAAAGGGAAAAAAAATCCCAGCACGTGCCTTGCCTTCCGGAGATTGTCACTGTGTACACTGAGGTCTTAATAAATAAAAAGATTGCCAGCTGTACTTCAATTCACAGCTTCTTTATTAGCCTTTAAAAAGAAATAAATAAAGCATGACGCTTTATTTAATTGTCTGAATAGATGGAGACAAACCAAGAGGCACAGTCAGCCGCAAGACACTTAATGAAGAAATCCCTATTTTTAATCTATCTGTAGAAGACACAACTCTTGTGCTTTGATGATGTGGCCTTTGTGATGAACCTGCCTGGAAAACCACATGTGCTGCACCGTCTTCCTAATTAAGTCATCAAAATGCACTGGAGCAAGCGAAGTGACTTGCGTAGGCCAGTATAAGTAATTTTAGTTCCTCTATTGCTTGGTTAATAGAAAGTGGCACTGTTCTAGATTATGACTGATAGAGGTGAGGTGCTACAGCTGCTGTCATTGTGCCTGTAGGTAGGTGTCTTTATAAGCTATTTCTGTGTGTTTGTAAGAAGGAACACTTTGCTTTGTTTCTCTTTCTTTTCTCCTAGATTTTAAGAATGTAATTTCAGAGGCCTTTAATCCTTTTTTTTTTTTTCCCTCAAGAATTGGTGCCCGTGATTCCTCAAAATCTACAGACATTCTATTTTTTTTGGATGCACTGACAGAGCATTTGCCAAAACTGATCTCAAAAGTAAGGATTTGGGAAGGCCGTCCACTAACATCAATATTAAGATAAGCAAAACCAAAAAAATTCCATGACAATCATGGTGACATAAAATAGTTTGAGTGTGTATATAATGAGGATGTAATCAATTTCTCCATATGGACTTGATTGGCCACAGTCAAATATTTGTAAATGGGTAGACCAGATTCTGAAGTTTTTATTGATAAATACTGTTTCCTTGCTTCATGAATAGTTTTATTTGAAGCTCTTATCATCTTGGCAACAAAAATACACCGATTATGAGAATGGCGTAATTGAGTTTTGTGCATCTTTCAAATACAGTATAAACTTGCTGCAAAGCTTTTCTAGTTTACATAGTTCTGTGCACTCCAAATTTGATAATAGGGTTACTCTACAGGCATGTGCACACTATAATCTCTATATAATACCTTTGCTTAAATTCTTCTTTAAAGATTGCATTTCATATGGTTAATGGAGAAACTGGCATAAATGCTCTATAAATTTGGGGGAAACATAAATAGAATTATCCCCAGAAGTTGTTCTACCTATCTTAAAGTTAACAAGAATAAGCCTTTCTTCACATGATTTTTCAATTATCCTGAGGATAATCTTCAGTTAGAAAAGTACAGCACAAAATGACATAGTTTCTGTTGAATCTAGTATTTATTTAGTTGATCAATCTGTTAATGCTTCAAAGCAATTTCATGTCTTTACCATCAATTATAAAACTAATTTCAGACATATCAGTGAACGAATGTAACAATTTACAAGGGTGTTTTCACTTATGACTACTCAAGGGGTTACAGTAGACATATCTACACTTGCTAATTTATTTTCAGTGCTGTGAAATAGAGTGTCTAGAGATGCTTTATTAGATATTTTAATAAGTGTCAAACATATTTGCAGAATCCCTTCCTTGACAAAGGGTGATTTATATGCACCTGTATCTGCATATGCAGAAAAAAAAAAATCTATTTGTCAGTCTGCCACTTTATTTTTGCATAAAAGAAACAGGAAATTACTCCCTTTTGGCTAATCTGAATTTTAAATCAAAGTGGTATTGGTGAAAGAAACAAGTCTTATTTTAAGCTTATTTCTCAGCCTTAACTGTTGAGTTAGATTGACAGTCACCTTATTCTAAGTATTTATATGCTGTTGGTGATGGTGCTGTTATTGCAACACTGTGTTACTATCTGCTGTATCTTCTTTATTCCAACCATTTTTATAGCATTTTGTAAATATTTATGAAAATCCTTAACTTTTCTCTAAAAGTAAAAATTTAAAAATCACCACATATTCTTTTTGACCCAGAAGAGAACTTTTGAATATGGCTCATATTCAGAGGAGTCAGTACTTGATATTTGATAAATCAAGCAGTATAAGGCTCTAGGTACTGTGAGTTTCTAGTTTTGTTAGTACATCTTAAATATTTTTCCTACATTAATTATTGTATACTAATGGTCAAAATAACATGTCAAATATTCTATGTGTGCTGCTACTAAACCAGTCAATTCTCCTTCCTCTGTTGCATGAAAACAAAGAAACACCTATTCTTTACAAATGTGTTTTGCTCAAGGCATTGTTACAGGCTACCAGGAAGGTAAAAGAACCCTTAAAAGTGCTGCAAAGCACATCTGGCTTGCCATTTGCTGTTAAGTTTCCATGTTTAGACATTGCTTTAATTACATTTTGGGTGTGCTTTTTCTTTGTTTTCTTTTTTATTTCCTTCTCTCCCCAACACTACCCTGAGGGTAAAATTTAATGATGTTATTTAGAACTTGTTTTTTAAATCAGATCGTAAATGACTGAGGTTTTAAGCCTACTTCATTTTGACACAGAGGTGACCACCAAGGTCACACTTTTAATATATGAAAATATGGAAATAAAAAAGCAGTTAATGGTAAGCAAAAAAGGATGCTTGTTTGGTTTTTTCTTCCCTCCTCTGTCTTTGCTAAACGGATCAGTCATGCCCTTCAGGATTGTATTCACATACAGTACTCCTCACAATAAGATTAAACAATTTCCAGTTCTCTCTATGTCCATCTGTCACTTTAAAACAGAGGTGAAGAATTAAATATTCTGTGTATAATACCTTTCCAGAAAACATGCTTTGTTATACTCACTAATGCTCATCTAAGGTGATGGCACTGACCTAGTACAGAACAGATCCTGTGCTTTTTGGAGGTACTTACTATGTAAGTATGTCTTCTTTTAATGTACGTTACCTAAAATGCCTAGGACAGATTAATGCTGGAAATTTGATGCACACTTAGACCTCTCGGCTTGTTTGACCTGTAACACATAAACAAGCATCGTGTTTTTGAAGGATGTGGTGCCCAGGACCACTTCTATTCTTCAGTTTCCATCATCTCTTTTAGCCATCGCTCTTAAGGACATCTTTACCTATCAACGGGAGCTGATCAGCTGGATTTTATCCAGCTATTAAATCAGGACTGGGCATTGTGCTACTTCAGAACTGGAGTTAGCAGATTGACTAGAGCCCCTGTGAATGTTCACAACTGCACCTTCCACTAAGGTTGATTGGGAGAATTTCAAGGCTGTTAAGTAAGAGCTAAATCGCCTCTTGGTTTCATTTGCTTCTGTTGGTTGTTTAAACATGTTGGGATCTTAGCCTTCAGTTTTTAGTTTGTTTACAATTTACAATCTCAAATAGCTCTGATTGTCCTTACTGCAGATTTCAGGTTTACTTCATCCAACGGTGCACAAAGCTAACCTCTGGTTTTAAATTTCAGCACTTCAGAGGCCTGTTTCTGAAATAGCAGTCTTGGAGAGGTTCTGGTTTTAAGCTGGAGCTGTTGCTGCAGGAATAAAAGCTTCTCAGGCAATAGCTTTGTTTTAGCACTTGAGTTGAAGAAGGTAGCTTGGATTGGTCTCATAAGTTAATTGTGGCAATCTGACTTACAGATCTGCAGCTGCTGTGTGAATTTAATTTACAATTTTCAAAATATAGAGACCATTCTGAGTTAGAACTAAAATGCATGAAACTTACAACTGGGAAAAGGACAATGATTACTGCCTACCTGATTTATTTTCCATCCCTTTAAAGCCTTTTTTTCTTCCTTCAAAATTTCTGTCCTTGAAAGTACTTGCTACATGGAGAGGTCAAAATGTTAACTTAGGTTCAGCTCTTGCAGCATTCAGACAGCTTACCCAAATTGAGCTCCCTGCTGTCATGGCTAGATTACTTCTGGGACCTGAGCTAGCTTATTTAAAGCTAGCCTGGCACCTTGAGTTTACATTGCAGTCTGTTCTTTCACTGTCTGCTCTCTTTATTTCATAGTGCTGCTTTTCTTGAGAGACTTTATGGTGTTTTATCCTATTGTAGGCATTTTAGAAGTTATAATATAGCTTGTAAATGAAATTGGCTTCTGATTCCTGATTTTTCTCCCCCAAAATATTTTCTTATTAAAGGACTTGGTCTCCCATGGCTTTGGAAAGGCTGTGCAGGGCGTTTTTTAAAAATTACAAGCTGTGTGTGCTTTAGCAGGAATGTCTGCATCATCCAGTATTTCAAAGGAACTTAGTACAGTGAGAAAAAGGATGGTCTGAGGTCAATTGTAGCTTATGAAGGTATTCAGTCAGTGTCAAGTCTGGCTTTGAGCTCTAGTTCTAAATATTTAACCTTTCTATTACTGCAAAAATTCCAATTAATCCATGTCCCAGTCACCTTGTAAGAAACAACTGCAATCCCTTGATCAGTATTTGCAGAGCAGTCTGTTTGGCTAATTCAGGAAGACGGAAAGAATGGTGATACTAGAAATAAACCAACTAGTCTATCCTGTTTTCAAAAAAAAAAAAAAAAAAGACTAAAAGCATGTATGATATATGTCTCTCCAGTAATAATATGTTTAAAATTAATAAAAACACATTTTTTTCTATGTTTTTTGAATCTGAAGGAAGATCTAGAGTAAAACTGCTCCATCTTAGGCCAATTGTGTAAAACCCTTATTCTGATATTTGATGACATAAGCAACAAAGCAGAAGCAATATTTTAATTGTACAGTGACAAAGTAACAAATTCTGCTAAAGGGCCACATGACACTGGCAGCCACCATGAAAACTTATAAATTGACTTCTGTCAAAGTGAGGAATTAAGTGATCTGAGTTGTCTTCAATTGAAGCCTTTGTCTTGCTTCCTGTTTTAATCTCTGTCTCCATTCAGCACCGTAGAGGTCCATCATGTTTCATTCCCCACCTGTAAAAGACTGTTTTGCTGCATTTTCACTGCAGAATTCTTCATTCCTACCCTGTGTATATTTCCTTATATTTGCTTTAACTCACATTTGTCTACAGAAAGATTTTTTTAATCCAGTTTTTGTAAGCAAAATATACAGTACTAGCACAATCTTTTTATACTTCTGCAATTATCTTTTAATTTCTTTTTTTCTGTGCAATTCCAAACATACAGTAAAGTTCTCCCTCTTGGAAAGTTTATTTCAGTCTTCAGGATTGAGAAAGCAATGAACTTGACCATATGATTGATAGTTCAAAATATTAGGATCTACCATTTGACTAACTTAATCATTTGGGTTGCAATTTTCCATGTTTTCAGGTGAACGAAATTCTGAGGTTTAATGCAGAAGTGGCTTAATGTTGTTGGGGTTTGCGGGTTTAAAAAAAAAAATCGGACAAAAGGACTCTTACCCTTCTTAGTAAATGCTTATCATTTTGGAGCAAGAATTTGAAACTGAGTATGGGACTTCCTTGACATGTTCTGATCAGTTCTTAGAAAAGTTAGTTCAAATGTACTCCAGTTGTATATGGCCATGGAATCTCATGTTCAGCAGCTGAAGTTATATCTGATATACTCATGGCATTTGAAAACAAGTCTTTTGTGGTAACACAGACCTTTCCCACAGGAACTTTTCTCTTCTTCTTTCTATGTTTTGTAAATAGAGATAAAAGCTTGGATGTTATTGAAAACTGTCTCTGGAAAGATGGATATTCTACCTGGCCTATCGGCCTAGGGGGAGGTTATGAATTGACCCAATCCGGACGACCTTTTGAAAGTCTATATAAGTTTTAGAATTAAATAATAAATTCAGATTTCTGCCTCACCCGAACTCGTCTGGTTCTTTTGCTCTGCCAGTGGTTCAACAGCGACAGTCTTTCAGTGTTAGATTAGAAAGGATGGACAAGACTTTGCCTGTGATCATTGCTACTGAAGAATAGGAGCTGGACTTTGCTAAGGTGATCGGGAAGATTACACAATCCCTTGTGTGCTTAAGGTGATGCCAAATAAATTTCTGGGAGGAAACTGCTGAATGGAAGAGCCAGTCTGGTGAAATCGATGTGGAAAAGCCAAAGGATGGTCATATTAAGGAATTAGGAAAATAAAGAAATTACTCTGTGTCAGCTGAGTACATCTGTGCTCACAACCTCTTTACTTCATATTGTTATCCTGTTTGGTATTACATGAGATAGCATTTCATGCCATCAGCTTTGTGTCCATACTGTCAAAACTCCTGTTACAGACATGCTACATGATTTAGTTTATCTGATAGTAGTGTATCTCTGTGGGTTAATAAACTCTGCCACTCTTCTCTCTTTTCCTTTAATTCTCCTTTCTTCACTTGTCTGGGAATCTATTTACTAATTTTGTGGGATGTAACAGAAGAAAGATTATTTAGAGAGATGAGACATTAATATGAAAATTGAGTTGTGTAGAGAAATGAAGCCACCACTGACAGGATTTCAGAGGGTATTTCATAAAGGCCTGGGAGCATCATGTTGGGAGAAGGTAAGAGAAGAGAAGGCTGTTCTTTTTTGGATTTATTGCTTATGGGACAGTATATTTTTTTATGATATCCCCCTGTCTTTGAGTGCATAGTGCTTTCGAGTTGCAGTCAGGTTAATATAATAAGAAACTACTGGATTTATCTTGCCTGTCTTGTTTACTGTACAGCCACAGAGAACTGGAACCCATCCGTGCACCTGCCACGGGTTTCCCAAGTGCTGCTGCCCAGGAGTCTACAAACAGACTTGCAACTCACAAACATTAATAGTCCACATCTCATTTCAGTCTAGTTTGGCATTTTCCAGGTGATGTGAGCATTCACCATTGGAATTACATATAATCTGATTTTTCACCTCAAAATAAGACTAAGATGTGAAATATTCTTTAAAAATTAGATTTACCTTGTCTCAGTTAATCTGTACAGTTTTGATGGAAACTCTTGGTTTTGTGGGTGGTAGTCCCATTATAGTAGTTTCCATCTATATAAGGGAAGAAATATTATTTCACATGGGAAAAATTATGAAATTCACATACTTTGAGAATGTAGAGTACTGTGGTGATGTTAATACAATAGAAAATTCTCTTACATTGTTTTATATTTTCACTTATCTGTTGATTCATTGGCCTGATTTTTTTTTTTTGCAGGGGGTTTGGGGGTTTTTTTGTTTACTGAATTTGGGGAGAAAAATCAATAGCTGTTAACCAATAATTAAGTTTCAGTACTGTTGTATGCAGAACTCTGAATGTAATTGTTCAGAAACAGCAGCCTAACAGCACTGTAACTCTTATTAAGTAATTTCAGAAATGTCCAAGTATTTGCAAAAGAAACCTAATATATTTGAGCAACATCTTAACTAAGAAATCTCATTGTGTTTTCTAGCACAGTGCAAGGTTGCAAGAAATTATTTAGACCTGTCAATATCCAGATTTTCTATTTCTGTGCTGATATTTGTTCTTCATCCATCTAACTAGCATCACTGACACAAATACTTAATGTTGTAGGTCCCTGCATCTGAACTGATCACTTATACTCTAAATAATTTATACTCAAAGAGGAAATTCAGAGTAGAGTTGATGCATTCTAGGTTCATTTTGGGGGTTGCCCTCTGTAGTTGCCTGTTTCCTCCCTCTACTAAACTAAAGGGTATGGATTTACCTTTGGTCAGACAAATCCCATCCTTGGTGTCTGTTAATTCTCATCTGACAACTGGGCTGCCTCTAGACTAAACAGTGGATATGCTGCTGTTTATCTTGCACCTATTTGTCCTATAACGATCCAAATAGAGGATCAAGGCAAAGTGTGCTGTGGTTGTGCATGTTCCTGTTTTCTTTCCAGGAAAACCAAAGCCTAGGATAAAGGTCCTTGGGGTATGCCTGAAGTTGAGGTCAGGCTGAGGATGCACTAATTTTCTTGTAGCATAGAAATCTTCACAGGAATTTAAGTATGAGGCCTGTCTCATTGTCAAGGTGATAAGAGAACTAAAGATTATATATTACAGGAAAAGTACTTTTTCCAACCTATTCTGACAAGAGCTTCAAGTGATGCAGAAGGCGTGTAGCACTAGTGCAGGGAGTGGAAGTATCAGGGATTCATTGCCATTTCCCAAAGTAAGCAAGGCTGTGGGAACATATGGTATATTCTATGGCATTGTTTGAACATCATGCTCTGAGAAATGAGGAATTTTGAAGCCCCTTGTGAAGCCCTCAGCACCCTCACCTGCTCTAGGATGGGACTCTGGAGTGAGCGTGCTGAAAAACTTGAAGCATGAATCACAAGCGTCAGCTGCTGGGTGAGAGCATCTCAGAAGAGGAAAAAGGGTTATTTCTGGAGCTTTGACTCTGGGCACGGTGCCTGAAAGCTAGCCGGTCTCAGGAGACAAAAGCTCAACTGTGTAAAGCCCAAGAAAATAAATTAGGGAGTAGTTATGAGGGTCTGAATTCATTCCAGCTTATGTTAACTGGGGACACCTGAGTTAGGACACCCTTGGAACCAAGGTGGAAGTGTGCTGAATTATTCCTTGACTTACCTGTGTCTCACCATTGACTAGAGAAGGAAACAGCAATGATGCTGGTGAGTGTCTCATTTTGGATCAAATTTAATGAGTCCCTTGTTTTCTCGTCTAGATACTAATGATACTTCTTAGCAAATAATCCTGCTACGCTCTCCAGGCTAAAAAGTGTATTTTCATTTTCTACTGAGCCAGGAAACTTGAATGCTACATAAGAAATAGTGACAACATTTTGAAGGAGCCTTGACATCACTTGCTCTAGTACAGGATACAGCAATTCTTTTCACTCTCCTCAGATCCCTGAGCTTCTTCAGCTGTCAGCCTCTGAGGACTATTCTGAATTATCTCATTCTATTTCTCTCCCAGAATGTGTATGCAGTGAAAGAGTGTTAGATTAAATTGCAAGCTGTTTATTCTTGGTACTCCTGTTCTCCCCTTCTGAGAATTAAAAAAATTTAAAAAGAAAAATAGAGTTTAAGGAAACAGCATAGGAACCACTAGAGAAAGTAATTTATTACCAGGCTTTACTTTAAATAAAACAATGGTTCAGAGTTTTAAAGAAGACATCAAAATGAAATATTGCAGCTAGGTATTGTGACCAAACTACAGCCTATGCACTGAAAGAGATACTCTACCATGTGAATAAACTTTATGCGTAGAGAACAAAAGAATAGGAAGAAATTAAGGTTTTACATAGAATTATTTTGCTGACATTTCCTAAATGTTGAATTTCACTTTATAATTGCTCTTTAAATTACGATAAAAAACACCACCACAAACCCATGTATGATATCCTGGTTTTGCAGAAGGCAAATAAAATAATTTTGAGGTTGAAATCAACAACTATTTTGAAAATTGCTTGTTTTTTTCTGTTACAAAATACTATCACAATAAATTAGTTAATTCCTTAGCACAAGACAGGGGAACAGAACACTACAGAACTAAGAGCCAAGGCTTCCTCTTTGATTATATGCATTTGCCAAAGTAAAAATTTGGTGGATTTTTTTTTTTTTTTGCATGGTAGCTAGAAAAGTTAATCAGAATATTTCATTTTCAAATACCATTTTAAATTCTTCTTTGTGCTGCAGTTTTTTAAATCACACTAGTGTTTTAAGATTGTAAAAGAGTATACATAAAAATACGGTTGGGCGTGCCTGGTCATATCAAGACTTGCTCCAGGGAATGGCTTCAAAAAAGGTATGGAAAAATGGAGTTTGCAATAATTAGAACTAACATAACTAATTTAAAACTGTTTAATTGAACTAATTTAAATTTAAATTGAGAAAGAGTACATAGGAAATACTTTATCTTACATGCTGCTTGAAATTTAAATGTCAATCTATTCATTTCATAAGCATGAAAGTAAACCTTCATATTCCAACTTTACAAGCATATCCCAATTCCCTAATTTATAACACATGCAGATAGCATTTGCATAATTTTACATATAGGTATTTTACTCCCACAACAAGGTTTCGTTTCTTGATGTCGGGCTTTTTTAATCTCTCTACACTCCAAACTGAACTTGAAAATGTTTAGATCTTCCCAAAATTACTCATGATTTCTCACATGAATTATCAAAGTCCTGTGATACTTTTAAAAGCCACCCTGGCTCACTGAAGTGAAATGGTATGTAGTAATTTAATGTTTTCCACACTTGTTTTCATAAATATTTGGTGTTCTTTGGAGTCTAAAAATATTCAGGTCTTTACCCTTGGAATTATTGTTGGACCAACAGATATCACAATCCTTTATAATTAATTGCTACTCATAAATTCAACTTATCTTCTGATTAATGACTCAGTGTGTTGATGTTAGTGTTTTATTGCTCCTGCATTTTTACACGCTTTGTGAATTATAGATGTAGTTATCATCCAGTGTTGCAAGCATAGTAAAAATATACATATTATTGCTATGCTTTTGATTCTGTTTAGTACACAGACTTCTGCATGAAAGATTTTATTTCTCTATTATTAAAAGCCTTTTTAATTTGCACATACAGAAGTCATTGCCCCAGCATGGTTCAGAGGTAATTTCCATGTTAAGGCTATAATTCAGTGCAGTTGTTTGCTGTAGCAGTGAGCATCCTTACCTAAGGATAACAAATGCCAAATGACTTACTGATTTCTGAAAATTATATTGCACATTTGAACCATCAAATTTTAAACTTTCATTTGAGTAATGGAGCAGTGATCCCAGTTTACACACTGATAATGAAAAGGAGATGGATGGTTTTCACTACAGACAACCTGCCATTTCTTTTCATCACTCAAGTGATTTTTTCTGTAATGGTTTTGGGGTCTGAGTGTTGTTTTTAGGGTATTGAATTCTACTCTTGCTGAGCCATTATTAATACCTTTGTAAGACTGACTTTTATACAGCTGCATAAGGTCCATCAAGTAATATCTAATTTTTATTTATGGGCTGGGTAAATATGAGAGAGACAAGTTTGTGTTCTTGCTGTGTCCAGGTCTTTGACGTAGTATGCATTGAAAGGAAGAGCAAATTCCTTTTACTGTGGAGTTCTACTCTCTGAATTTAGGGGACAAAGAGCAGAGAGAAAATACATGCATTTAAGGGGATTACTAGTTAAGGGAGAGGGAAACTGCTAGATAAACAGCTGAGAGGCTTTTGCTAAACATCTTTGAAATGAAAGAAATGTAGTAACAGAGAGGAGTGAATAAAAGAGAGAAGTCATACAACTTGTATCCTTATAGCAACGTTTGTGGCACGTGCTCATGAGCTGTTAAAATTTAGAGTGAACAGCCTGAGAACTCAAGAACTAACGTGAGAACTAGAGCTGT
This sequence comes from Atrichornis clamosus, assembly GCA_013400975.1. Taxonomy (NCBI): domain Eukaryota; kingdom Metazoa; phylum Chordata; class Aves; order Passeriformes; family Menuridae; genus Atrichornis; species Atrichornis clamosus. The sequence continues at coordinate 303,251 of WBMZ01002250.1, forward strand.
AGCCCAAAGGCAAGAGAAAAGGAGAAAGGAGCCCCAGAATAATACATTTGCTTTCTAAGAGAAAAACGAAGTAAAAAGAACATTGACTAAAGGACTGAGCTCTGTGTGGTGACATGAATTAACCTCCTGTGTGCCACTTTTAGTGCTCACAGTGCAATTCAAACATGTCAGACAGCCATTAAGTCTTACTCAGAAGTCACTGAAGTCACTCTGTCTTTTTAGTACTTTTATATCAAAATACATCACTAGCTCAGGCAACTAGTGTGCTTTCAGGCTAAGTGTGCAAGAAAATGTGCTTCTAAATGGATTCCTCAGAAAATGATTTTATTAGTGAGTTTACCTGAATTTATATGAATTCAGGATAATAAATTGTGTATTGTCTCAATTACTGCAGTAATAAGGAATATAGAGAAGCTTTAAAAAAATATTTTTAAAAGCTGAGGGTTAATATTTACTGTTGAAACAACATAGCTGTAACATAAGGTCAGCGCCAGGAGAAGCAAACTGATTAATGACTATTACTATACTTTCTCACTGTAAAAGAAGACCTGTGAGTTTCGTGCCACGATCTGGCATAGGGAAGCTTATCCCATAATCAAGGGATTATTACTTAGAACAACTAGGTAAAGTGATTGGTTGCAAGAAAGTCAGATATATTTTCAAAATATTTCCTTTTTTTATTTCTCATGTGACAGATTGTGGTGACTGTATAGTACAGCCTGAAAAAAATTCTAGAGGAAAACAGACAATGGTCTGACAGCAATCAGCCTTGCAGAAAAATACATTAGGTTGCTTCTAATGTAGAGACTACATGATAAGGATTGTTTCCTTTTGCTTAGAATTTTGAATTTTAGGGGATTTATTTTAATTTGAAGCTAATTTTTATAATATTGAGCTACAATTACTTCATGCAGTTCACAAGCAGTTTAACAGAAATTCTTGTCATTAAGAAAAGCACTAAGTAGCCTCTTAAGAAGGTATAATAGATAATATTGCCAAAATACCTAATCTGTGTATTAGCACATATTTGTATTGGTAATAATATATGCACACACTTTTCCTGTTGGAGAATAGATGCTAATTGGAGAATATATGGACAAATATATGATATGTCATAGCCATAATAGCTGAAAATTACATCTTTCATATTCTCCAAAACAACCATTTCTTTTCTCCTTATTTTATTATTTTTCTTTCACATACAGTGATATTATCTTTATGCTCCTTTTTTTGTTTATACATTTTCTGTTCCTTGAGGAGCTCTTTGCTTAGACTAAATGGTATTTTAAAAAATTTAAAACAAGATGTAGGAATATAAAACCTCTCATGGTGACTATATAAAAAATTTCCCTTTTTTAGCCAGAAATCACTTTTGACAGAGATCTCAGAGAAAAATACACATTACTTCTTAGTACAGGTCTCAGAATACATACAAAATAAGTTGATCAAGTGCGCTGTTCAGAGATGCACAGATCACTATTCTGATACTCTGAGCCACTCTTCTCAGGTTGCTGAAAGAATCACTAGTATACAGGGTCCGAGATGTATTGTAGTATTTTCCTTATCTAGAGGTTGAATTTTGTTGGAATTAAAATAATTTCATGCTGGGTTGATCTTCTGGAAGTTAGCAATGTAGCAAGGAAATGTAGAAAGTTCATAAACAAGCTTACACCTTTTAATCTATTCTACATCACAGATACTCTCCTAGACTTCCCCTGGCTACATTTTCTAGCGAACAGAGTAAGAAATGAGGAAGACTTGTGGATCAGAAAACAAGAATCAAGTATAAGTTCAGTTCTTTGTATGCACAGTCATGCATGTTGAAATCCACTGTCTGCAATGAAGAGCCTCACTAAACCTGAGACTGCTTTCTCCCCAGCCAAGTTTCCATCAGCTTATACCAAGATTGACTTCTAGGGCAGCTCAGATTTTACATCATGACGCAGCAGGACACTTTTGAGAAGTCGTGTTTGAGGTTTCCTGGGCTTTTCATATAAATCACAACTTTATAAACTGAAATTTCCTGCTAGATTCTGAAACCAAAATGAAATCTCACTGAAGAGCTCATTCTAAAAGATACTGAACTATGGTTGAGCGTTTTTTGTTTTTATAGAACACAGTTGTGAAATTAAATCAGTTGGGATTGGGGAGTTGCCAGATGTAATTGAATATATCCATGGAGAAAGTGCTTTCTACCCTTGCTTCCTTGTAAATGCAGTGAGGGATAAAGAAGGGCTGGGAAAGAACAAAGAAAGGTCTTTTATCTGAACACTTGCCAGCTGTGGAAGAAACACAATACAGTGGAAGGGTGTAAAAAAAGACTGAGGAGGTAGCAGTGAAGTGCCAGGTAGTAAAAAAATAATCTTGATCACTCAAGCCAAAAGCAGGAAAAACTTGGATATGGAAAAGAGATCTGTGAAAAATGTGAGAACAGACCATCAGTTACTTTTAAATACTTATTTCTAAACTTGTCACTGATACATATTCTATATAGTTTAAAAATTATATATTTTATTGCCAATCTGGCAATTCAAAATGTGTTTCATCATGTTTCCTGTTATTACTGCCCTAACACACATTTCTCATAGTCAGGTAACTGATTCCAGTTTGCAGACTAAGCTACCTAATTACTTTGGTTAAAAGTGGGGGAGATTTGTCATAAAATGTTCCATCATACAGCTTAAAAGTCTTGCGCTTGTATTCTTTCGGTCCCCCAGATCAGTGTGAAGTCACCATATGAAAGGAATTCTCCTTCCAAAATACATTAATTTGTTAAAAAATGCATTATTTATGTTATCTTAATATTCACTTCTCCCTCCTCTCCCCACCCCAGAAGATGTCAAAACAGAGTAAAATGACAAGACATTTATAGACAGTCTTTCTGCTCAAGTTAAATCCTATGACTTTAATACATGTGTAACATAAATGAGAACATGGTGCCCAGTACCACCATGTTTTTGAGGAAATTCTGGTTGCACCAGGTATCATTAAAGCAGAGAGTGTGTGTTGTGTGTATGCCAACATCTTGCTCTAGGTGGGAGCCTGATGTTGTCACCAGCTTGTAGGCAGAGTGGAGTCACAGGACAGTGGAACAGTTCAGGTTGGAATTGCCTTGGGAGGTCACTGTTCCAAACAGGGTCAGCCACCAAGTCAGACAAGCCTTCCAGTCACTGCTTGGAGATCTCCACACTGAATTTGTACAACCTGTCTGAAAAACTTTCTCCAATATTTGACTGTCTTCATGGGGGGAAAGCTTTTCTTGTATCCAGTCCAGACCTCTTTCTTTTCAGCTTGTGACTGTTTTCTTCCATTTTCTCACCTCTGTAAAGTGCTTTACTCCTTAATAATGGATCCTGACTTTTTTTAGTGCAGCAGCACAATAATCTGTAAGATCAGAAAAAACGTTCTGTAGCATTTACAATAGCAAGAAGAATCAGTTGAATACCTTTACTGATAATTCTTTATAATATTTTAACAGAAGTTTTAAAATGACTTATCAACTTAAAATTAGTGGTCACGTACAGTCTTTCAAAAGTGGGACTGTCATAAAGCAGAAAGATAATGATACTTTGTTAGCAATTAATCCATATATTTAATAAAAGAAGACATGTACATATGTTTGGATGCCAGTTATGTTGTGAAGTACTGAACTGTGTCAATTCTTGTTATTTTTTCATTAAAATTAAGAGACTGCAAAATTACTGCTCAGCTGCTATGACCCACTTTCTAATATTCAAGCTGTGAAATTAATTGGATGAAATACTACCTATTTCAGTTTACCTACTGTGGCCTATCTAGTGTACAGGGTGGGGAAGGGTTGATGGGATAGGCTCTTTCATCTGTTCTTTTTAATTCTAGGACTTAAAAGGAGATTTCAAGTGAAAGATGAATTGTACTCACAGGATTGAGGCTGTCTGTGCATAGAAAAGGAAATTTCCTTTACATTTTTTTTGCCATTTCAGGTGTTTGCATGTCACGTCACAAACTTAATTATAGTAATTTTAATGTCTTTTTTTTAAAGTTAAGCTCTAGATAATTATTTGAGATTTCATGTAGCTATTCTTAATACATGTTCTATTGCTATTGGTTCTATTTCCTGTGATAGTTTATGAACAGGGAAGAGATTGGATCTCCATATGAGTATTTGTGTTTAATATCTGCATTATCTGTGCTCTTAGTGTAGGTAGTGATTCAGGCTCCAGCTTCATGCCTGTATATTTAAGGAGCAATGAAGGATTGCTAGCTCAATCTATTTAAGAGATTAGCAAGCAAAAAAGAACTGAGAAGCTGAAATGTTTTCACATGTTCCTTTGGGGTTGCATTCAGGTGTACAAAATTGCTGGGGTGGATAAACCACTCGGGAAAATTCATAAAATTGCTGGGATGCATAATTTGTGTTTTTCTCTACAAATGTGAGATGTGATATAAGATGTCATATTAGATTATTTTAAATGAACTGTCAAATGCAAGTTAGTTCAGCGCTTTCTGCTTTTAATGACTTTTGAATAGCAAGCAAAGGAGTCTATAATAGTGGAATAAGGAAAACATTATGGAAAGTACTTCACAAATGACATTCAAAGCCTCTTCGTATACACACAAAAATGCCTGTGATAACTAAAAATGCTCAGTGGGATGTAAAGAAGCAATGGCTTTAATGCATTTTGAAAGTATCAATTCCATTTATTAAAAATACATGGAAAATAGTTTTCTCACATACAGATGGAAGTGGGGTTTTTGGTTTTTGTGTGGACTTTTTTAAGTCACTGAACAAGGAAGGTATGTGTCATCCTGGCCCAATGCTGATTTGTCAGCGTAGGGTAGACCATGTGCTAGTGTGAAAATTGAGATATGTAGAAGTAGGGTAGATTGTACAGGTCTAGAGCTTTACAGGTCTTGAAGGTGGAAAAGGGAATAACACTGCAGCTAAGATGTACCCTTTCTCTGATTCTTCTTGCAAGAGAGTTGAGAAGTATGGGGAGAAAAAACAAGAAAGGTGTGAAGATGGGAGTAGCAGTACAGAACTTCACATCTTCCCATGAAGAAATTCAATACCTGCAGGACATGTCAGCTAATTAAATGGACCACTTTGCAAGGAAGCAAACCTTCATTGCTGCCTCTGCACTTGCTTGCAGGTAGCAATTATTGGCTGTGAAGCCTCAGGTTGCTTTCATTTTGATGTTGGAGTCAGCCTGAGCAGCGGATTAGAAAAAGGAATCTTCATTTTTATCCCAGTACTTACCATAAATAGATATCACTAGAAAGTTTCATGGTTATCCAAGCAAAAGCCAAAGGGAGGAAAATCTATTTTGTTGTAGATTAATATTGTCAATGTATTTTGATGAAAGGGTCAGTCAGATGATATATAAGTATTTATGTACACTTGAAAACTGCTGCAGGATGATTCAAAATATTTTTAGTAACCAGATATTGAAGCTGGAGTTACATTTTTAAGGGGTAATGATGAAATATGATTGATATTGAGTGTAATTCTGAGGAAATTGGCAAGGCATTAAAGGAGGAAAAATAAGTGGCACAACACATGACTCTTCACTGAGTAATGAACCCAGTTCTTTAATTTGGTGATGTATTGTAGTTTGCACCAGTCATTTTTTGGCTCATGACTTCTGTCATGGGGATTTCCTTTGTATGTTGATGGTTATAAAATATTTTGGGGATTTATATGTGGAGTTTTTCATTGTTTACCCCCCTAGTAGCTATCAAAAGATACAGTAAGGGTTAGGTTCAGGTTTGTTCCATATCCCTGTGTGAGCAGCACCACTTGTCCTATCCAGAAGTTACCTATTTTAGCTGTTGGTTTTGTTGTAGAAGTCATCTGGATATCAGTGTAGAATATTGTATTATGATGTTGAAGAGATTTTAACAAAATAATGCAAACAGGGGTAAAGGAAAGAGCTAAAAAATAAAGGCAGAATTCTACTCTCCAAGTAGAGTCAAGTCAGTCAGGAGGGAGAAGGTAGGTATAAAAATCTTCTTTTGAGAGAGGAGGGAGGTCACCAGAAGAGTCACACTTGTCTGATTTGTTCAACATTTTCATTAGTACTGAAAAAGTGGGTGTGTATGCGCAGACCGAATTTACTGATGACACCAAGGTTTTCAAGGTAATAGGAACAAAGGTTGACTATGATGAAGTGAAGAAAGATATTACCGTGTTAAGTAACTGCAGTAAAACAGCAGATGAAATGCAATCTAGATAAATATGAAGTGATGCACATGGGAAATAAAGAATTCCAACTTTACATATATAATTATGGATTCCTAGCTGACTATTATCACATGGAAATGAGCAAAGGAGATTTTGGAGTTGTGATTGATAGTTCTATGAAAATGTCAATTCAGGGCTCAGTAACAGTAAAAAAAAATAGGTAAATGAAATGTTAGGTGTTACTAGGAAAGGAATCTAGCATAAGGCAAATAACACTGATATGGATATATAAAAATCTCTAGTGTGCTAACATTTTGGATACTGTCTGGAGTTGGTTGTAGTCCTACCATCTCTAAAGTCTGTAGTGGAGCTGGAAAATGAAGAAAAGCAGTGGATATGACTGAATAGAAAGACTGACTTATCAGTTTAGGACTGTATTCAGCACTTGAGGGAGATGGTTAAAAGTAGATAGAGATTTAGAAAATATGATTGTAACAGAGAAAATGAGTTTGTAATGGCTATCCACTTTTCAGATACGAGAACAGGAAACATTCTGTAATATTTGCAGGAGAAAAATTTGGGGAAAAATAACAAAAAAACTCCAAGAACAAATCACCATCTTCGTTTTTATGTAACATTTAGTCAGCCTGGGGGACTCATTATCACAAGATATCATGTCAAAAATTGACTGGAAAAAATAAGGGAAGAAGCACTCTTCCATACCAAACACTACTGTTAGGAGTGGAAGTACATGACCTGATAATTGTTGAATATAGGGAAAATGCATTAAGGAAGGTGCACTAAACCTTTTCCCAGAGATGTGCTCTGATGGGCACTGACCTTTGGCTGCTGTCAGAGGCAGGAGCTAGGTGGAACTTGGTGAGCTGTACTTATATAAGACAGGCTTTTAGACAAGATCTGTATAAACCCACCTCCCTATTTATTTATGGTACAGCTATTTCTTCCACCAGCTGCACAGCTAAATGTAAAGTTCTGAGCTTAAACTTTTAAAAGTGCCAGTTTTACGATAATAGTAATTTTTGCTTTTCTGATGCCAGGAACTGATATATATCTAAAATTTGCCAGAGTCCATGTATTGCAGTGATAACTCTAAAACAGCACTTATGCAGATTTCTGAGTCTACCTTTGCTGGTGGTATATAGCTAACTGATTACTTGAATTTTCCCCCTTTCTATCTCTGACAAATTAAATGTTTAGAAAAAAAAAAGTTAAAACTGTTATTAGAAGCTACAGGCTTAAATGTGAGTTGTTATCATAACCAAGGCACCAACATAATTTTATTGCTCTTCAGAAGCACAGCCTTCCTAAATATTTCAGAATGCTCAGACTTGCTTACGAAGTTACAAAAGTTTTACCTTTACAGGGCTTACTTTACAGATTTCTCTGAGTCTCCCCTTGTGTTCATGCAGCCCATTCCCATAGTAGTTCTGTTTTGCATTTATATTAACACTTGCATTTGATTCAGTTCAACTGAAGTCAATGGATATTTCACTTTGAACTTCAGTTGAAGCAGAAATGAGCCCCAAGCAACAAATGCAACAATACCTGCTTTTCAACTTGGGAATCAGCTCTGTCCTTCACTTACTATGTGGGCTGTGATTGCTAATGTGGGACCTGCAGGTCTGTACTGTAGTTTGTAAGCTAATAGTTTAAGGTGTCTTCTGAGCTAGGATGTTTTGCTAAGAGCAGAATTTTAAGCCAGTGCATTTTTTTCACGTGTATTTCTCTCTGTCCAAAAGTTAAAAACAGCAAAAAAAAAAAAAAAAAAAGAAAAGGAAAACTTGTTATTTGTTAGTTTAATGAAATATTTTTTCTCTTCTGTTTTTAATTATACTTAATTTGTATTAAACAAGACTTATTGATTAAAAAACCCAACCCATAACCAACAAATTAGCAAATCACCTTGTTCTGCCTTTATGTAGCATTTGGTCAGCCAGGGGTCTTCTTACCACAAGGTGTCATGTCAGAAACTGACCAGGAAAAATTAATGGAAGAAAAAAGAGCTCTTCCATACTAAAAGCTACTTTTAGCACTCAAAGTTCGTGAGCTGGTAATTGCTGAATATAGGGAAAGAATATTAAGGAAGGAGCACTGTATCTTTTCTCAATAATGCACTCTTTGGCAAGCGACATGCTTTTAAGATACACCTCGTCTGTGCCTTAGTGTTTTACAGACTGTGTAACCATTTGACAAGTAGATGTCAAATGTTAGAGTGTAGTGTCGTCTTCATGGGAAAACAATAGTGAGGCTGGAAGCAGATGAACCAAAAAGTTCTCCAGGAGATCACATAACAGAAATATGTTCTGTTTTCTTCATACTGTGCATGCTAAGACAAGCAGGAAAATGTGAGCAATAACATGGATTGGTATCTTTATAGCTCCTGTATAGAGTTTCTAACACCTGAAAAATACTTAGTAGGGGTCCCTTTATCCTTCCAAGGTATTCATTCTGGTCATACAGGACTAAACCATTTTTGCTCAGGTCCATAGCATGGCCCAGAAGCAGCATGAGCCCACTCACTGCAGTTGGCCTGGCTGTACCTGAGGAGTTCTTTACACAGTGTTATGCAGCATACAATCTCTTGTAGCTCTTTCATTCTTGCAATTAAGATATTAATGTACATCTTTTAATATTACTCTGTTCTTGAAAGACATTTGTGCAATGAATACTCTCTGGATGGGCTGAAATCACAGTTTTGGTGGTTCTGCAGGTATTTCCTGTCCAGGTGAGATTCCTAAGCCGGTGGCCCCAGGGCTTGCAGGAAAGGTTCTGACAGAGGTTGGAGGTGAACTAGAATAGAATGTATTCTGAATAGAAAATATTCTGTCATGAAACAAAACCATTTTGTCTTCATCCTGGCAGAGTAGTCTCAGTGAGTTGAACTGAACTTCATGGGCTTCCTGACTGGAGACTGTTCCAGGCATCTTTGGAAATGTGATCCCAGACTCCAGGGGAACTTCAAAACCAAAAGTATAAAGAGTTTCACTTCTTCCCCTCCTGGAAGAAAAGCAAATTTCAGTCACCCCAGTTCTATTGAGGATAGATCCCTATTTTTTTTTTTCTGTTGGGCCATGCCTTTGACATTCTTACTGGAAAGGTAGAACTGTGTGATACTTTCTGGCAGGTGTGATGTGAGAATAAATGCATAAAGCAGAAGGGAGATTCTGCAGGCACTGTGCTTATCCTGGGCTTTGGTTCCTCTATGTTATCCTGAAATGGGTTCTTGGGTAAAGGCCGGGTAACATCTTCTTCAGAGGAGGAAACATAAAGAAGTGGATATTGGCTTTATATATCTGCAAGAAAATGAGTCGATAAACAAGGCAAAATTCTGTAGATCCAGTTGTAAAAGTACTGTCTGCTGACTGGCTTGCTGACACAGCTTGAATTTATTTTCTTGGGAGTTTAAGAAGTGATTCCTTGATAGATTTCTATAAGTTACATTTCTACTTTTCAAACGTGTGACCTAGAACTCAAGTTAAAAGTCTTCCTTTTACAAAAACAAAGTAGCAAAAACCCCTTGGAACAACACAAGACAAGCTAAAACATGAGGTTTGTATTCAGAAGATATATTGTCCTTCAAATCATTAAATATCAATGCTTCTCAGATACTTTTCTCACCTCTGTCATAAAATCGATGGGCAAGGAGCACAAATCAATTTTATACTCAGAAAATAAGTTGTCGGGACTTCAAGAATTAGTTTATCATTATCTGCAATGTATTTTAGGAAGAGGAATAGTGTTCGTGACAATTTTCTGTCTTTTTAAAAAGGGATATAGTGTCATTCACAAGGTCACATTCAGAAGCAAGTTCTCTGCTGGTTTTTCATGAAAGGCAGTTTTAAAACATCAACACATTTTAGGACTTTGTGTGGCTTGTATTTAACTCTTTCAGCTTTTTTTTTTAGTTTTTGCATTATAGAAAAATTCTTACAAAATATCATATTACATATTACCATCAGATATTAACATAGTCTAAAAATCACCTGGCAGTTGTAGTCCAAAGTCATCTGAAGCTATAGCAACCTGTTGAGTGCTTAGACTATTTGTGTTGTTGAGCACCCTTTTAAATAGAAATTTAAGGGCTTTATTGATTTAAAGTAAAATTACAGACACTCCCTACCACTCTTAGCATATTATTAGCATATACTACTAGCTGCATAATAGTTTTAAGGATGATGTTCAGGACTGATAGGAGACTTCTCCCCCTGGAAAACATTTAGTATATTTTATGTCAGTGGGAGAATGCTCTGAGTTTCTGAAAGTCAAAGCTCAGCTTAGGGTTTTACAAATTAGATATCCTGAAAAAGAGGCATGACTGAGCCGTTAACATGGTCCAGAGAACTGTCCCTGCAGCTCTGCATACTTTGCAGAATGAAACAGTTTGGTAGCACAGACAGGGATTTGCACCACGTTGAAGGACCTCAGAGGTGTGGTTAATTCACTACTGTAGGCACACACGAATCACAAATGCTTGTCAGACTTTATAAATATTTTTATAATTAATCTGTTTCTTGAAAGAAGAAATCTGAATCTCAGAAATACCTGAAGTTTATCAAGAAACCAGATAGCACCTTTTAGAGATCAGTGTTAATGTCAGCTATGTCATCTCTCAAAGTAAAGTGTTGAAGTGGTAGCACTGAAGGGAAGCTGAAAAGGGACCAGAAGATAGTTGGGATGTCCCTCTGCCCTTTATAGCCAGAACTCACTTTCTGCATAAAATTTGTTTCTGCAGCTCCATGGTCAGTAGAAATAAGTTTTCTTAGACTAGTTGAAACTAGACTAAGAAATCGTATATTTCCTTTTGAATGGACTGAAATCAGAAAAGATCTGTATCTAAATTTATTTTATTAAGTCATTATTTTAAATTTCTAGGAGTGGAATGATTAATTAAGAAGCAATAAAAATATTTATTTAGAAAAAAAGTTTTAAAACTGTGTTGTATAGAAGGAATGTTTCCCCTCTTAGTGGCAACTAGTCCTGAACGCTCCCTTGATGGATAAATAATGTTTCCCAGAGGAAGTATCAGTAAATGCTCATGGGTAAACCATTCAGTGCTGAGTATTCTTTCCTTGGCCTGTGCCTAGCCTGTTTCTACAGCTAAATTAATTTAATACTCTTATATTATTTGGTGTTATTCTGTAAAGTTAGATAGTCCTGAACAATACTAAAACATATGTGAGAATAAATATCGTATTAACTGAAAAATTCTGATACTGCAGTCATCTATTTGTGCATACCTAGAAAAGATCTTAAACATGTAACTTGAAGAATACACTGCATTTAGCTCAGCAAAATTCCCAGTGGATGGCCAGTTTATATAAATGTAGTGAACAAATTAACTATCTATTGATGTTCTTACTTACGCTTCCTTACAGTGACATTTAAACCTAATTTTTTGGGGAAGAGAAATGGATCTGTGAATCAGACAAACTCTCATTGATAACTCTGACATATAGTGAGGTACAGAGAGTACCAGGATCAAAAGTTACATGCTGTAACTTCCAAGTCTGTTACAAGTGTTTATCTTTGGCCTGCAAAGAGTAAAAAGGAATTGATTTCACACTTATCAATTCACTGCTTATTTTTCAGCTCAACAGAAAGCTTTTTAATGAGTGAAAGGAAATCAATTGATAGCAGTTGCTTCTCTAGCCTGTTTAGAGATTATCTAGATGTGGAAGTTAATCCAAGAAAATATAGCTGGATCTTTAAAATGAGTGTGGTTTGACTTCATGAATTAGTCTGACATAATAAATTCATTTCTTAATAACTCTATATGATTATAGACTAAATTATGTTCCAGGTTCAAGTTCAAAGCCTGAAGAATATGCCATTAAAGCAAACCAACAAACATGTAGACTTCAGGAGCTGCCTCAGGACACCAGAGAAGAGATTATATTAATTCTTCCTGAGACTTGATCAAGCCCTGGAAGAGATAGTACATAGGTATAATCACATAATTTTTAGAGTAAGGAATTGCACAGGCTGTGATGACTTCTCAACAGTTCTAGATCAATGGGTCATTTTGGACAAGTTTTGTAGTTTTCCTGTGTATAAATTTTCCCTTTTATGTAGTGGAGTTAAACCAGTCCCATTCATATGAACTCCTCATAGACCTGTGAAAGGTTCTCATTTTAAGACTGATCAAACTGAGAATATATATGCTGGTTTTTTCCAATAACACATTTTTCAGGAGTTCAGGACTTACTTTGAAAAAGAGTTATTAAGCACAATTATTTTTTCATTATAAATAATTAGTAAGATTTTCAACACTCTTCAATATTTGGGTGATTTTCATTCTCATTATAGAGTGTCTACTATAACCATGATTCAAATTTCTGTTAGTCATCACACATTGTTTCCTTGCTATCTGGATGGAAAGTCTAAATTATCTCATATGAGTCTCATACATGCATGTTTTTATTTTTATGAATATATATCATATATACCATGTACAGATATGTGAAAATATATGCATGCCAAGAAGAGGTTGTATTGTTAAACACAGACATGCATGCATGTATTTTAAATTGTATTCTGTGTTATTTAAGATGTTGAGGTGAATGAAGTGTTCAGGAAGATGGTGAAGGAAAAAAAAAGATGCTGTTTTAATCCAATGAGAGGTAATAATGTGAATTGATAAAGCTATGTACAAACAGATTGTGCAGTACCTGTCTCTGAATTATTGAGCTTGAAATCTGATCAAAGATGGGAATTATTGAAAGCTGGTGTTTTAGAAGTGGAAATTCTTCTTTGACAAGGCAAGACGAGACTGCAATAACCTTGACTTAGACGTGGAATCAGAATGATTAGAGCCAGTGCAAATTTCAGGCCCATTCTCTGACAATAAATAAATGGAGATGTCGAGTCTCATTTTGATCACCTTCAGTAATGACCTTGAATGCATGCAAATGTGGAATTTGCTCAATGGGGACTCTGTGGCAACTCTGTGATTCAGCTGTGAAATTGGAGTAGCTTGTACTTAAACTGGAATTTCACACCTGCTGAACTATCAGTCTCTGACTTGCAACAGGAAGGAATGAAACCCTTTAAAAAGCCATGCTTCCATGTGTTTATTTGACATCGTATTTTTTCTCAGGTACTACTAAATAGGCTAAAAAATATTAAAATCCAGCTGGGGGAACCTGAGACAAAGTGACTTGTGGATTTTGTTTGAAAGTTATGCTTACTCTATTTTTAAAAAAATTTTCATTGAAAATTATATTGCAGTCTTTTTAGATGCTTTATGGATAAAAACTTGTTGAAACACCAACATGTTCTAGTTCTTAAAAAGGAAAATACTTTAACACAGTATATCTGATGCATTAAATTATAGAATTGTTAGAATTCCTGAAGTTAATAACGATAACTAAAAGTAAATATAGATAAAGATAAATACTTGATTTCATGGTGAGCTCACCTATTTATTTCTTGACATTGTTTTAGGGAGAATATTTAGAGTTGAAAGAAATATGCATTATTTGAAGAGTGACACCCTAACTCAAATTCTTTACAAAATAATCAAGCTAATATTGTCAGTGTAGACAAACAGACTGTACTTTCACAGCCAGAAATCTCAAATAGAATTGCATATTATGAAGTGGGATCTTTGTAAGGCAGAACTGGCAGTTTCTGATTATATACATCCTCTGGAATTGCACCATCACAGTGTCATTTTCAGTCTTGCCACCAACAGAAAAGAGAGAACTATTACATCCAAGTTCCACTGAACACATTGCTTGGGTCCTACGCATCAAGGTTTTTTACAAGTTAACAAAATTAATATGCAGATATATTGTGAATTACTAGAAAAATAACTGAAAAGTGGAATAATTTTAATGGGATTATTTTTTTTTTAAGATTTAATAGTTAGCTACTTAACTATGTCCAACAGATTAACCAAAGTAATATGCCCAGTTTTCTTCCATATGGATGGTGATTAACATTTTGTGTATTTTCTGTGAACACGTTGTTCAAACACTTTAAATGAAATGCATCTCTACCCTTTGAAATTACAGCTGTGTAAAAACTCTACACAATACTGTGCAAAGCAGAAGAATCTCCCTTACCTCCCCAAATAGATCCCTGTATGCAACTGAGTGAAGATGTTCTCTTATAGAGGTGGTACTTATCTGGAAAACAGTCTGTGGTTTTGTTTTTCATCTTTGTTCTCCACATTCCAGGGCAGTATCACAGTCTGATCTTTGGGTTTTTCGCTTGCACTTTGTTCTGTATTGAGTTGACTGTGATTAAACGTTTGTTTACAGGTGTACTTTATATTACGTGTCTGTGTCTACAGTTAATCAACATCTAATTGATCAAGTTTATTTTTAAACTACCTTAGTCTGTTTGTTTATTCTTCTTATTGAAGCCACGTCTAGAAATGTGTCAGGAGCTGGTGAAGAGATGCTCAGCTATCACGTACAGATAGGCCTACTCCCAAGGGAAGTATTCATTCCCTAAGCTGTATCTTCAATGTAAAACATAATTACTAGTAACGTTTTCTCCCTAATTTTCAGCAGAGCTCTCTACTGATATCCAGAGCCAATGATAGTGGTCTTATCACTATCCCAAAAGACTTTGCCTTTTGTTTAGGAGATTTCTTTCACTCTAAAAAGCTGAAGCAAATGTTAAATGCTGGAAGAGTGGCTAGGTTTAAATTTGATTCAACCATCATGGATTTTTTTTTTTTTTCAATAGTTATATGTGCTTATTAGAGGCACATGCTATAAGAAAAGGTTGGAAAATTCATTGTCTCATTCTGTGATTAGATCTCTTATTTAACTTCCTGGAAAATTTTCCAGATCATGTAACAGGGATAGAAACCCAACCATTTGCTCTAAAACCTTTAAGAGTATACTTTGTTTTAACAGATAGTATTTTAATTAATAGCTAAATCTGTAACTATTGTTAGGCAAATATTCTGTGTTTTGGTGTAGTTGCACAGAGTCCATAGGCCCCAGTTTAGAAAGTGCCTGAGGCAGATGCTTATCATTAGACTGATGAGGTCTGTTAACTTTGATAAAACTAAACTTAAGCTCTAAGTGGTTTGCTGGATTGGGGCCATAGACTGTAATTGAGCTGGATTTCTATCTTTAATCTTTCACCCATTTTTAAAATTTTTTGATGAATTTTGTTCTTTTACACAGAATTATCTTTGTTTAATGCTACTGGTTTCCTAAAGTAATTACCATCCAGACTTCATTAATCATGTTTAAAGTACTTTCAGATATTCATGCATAATTTCTGCATGTTAATTTAACTTGGTTATTGGAATTTATTTAGTATCCTTAAGTATCACAGGATACCCATCTGTATGTGTCCTGGTTAATAGGCTGATCTGATTCTCAAATGTTAAGTACAGTTTTATTTGCATAAGGCTTAGCTATAACGACCAGAGAGTCACTTTTGGCAGTGTTTTGTGTTGTAGCTGCAGTGCACACTCTTCCTTCATAAGACAGGTCTAGTGAAACCTGAAGTTTAGAAAGTTTCCAGATTGGCTGCACACAGAGGCTGTTCACTTTTTGCTGGGAAAATTAGTTTACTTCAGAATCTATTTCAGCAGTGATATTAGTGAGAAAGCAGTGAAAAGCAGATCAAATAGAAGCTGGCATTTGAAAACAGAATCTACTAAAGGATAAAGAATATATTATTTATGCATATGGTTGTTTTTGTAAGCACAGGGTTTTCTTATTGAAATCTTTGTCTTTATTTTTCCCTTGTTTGTTTTACAATCATTCTATTGCTCCTTTCAGTTGCAACATCCAAGTTTTCAGGCAAGGATCACATCAGATATATGTGTGCTCAGATAGTATCTCTCATAATGATTCTAATTAAAGCCTACAATACCGGCCCTTAAACAAATAATTACAGTCACATAAGGAAATGAATACAATGTACCAGTCTTAGGTGACAGGAGTATCCTGGCAATTACTGCTGCTTCAAATAGATCATAATAGGCACTGATCCTTTCCCAATGAGCTAATAAATTATTAATGTTTTTAATTATTAAGGAAAATTATTAACAACATCAAATTTACGGTACACATAGAATCACTAACAACTGAAAATATATTAACAAGTTTGAGATAATATACATGGAAATAGATTTTAATTATTTCATACTTTTTGAGTTGAAAATTTCCAGAATTTGAGAATATTGAAACAATTCCATTGTCAGATTTTGCTTCTGTTGGTTTACATCATATAACATAGTTCTGATGTTTTCTAACATAGACCTTCCAAATTTTCATTGGCCCTTTTATTCTTCTGCCAGTACCCTTGGCCATGGTCCATATCCTTGCTGGTTCACACTATTACAGATTAACGTGATAACTGTACTTAATGAGGAGTGATTAAAAACATCTTTATAGGAACTGCAAATATGCTTCTAAATTGTCCTTTCAATGCCCTTTAAACATTCATTTGTTAGATTCCGCATATTTCATGTGCTTCAGTTAGAGAGAGAGAAATGAGGAGAAAAATGTGCAAATTCCCTCCTTACACTACATGTTTCTTCACACCCAAAAATATGCAAGGAGAGAAACTGTTCCATGGGTAAAGAAACATAAGGGTATTGTGAAATTTATGCATAAGGATTGTGCATAGGATTCTTGTGGTTTTGAATATTCCCGGTTTCATTATTTATCTTCAGAAAAACTCCCTATTTGAATGATTTCTTTTGCCAGGATGATTTAATGGGAAGACTGTGAAGCATTATGGTAGACAAGTCCTTCTACTCAGATGGGAGTATATTAATTTAATAATATTTTTAGTATTCTCTTTTCAAGCATTTGAATTCTAAATTTAAAGGGTAGGATTTGACCCATGTTATCTCTGTACATTTAGATATAAAATGCCAAAGTAGAAGAGACACTTTATTGTTGCTTATAGTTCTCTTGAGTTATGACTGTGTCTGGGTGAATGGTTCATCCCATCAAATCTGAACCTAACTAATAAAAATAAGATCGTTTTTGTTCAGCACATGCTCGTGCTTTGGTATGTATTAGATTCAGGCTTAACTCTGCTGAACTGTTCACCTCATCTCCATCATGAATCAATTTACTGACAGCTTAACTGGATGAGCAACTTTTTTATGACACTTGCATCAGGCCTTTAATAGCAGAGATGAAACGTTTTAGTGGGATGCTTTCTGGAAAATGTGCTGTTCTGTATTTTCTATCTTTATCATTTAAGGGTATATGGTCAAATCTGAATAATAGGATATTTAACTCTCTGTCCTCCTAAGTCAACATTACAGACTCCACATCCAGTTTGCTGCTAGATATTTTGCTGATGGAAGAAAGCTGTGGTGGTTGGCTATGTGGGCAGAAACTACCAGCAAGTTGTACATAGTACATAAAACCCTAGAACTTGTTTTTGTGCCACTTTCTACTGGTTTATGGTGAGGATGCTGATGTTTGATCAAATTCACAGTTAACAATCAGCAGTACTTCGTTAATTGCTGGGTGTAAGGTTATTATTATATGAACTTAGGTTTGGTCCACCTGGTTGAAAAACATGTATAACTTTTCAGAGTTAAATATGACATTTCTATTTCAAAAAGTTAATCTTTTAGCTTGCTTCTAGAAGTGTTTTTTCTTTGTGTGTGCCTTTGTGCGTGAGAGGGAGAGAGAGAGCATGGTGGTGAGCAGAGTGTTGACTTTGAGAAAAAGTCTAAGAATTTTTCAAAGAGCAGTAGAGGTGTTGTCCCCAGAAGAAAACAGGCAGGAGCATCGGATACCACTATGGCTTTGTTAAGTTTAACTTAATATTAAGAACTTAATATTGCTTCTGTAACTATAAGATAAAACCAAGGAAACAGAAATAGGGAAAAATACCAGTTTTTAGGGAGGAAGGAATCATTATTTTTAATAAAGATGCTTTGAATTGGGTGATATTTGGAATGTTAAAAAGGATCTCAGTTTCCAACAGAGCATACACAGCATTCACTGTAGCAGTAGTTGGGAAATGCTGCAGCCTGGAAGGTTTTCCAAATAAAATATTAATTATATTTGAAAACAAGGTCATAACATTATCTCTTCTATATTTTAAATAGAGGATAAAACCCTTGTCATTTAGATCTTTTTCTTCCAGCCAGAATAAGACAAGTAGACTCAAGCAAACATTGTGTGCATGTTGCAGAACGAAATTATACTGCATATAGCAAGATAAGTGTAACAGTTAAAAATCGCTAAAACCTTTCATGTGCTTGTCAAGTAGTTTCTGATCATTCAAAGAGTGTTCATTTCATTATAAAGAAAACACACAACAGTGCACCAGAAACTATTTGTTTGCATTTGTTCAGGCTCATCTATACAATTAATTTTTGACATAGCTACTCAAGAGTGACAATCCCAACTGCACACTCCTAAAATCTGTGTGCCAAACTGTGTTATCAGCTACTCTTTCTGAAATACTCATACAAAAGTGGTAGCTATTCTAAAGGATAGAAGTATGGCAAATTGAATGGTGATTAAAACAATTGGTAGTACTCACTTAATGGTTTTACAGATAAAGGCTGAATTCACTGCTTAGCTTTGAAGACAGCAATTAATTTTTTAATGGTCTTTCCCAGTTTGATCATTCCAAAAGTATTTGAGTGATTTAGAAATACCACTGAACTTATGGCCCCAGCAAGGTAAAAGACATGTATTACCCTGATCTGTAAATGAAGAACTGAGATGCAGAGAGGATTAGATCAGAAGTGCCTACTTTTTGTCTTCCACTTGGACCTGATTTTTGTACTTTTTGAAGCATTAAGTGCTCTGATCTCCTTGTCTTCAGTTGCAGCTGCAAGTGCAGGTGTTCCATAGCTCTGTGGGACTGTGTGTGAGCAATGGGCAGGAGTGTGTGTGTCTGTTTTTGCAGATATACAGTGCCATTGGCCCTATCCATTGCTAAAAGGTGTTGTCAGAGCAGCAAAGATGCTGCAGGGTTCTGCAGGATGTCAATGATTTCATTGAAGGCACTGACATAATTGTAAAACCTGTAATTTTAGAAATTGTTTTAACATTTATTGAAATACAATATGGATATATGTACAGAGTTATATAAATATTATAAAATTAATAGCATTTCTTCAACAAATGGAAAAAAGGTACTTTTCATTGTTATCCTCTGAAGGAAACAGTATCTGGTGCTCACAATAAGATGAAAACCTGAGAGCTGTTCTGAGAAAACAGGTTGTCTTTTTTCTTTAATGTATATTGTTTTTATGGCTTCTCTATAAAGTGATCATTCCTGTGATGGCATTATTATGAGCATTTACTTTAATAGGATTTTGGTTAGAAAAAGGTGTGATGTATTACTTTCTCCTCCATTTTTTAAGTTCATACAAAAGGAGAAAAGAGGCAAAATGAAACACATTAAGCATGTTGTTGCCAAGGCAACAAGTACTCCAGCCTCCAAGGTGAAGTGTGACTGAAATGTCTATGATGCCATTGCATAGGGACATGTTGTCTCCTGCACTTAGAGCTAAAATCAACTCTATTTTAAATTAAACTAAAAACTCTTAATGGTTGTGACTATTAAGACAGTTCAGTCTCCAGCCAACAGAGCATAGAAAGAGCAATTTATTTCAGATAAACTGGCCAATATTATACTCATCTCATCTGTGAGCAAATGCTTTATCTGAGTTTTAAGGTGTTCTGAGGAAGAGAGAGCTTCTTGTGTTTTGTTTTGGCTTGGGGAAACTATTTAAGGACAAATATTGATATAAATGAGGGAAAAGGCACCAGGAATTCAGATGTTTGTAGAGCTTCTGCTTCAGAAATAATTAGAAACATAGAATCATTTATGTTGTAAAAGAACTTCAAGATCTTTGAGTCCAGCTGTGGGTTGTGAAAATATCACAGTTCCCAGGTGAATGTTATCATCTTGTCTGATTTCTCTCTACAAGACCATTTTCTGAGCACATGGGTTTATACAGCCAGTGCTGCTTCATAACTGATTTATAGAATCATTCTTGCAGTCACTATGGGATATGTGAGGGTTCCATGTCTAATCTGAAACATGGCTGCAATAGAGTTGATATTTGGTTTTCTTTTATTTTTTTTCCTCTTCACTTGGAAACGTTTATAACTGTTATTAATACAAATATTTAAAGCTGAAAATATCACTCACATCCAACACTGCCTATCCAAAGCTTTAAAAAAATCATGAGATAGGCTGAGAAAAAAATGCCATTTATTTTCCTTTTCAATTATTTAAATTCTTTGTATTTGAGCTTCAATTTTTTTTCAGTCTCTTCAGACAAATTAATAAATAAAGATTGAGAGCTTGACAGAACCATGTGACTCCAGAACCCGAGAATTTAAAGCTCTAATGAAATGCTGTGCAGTTTCAGCTGACTTCCTAGCTTCCTAGCAATGGGCCAGTTTTCTTCTTGCTGTTCACTTAGATAGTTCTTGACTGGACATGGCTCCATCACAAGAGATCCAGGTGTTAGTGTTTCACAGTGAGTAGTGGAATCAGTCTCAGAGCAAAGATTAGATAGAGTTCTAGGCTGAATGGAGCCCTGAAGAAATCTCAGGAAAAAGCTAGTGAACACATGGAAAATAGCTGACTCTCTCATTTTTTAATCTAGTTTTATCAAACTAAAGGCATGGAGAGTAATATGTGTAAAGGTGTGTTTTTTAAAACTCTGTTCACACTGAAGATCAAACCCTAACTTGTGCTTTAGTCGAAGTTACAATGTGATAAAACAGTTACTTTTTCAATAATTCCTTCTCTAAATTGACTGAGTAATGTGTAGCCTATGATAGTAATTGATGTTTTCAGATAAGATTTAAAAGGAGAGTTTGGGGAAAGCAAATCTTGTCTACCACAGTGTATTTTACTTGCAGATCTGTGTTTGCTTTCCTGTGTGACAGAGAAGTTGTAAGACTGTAATTTTAATTTTGTGTGTGGGTTATTTTGTGTAAGAGAACTTATCTAATGTCTGTTCTACAGAAGAAGGAAGAGATAGGAAAAGGTCCAAACTAACATCAGTTTAGGAACCTTAACTGATAAGTAACAATCAGAAGTGGTTTGGGACTCCTTTTGCCATGAAGAAGGCTACTCAGTCATCATTTGGTATAATCCAAAACATTAATTTCTAAACCCTTCAGTTGCTGGGAAAGAAAAAGGGAACTTGAATGAGAAAACAGAACAGATGAAAAGGATATTCTGCTACTTGTAAAGCACACATAGACTAATAGCCATAAACTAATTCAGATTCTTTGCAATCAGTGACAAATTACGATTAGAATTCAGTTTGGCTTGGCTGGATGTGCTGAGACAGGGAGAGTCTTTATAGTGACAGACACCTTTATATAGTCATGTGGATATTATGCTTTGGATTTTGAACAAAACCAGTGCTGAAAATTATTTTGAGATATGAACAAAAGTGTCCGTGTCTAATGTACTTCTCTATGTATATTGGTAGACATAAGGTTATATATATTCTATACATCCAATTCCAGAGTTGTCTATTCTAGAGGAGGTTGTGTTTGCTTAGGGAACTTTGTTATAAGCCCCAATATTCTACCCCAGCTATTTTTTATCTTGGGAAATATTGTTTGCTGCCAGGGCTTTGTGGTGAAGAATACTCTGTGTGGCTGCAGTGGACAAAATATGTTTTGTTGGAGCTTACATATGGTTTGGCTTGTTTTGTGGAATACACTCTTCCTTTCATCCATGGCACTTTCTGGTGGCCATGTAGATATTTGGTAAAAACAATAATAGCTGCTCAAAAATGTAAAGTTGAATCTCATCAACATTGTGATAATATGCCAATAGGAGCATTTTTTCCTAGGAATATATACCTTATTTATATTAACTAGACTAGATAGAATTTTCTGTTATAAACTGAACAGTTATTTTCTAGAGAGAACCACTTTGGCTATTCTTTGGAAAACTTTGTACAATCCTTTGAATTTTTAAACTGATCTCAGTGATTTAACTGTAATCCTCTCTTGGAAACTGAGGAGACAAAAAGAGATGAACTGCCCTACCTTAAGGCCCTTCTTCCTGTCTTTTCTTTGTTCCTAGTTAGCATAGAGGGTGTTTTGCCCTAAAACAGTGTTGACTGCAACAGTCAAGGAGATGTTTCCACCTTTCTTGTCATGAAATTGCTTAAAGAAACTGTTTTCTCTCATTATTTACCAAGCTTCATTCCACAACATAAAACTGGGTTTGAAATTTAGCTCATTAGTGTACTAACCTGTTTGTATTAAGAAGAAAGGATACATTTTCAACTTTCTTAATATTCATCTCTGAACATTATCCCATGAAAAGGAGAAAACTTGGTTTTTGCTTTACCACATATAATAGTTCTGGCTATATGTGGTATATATACAAAAACCTCAGCAGTAATACTTTTGAATAGACCTTTAACTAGCAATTAAAAACCAAAAAACACTCCCCACCAAATAAATAAAAATAAAACATGCGCAGGTGGCAGTAAAGCTTATTTCCACACTGGAGTAATTGACAATTTGTGGGAATTCTTTTTTCCTGTGTGAAGCCTTTAAGACAGGCAATTCCTTGGCGTATTGCAGGAGCATGCAGTACAGATGTAAGGGAAAGCTAGGTGTCACTCACTAAGGAATCCTGTTGGTGTGATTGACACATAAAGCAAATTTTTTTGCCATTCTGATGTGTTCTTTCTTGTGGAGGGATATCTCTGAGACAAACCATTGGAGTAAACCCTTTCTGTTGTCATTTGGTGAGATTTTTATTTTAATGAAAGCAATCGGTCTTGTGTGCAAATACCAGCCTTTGCTGTTTGATATGCACAGAAATCCAATCAAATGCTTAATTAGATCTTAACACGAGTTCCAAACAGCTGGCTAATTCCCTTGTTTCTGATTAAAGAGATTACAAAAATAAAATTTAACATTGCTTTTACATACAGCTCTAAAAGGAAACACTTACCCATAAGTTTTAGTCATTTAGGAAATTCATGTCTTCTCAATGCTAGGTATCAAAGATTTTAGCGTGATGAATTGTGGAGTGGTAAGAGATTAAAAAAAAAGAAGAAATAACTAATGGAATTTGTCAAATGTTCTGCTTGTTGATTATGTCAGGATTTAACTTGAAGGTGTGAGTCCATAAATATATGCAGGAAATATTTTGTTTCATACTTCTTTGTGAAAACAAGGAAATTAAGTTTGTTCACTAAACCGTCACTTCCTATGAGCTCAGAAGATTATTTTTCAAAGAGGGTTGTTCTGAGCATATGCACTAATTTGTTCAAAGGTGATTTATTAACTGTCACAAAATAAGGTAGAATTTCATTTGTTTTCTGTCTAGTTTAATTGTTGTGTGGTTTTTTAATAATAAATTTAAATTCAATTTTTAATCAGAAGTATAGTTATTCTAATGTCAGAGAGTGTTTGGCATTTACCTATGTCTTCAGCAGTGATGATATAAAACTTCTCTGCCACAGTAACAGATAAACTCATTTTAGTTCTTGTATCAATATATGCACCAGAGATGAAGTCAATCTGGATAGCTGCTAAAAGGTAGTAGAAAATATATTCCTAATGTTGTCATTTAGGGCTAATTGAGATTCATTTAAACATTAAAAGAGCTATTGTTATACATAGAGAATTCATATGGAAACGTTTCTGTGATATTTAAATAAGAAATGTGTTGATTATGTAGAAATAGAAATCAAGGGAACAATGGAAAGTGGTAAGCAGCTAAATTAACTGTCTGCATGACTTGCTGATACATGGGTGTGAAGAAATACCTCCCTTTTTGGCAATAAGGACTGAGAATTTGGAGATGTTCTGGGACTATTCACACTTAAAAAAAAAATCAAATAGGACAAATTCAAGTCTGCTAAAAAAACCCTGGAATATAAAATAAACAAGAGGCTATTAAAAATATGGGGGCTTTTCTTATTCAGAGGACTGGTGAGTGACAGGTTTTGCATCCATATTTTACAGAGGTCTATGTTTAAACCAAAGGGCTGCTGGCCTCCAAACCATGTCCATCAGCCTCATCTGGTAATGTAAGGGAAAACCTGGGAGACAACTATAAGACAATTCTAAGCAGAAAAGACTGTGTGAAAAAGAACAACTCTCTCTTCTTGATCTGCTGAATTTTTACCAACACATTAATAAATGAGCATATTAAGAAGATAATAACTGACATTTTGTTTAGACTCCACCGAGACTTTGAAGAGATCTCTTGCAACACTTAACAAAAATATTGAATAGTCATGGGATGCAAGCTGCGAGTGTTGTGTTGTATTGTATCATAACAAAAACTGACTTAGATACAGAAGATGTAAACTGAGAATAATTGACCAGATTTCAACGTCAACCCCCTGCACCTGCAATAAACAGAGATACCTACTTTAGAGCTTCTGAATTGTTGCATGCAAGAACAATGTACCTGATCAGGCTAAAGGAGCAGCTTGGGTTTTTTCCTGACCAGCATCTTAGGGAAGAACTGTTATAAGATGGTGTTTCCCCTCACATACAGATTAGGTATTCTCAGATGAACAATTGTACTGAATAATGGTGTTTAATAGTCCTTAAAGGCTTTTACTTACACTAAATGAACAGACCATGTTGGACTGCATTAGTGTCAAGAGCCTACTTCTCCCTGACCAGGTTATTTTTTTATATTCCCCACATGAAGGGTTTGATATTTAATAACAGATTTACTTTTTTGCCATCATCTGATGTGACATGGGATTTTGGTTTATTATGGTGCTGCAGCAATGCTTGTAATCTAATCTAAGTACACTTCACAATTGCAGTGCACAGCTAAAGTAAATCCCAGTAAAACGGTTGGGTGTTCCCAGCTGCTGGGAAGGAGGATGTGGTTTTAATCCATCTGAAGGCCTTTGCTCTCTTTTGTCTGTTAGCTGTTCACTTTTGTAGTCTGTGTTGGGCTCCTTTGTTAACCTGCACCTCGCCAGCTGATGTAGCCTAAAATCTGCCCTCCAAACCCTTCTGTGTTGAGGTCAGCTCAGCTTTCATTGCATCAGGCATGGACAGCCACTTACCACATCCCATCACAAGCTTTATGCATATAAAGTCCTTGTTTGTCTCCTCAGAACCATCTTCCACTGCTGGTCTTCGTTCATCAGTAATAATTTTTACTTTTTATGTTGGCAGTGTTTTTTGGCAATGAGGGCTGTAATTTAATCAATGAAATGAGTTTATGAAAAAGAGTTGGTTTTTGTTGATTATTAGGATATAAAAGTTGAAAGGCATAAAAATTCAAATATGGAGGAAATTATTTCAAAAGAAATCAACAGCATTAAATAAATGGTCAAGTCTCAGAATTAAAACCACCTGAAAAATCCTAGGCTACCTTATCCTTCCTTAAACAAACTCTGCTGCCTGTCTCCCATGAATTTTTTTTTTGTGCTTTCCTGCATTATTTCTATTTATATGTTCCTTTTGATTTGTAGTACCCAAGATGTGGAATCACTGTGGCATTATAATGCGAAGCACTGGACATCCAGATGGAGCCCCAGGCACCTGCTGTGTTTAGTTCCATTGCCTGTGAGAACTGAGAGAGAAAAACCAGGAGGGAACCCCAGCAAAGAGTTCTGTGCAAAATCCCTCCCTGGCTGATGCATACAATGCTGTAAAAACAGCAAGCTGTCACTGTACACATCTCATGATACCTTGTTCTGCTTTCTGATTCTTATGTGCATCACTTCATAGCCCAGCTAGGACCATAGACTTTCATTTCCATTTCACTGTGACAGTCTTTGCCCTTGCAGCTCAGACCACTTTCAGGGTACTGAAGGAGAGCAGAAAGTGAAGGTTTTATTGCCTTTATTTTAAATAAGCAAACAAACAAGGCGGTACAGAAGCTGACATAACCTGTCCGCTAGTAATTAGAGAAGCCTGCTCCAGGTAACCATTAATTTATGTGTTTATCATATCATTAATTATTTTCTTCTTTATAATCTAAAGAGATCATGGGTAGTGAATCTTTCCCTGGACAAAACTTGTTAAATACCTTGTCAGTAATCAATGGAAAGAGCATTTAAGCTATTTAAAGATTTATGCAACAGAGTGGGGATTTAGAATTACCAGTGAGAAACTAGGCTGACTGTGAGATCACAGTTTGGGCTCTGAGCCATGAAATGCTTCTTGAACTCTGCTGCTGGGCACCAGGCATGTTCTTATTTCAGGATAGCATGGACACTCTACTACAGCAAGAGTATCTCTCTAGAGACAGCTGCAGGGTGTGCAGGCCATGTAGTGCCTGAAAATGCTGAAAAGGTTAACAGGTCTGTTGGACTCTGCTAATCACTTGCATTATCTGAAAACATATGATTTCATAAGGTTCTACTTTTTCTGTCACTTAGATATGCAGCTTCGTGCATGCTACAGGAATCTGGTGATTTCTGACTGAGCCCCAAATTTGCCTTGACTCATTCTGCTTGATTCATTGTCTTGTGATAATGTTTTTCTCATTTCCTTTACCTCTTTAATTGATTTACCCTCACCCATTTCTCCCCACACATATCTTGACTACTTTTTTGAAGGAGCAGCTTGTGTAAGGCAAGAAAAGAAAGAGCTACCTTTAAAAAGTATTTGGAAGGTTTACTCTTGATATTTGGTTCATCTTGGAATTTCTTGCAAGATGAAGAGTGAGAAGTATTATCTTTATGAAATAAGTGCATCATTTTAAGCTAACTGTAAAAATTGAGCAGAAGCATTTTGTCCTAATGGAAGTGCAGTCCTTCAATAAAGTCAGTAAAAATAATAATAATAATCTTGAATTGGTCTATTCCATACTAAAATGCCCAAAGCAGATTGTGAAACTTGGTATTGGAGAGGAAGTAAAAAATTAGTGGGATTTGGGGTAGTAATTGTACCTTCCAATAGACCAAGAGTTTTAGTTTTTCAAACTCTGAAAACAAGGAGTTTTCTTACCTCTATCTGTCTTCTGGCTGCTACAATGAATCTTAAGTAGGAATGGAAAACAATTTTTGATTCATACTTGTGAAAACAGTTCTTCACAGTCTTAATTTAAAATTATATTTTACTGGTGCTGATTTGTTAACTGTGCTAGGACTCCAAGATCACCACAGAGAATTTTTCTTCTTTGTTTGCTGCTTTCTCTTCTAGAATATAATTTTTAGTGTACTTGTTTAATAAGCAAAAGCGCAGTGCTCAAGAACCTATATTCACTATGGAAGAATGATTTTTCCTTTTCCAGGAAGCACATCAGACCAGGTCAGGCCATAACTGATGCTGTAGGGTAATTCTTGTTGCAGTAACATTTCCATTATGATTCCATTTTTTGCACAATTCTTAAAAGTCAAAAAAGTACCTGTTTTAATAGTTATCCTATTAGAAGTACCTCAAGATCATTATATATAGGGCTTATTGGCTATTTTTTCATGTTCCATTAAAGTTACATAGTTATTTTATATGTAAAGATCAGATTTATAAGAGTAAGACAATTTCTTTGCTGCACTGTCAGCTAAGTTAATGGCTTCTGTGTCTGCTCTACTAGAATTATCCTGGTTTAAAATAATTAACTTTCATTCTCAGAGACTTTGCTTCTGTAAATGAAACAGCTTTTCAATTCTTAGGGTTTAAGTGGTGTGTTCTGCATTGTACTGTTTGCATAGTATTAAAAAAAATTCTTTGTTTTAACGCAGAAATCATCAAAATTTCTTGAAGTATCTGAGAACTGGTTAGTCAAACTCATTTTTATTTCTAATTGAACAAATGTCTCAAAAATCACCGAAAAACCAAGTTCAAAAAAATGAAATAAAAGTATTGAATGTAGAGGTTTATATTAAAAGCAAATCTATAATATCTTTTGATTTTTAATTGTTTTTATGAAATAGAATTCATTTAGATCCAAGCTTTCAGAGGCAGAATCCCAGAATGGGTCAGGTTGGAAGAAACCACAGGGGATCATCTGGTCCAACCTCCCTGCTCAAGCAGGGTCATCCCAGAGCACTTTACACAGAAGTGCATCCAGACAGTTCCTGAATATGTCCGGTGAGGGAGGCTCCACAGCCTGTCTGGGAAATCTGCCCCAGTGCTCTGTCACTGCACAGTTAGGAAGTTCTTCCTCATGTTCAGGTTATTGAATGGGTGAATAAGAAAGAATGAAACAATTGTTCTTAATACTGTCTTTGTAAATATATGAGCAAAGGTTGCATCTTCATCTGTTTTCCAGTAGAAATTGTACTGGCTTTAGGGAGCACTGTTGTTGATGCCTTTGTGATCTTCAACATTTAAGAGATTTGAAGTGGAACCTGAATATAGTAAGAAGTAAAATGGGCAAACTTTCAAAACTGTTCAACATACATATGGTAACCGTCTTGTAACTCTGATACCTTAGTTTAGAATAAATACTTGGACTGTATTTTCATTTTAGAATTGCAGCAATGGACCACAGATGCTGCATCAGGGCAGTGACACTGCCCATTATTTTATGGGCCTACATATTTATTTCGCTTTTAGGACAACATAAAATTGAAAGGAGGAAAACATATGGCACATAATTATCCTTTAATTGTGGAATTTAGCTTGAAATGCAAACTGCTGTGTTCATAATCCTTTTCCTCTGAAGGCCATTGTTTAGGCCCCTGTCAGATAAGGGTTATGTGTAGAAGATAGGGAGGCCAATCTCGTGCAGCATATCATCACATCAGAGAGTTGACAAGTAGCCAAGAAGGTTGGAATGCTGCCAGCCAGGCTGTATTTCATTTCTCTATCATACTGCTTGCTGTGATGCATGGTACTATATTTTCATCTTGTTTCCCATATTTAAAGGAGTTCATTGAGGGGGGAGAAATCACAATATTGCTGCTTTAGAGAGTGTGTTTTATTATTGCTATAGAGCATAATTTTTAAAATGTTTGAGTTTAGAAAGGACTCTTCCCTCCTCTTGCTCCCAAAAGACTCAGAGTAAGCTTACCAAAAGACTTGGAGAGAACTATGAAGTCTTAAGTCAGACTGAAGTCCTCACTCTGCAGTTTTAGCAATTTTTGCTACAGCTTTAACTGAGACCCGGAGATGCAGTCCCAGATTATGTTTATCCTCTCTCTCCTTTGTTTTGCTTGGACTGTGTTGTCTATTCCTTTCCCTCAGTTACTAGTTTGACTTAGAGAATCTCTAACATCGACCTACCCAATATTAAAGTTTTTGTGCTTTCATAAGAATGTGTATTTTCCTGCAATCACTCCCATAATAAAAAGAGTTTTAGTGCTGCTAATTTGACAGTAAGTATGTATTTTGTGTGATTGCAGAGACTGGCATGAAATGGGAGTGGGTGAGTCTGTTTACCCAGCTCAACCTAATCTGCCTTCTAGTGACGACCCTTCTGTCTTGAGGGTCATGTAAACTCTCTTAGGCTATGTCTATCCTGATCCTTTGTGTGTGTGTGAATTTCAATGACATTTTGCATTAAGGCTAGAATAAATACCAACAGGATGTTTTGCCAAGGGCTTGGTCAGCAGTCTTCAAAACTGATGGAATGAAATTAGAAAGAGCAAGGGAAATGCCTTGATGTGCAAGAAAGAGAAATATGAAAGATTCAGAAGAGCTGAGAAGTGTTTGTAGTATCACTTGGAGTACAGGTTTTAGAGAGTGCAAATCAGGATTGAAAAAAAAACCCCACCATTTTGTGCAAAACATCTCTTTTTGAAACATTCTGCCTAGAAGAGATGCAAGGGAGATAAGCATTATGTGTGTCAGTATAAAACCAGTAACATAATTGAAAATGATAAATATTATGAAGTATTTATCAAACAGTTTCATTTGGAAATATTTCACCTTTTATATGGAGGTTAAGATGTAAGATAACCGCATTTAATACTCTGGAAAATAATAAATATCTTAGAAATTAAACCACTGCGTTCACTTTAGCAATCTCCTGAAACACAATATATACCAAGAAGTGTAATAGGGTGGTTTCAGGTAGCAAAAAAATGCTGGGGAAAGTAACAGTGCAGGATTTGGCACGTATTGCTCTTGACTAATGAATCACTTCCCTGGATTGGGTTTCTAGTCTAGAAGGTGAAGAAAATAAACACATCTGAGTCTGCCTTATTAGCTGATGCTTGTGAAGTAGTTGATGAATGAGGGGATGTAAATGTTAAGTGCTATTACCACAATAAGTAATCTTGTTGTGATATTTGAATTGCAAGAGAACTTAAGCCTTCAGACTTTTCTAGTTAATGAAATCTCAGTTAAGAATATGACATTTTATTACTGAAATAATTAGGACATCTTTAGGACTTAAGGCTCAGGAGGAGAATGGACTCATGGACCCTATAGACAGAAATGAGGTACTTGCCACTCCTTTACTTGCGCCAGATAGATGCAAAACTCATTATCACAAAATATGATATATGTAGCAAGCGTTATCACAATTTCCATCCCCTAAACACTAACCTGGCCTCAAGTCTAATCTGGTAAACTTTGCTCCATGTATTTTATGATGATATTGTAGTTTTAGTCATGTTCTTATAAATGCACCACATTGCTCAGACCTTTATAAAAGCATTCTACAAAGATATCAGAAAGTTTCAAAAGCTGTAACTGAGCAGTTTGCATGGTGCAATAGAGTGAAGTAGCAGGTCCTCTGTGCTTTTCATACTTTTTTTTTTTTGCTTGCTAATCTTGTGCAGGAAGGATGCAAGAAAGCTTGCAAATGTTTATCTCCTTTAATCATGAGAAAAATATCTTCCATGAAGCTTTTCCATCACATTCAGAATTATCTTCAGTTTTTTACTTTCCTGCAGGGGCATTCAGTGTCACAAGTAGTTGATGTAGTCATCAGACAGAAATGGCTTTTTTTTTTGTCTTGTGGTCCTCTCTTTAAATGTTCCAGAAGTCTGACTTGAATAATTATTATTTCCATTTTGTTAAAAACATGGTTATACTGCTTTCTAGTGGGGAATGAAAGAATAGCTTTTTCTCATTTAGTGAAACTTTTTTTTATCATTATACTTATGTAGGGTTTGGGGATTTAAAAAAATTCTTTGGATTTGGTGCAATAGCAGAGTATTTAGAGCTTTATTTTTTTCTATTGTATGGTTTTACATCATTGAAGATTGACTTCAGGAATTTGTCCTAGTTGACAGCAGTGTATGTAAGAGAATATAAAGGAGAATGCCTTGCTGTTTTACAAGGGGTCTTAACTGCAGGCTGCAGCCTGCTGTTTACAATCCAAGACAATAATTCACTGAGGCTAGTGGCTGTAGTCACCCCTGCAGATGGGCAAGCAAAATTTTCTTTTCCCTTACCTTATCTTGGACTTATCAATGCTGGAAAGTATCCGACATTTCTAAAAGTATGTTGTCTAGGGAGAGAGAAAATGTAAGCAACCCAGAATACGTGGAGATCCATTAAAAACAGTTTAACAGAGAGAAATATCTGTCAATGAGAGAGATGATTGCTTTTTGAAGCATTCATTGGGAAAGAAGTGACACTGTGCACTGACCTCCCCAGGAGAGCAAAGCTGTGAGTACCTCCAGTGCATTAGTGGTGTTTGTCTGGGAGTACAGATGTTGGACAGAGACTCAGGAGATCTGCACACAGCTCTTGCTTCTGCCAGCAATTTCTTGCAAACAGTTGGGAATGTACCACCCAGCACCATTTTCCAGCACTGGGAAAATGGCAGTGTTGTTTTTCTGTGTCTCCCTGCTTTTTGACTTCTTAGGGATGGACTCAATGCAATCATTTATGTCCAACTGGTGCTTTTATATTCCCACTAATTTTTAGTGAAATTGTGGAAGCAAAAAGGCGCTATTGAGTTTGTGAGTGGTGGGTCTGCACTTCAGAGCAGAACAAATTCGTGCAGTCTGCTTAAACACCACCTGGACCTGGATGTCCCAGTGCCCAGATCTGGGAGCACTACTCAATAGTTCAACAGTCAAAATTCTTCATGTCTTTGCAAGGTGCATACTTTGTTTCTCTCTTCACTTTTTTTTTTTTCACCTAGAATCCCAAGTCTGCTCAGAATCTAAGTGAGAGAAAATTTAGCAGAATCCACATTTTCATGTTTGTTTGATTCGGTTTATTTTTGTTTGAGATTTGTTCAAACTCTCTAAAACTGCTTTTTACTTTCATCTGGTCTTTTTCCAAGACTCCATGGCTCATGAACCTACTTACCATTTTAGTGTCTCAATTTAGATAGTAAGAAAGAGAATTGATAGTATCTCAGAGATATATATTTCTTATATAGAAATGTAAGAATCCCTTCTTATATTTGTAATAAAGGTTGAATTTGTGATTATATGTCATTCACAATCATATTTTCTTGTTAGACATGCTTATTTGTTGATTCATTGTAGTAAGATAGCTGATAAAATAGTTTGTCAAATAAAAATAGAAACTGTTCTTAGGTACATGAAGATTTGCCCTATAATATGTGCTGCTAATACTGGTTATATTGGCTATGTATATGATTCCCCTGTGCATTAAAATGAAAATACATCTCTTTGTGTTTAGACAGAAATACACACAGAAGTAGTGCTACCTAATATTTACCATTTCTTTACTGAAAATTAATTCAACCTTAAGTGCATCTAATTTCAGACATTTGGTTACTAGGTTTCAAAACAAGTGAGTGCGCATGCATTTGTGGGAGTTTGTCCCTTGAAGGGACCATATCCCAGTGCTCCAGGTGTGCCAGCCTGCCAAGTTAGTGTGTACTGCTGCTGCTCACATGCCCACCTGAGCAACACATCCCTGCCTGCAGAGCTTTGGCTCTTTCCCTCTGTTGCTTTTTGGTGCTGTGCCTGCCCCAGCCCTGCTCGTGGGTTTAAGCCATTGTTTTCCAGGAGCAGCACAGGAGAAAATGACCATTTGGATTCTCCTGTCAGACTCTAATACACTAGGTTTTCCAGGGGATTTTGGTTTGTATTGCATTTATTTATAGGGACTGTTCTAGGAGTTTAAGTGGGCCTGCATTTTTTTACAAAACTGAAGGCTGTAGGCAATTTCTGTAACTACCAGTGACAAGATGTTTCTTTTCAAAATAAAACAGCAAAGCTCCTGTAAATTGCTAGCAGGATCATTTCTTTCTTTTAAGCCAGAAACAGCTATCAGCTTTCAATGGTAAATTACAGTTGAAGTTATTCTTTCCATGTTCAGAAAGGCAATATAAAAATAATCTGAGCTAACTCATATACTAACTGATTCTGCTATGCTTAATCAGCTTAAACAATATTTTACTGTCCAAGAGGTCTTACTTAGTGTAATGAAACTAAAAGCTACTTCTGTTTATGCTCCCTGTTACTGAGGATGACATGGTTTTACCCATGATTAGAGTGCTGTGTTGAGCAGTAATTGCATTTTTTCAGGACTTGCCCTAATCTGAATGAAAATTCACAAAATTGTAGGACAACCAGGAAAAGCTAGTGATTTTGCTTTACTCTCTGAGTAACTGGGTGCAGCATTATGCAGACTTTATGAATTAATCATTGTCTTTAAAATCAACGAATATAAAATTGTGTATCTATAAGTCAATTCTATAGTAATCATTGAAATAATTGATGTAGGTTAACGTGTAACTCATTACGGTACACTGAAGCTTAACAAGAGTGCAGAAAAGGCTACCCCAGGACCCATCTCTTTTGATGCCTGAAATCCAAAATTGCCAACAGCCATGTAAGCACGAGGAAAGGCCACTTCTCAAAAACATTCCAAGGGATTTCTCAGCCCAAGATAGTGTATTTAATAGTCTTTAGTGGAGATGGATGTTGTGCATTAATTTGTCTAAATGTTTTTGATACGTGAACTTTTAACGTCACCTCAGTTTTGTGTCAATGCAATGTCTTCCTTGGCTTC
This sequence comes from Atrichornis clamosus, assembly GCA_013400975.1. Lineage (NCBI taxonomy): Eukaryota > Metazoa > Chordata > Aves > Passeriformes > Menuridae > Atrichornis > Atrichornis clamosus. Next base: position 337,220 of record WBMZ01002250.1, read on the forward strand.
TGAGAAGAAGGAAGTCCTCTAGAGAATATAAATCTGTCACCTGCTGTCACCTACTTTTGCTGCTCCATGGCTCTTGTGCTGTTTCTGGAGAACAGTTTTCCTATCCTTGAATAACCTCTTCATAGGTATTAGTATTTTTAATCCAATCAACAGGCCAGAAAGCTGATATTTCTGACAATGAAAAAGGATGATATGCTCAGCAAAATGTGAAGGCTCTTGTGTATATAAATATCAGTAAAAACTGGAGCCATCAGTGTGTTCCCAGCAGTTTTTGCTCTGATGGTAGGGTCAGGGTCATATTTTGGTTCATCTGTGTAATGCTCACACTCAAACAGAAAACTTAGTAGCCGCCTTGTTATTTTTCAAATATATATATATACACATATGGTTTTTTGGTTTTTATTAGTGTCAACTAAGTAATCAGGATACAGTAAAAAACCTGGCAACTGCTTCAAAGAGACTGGAGTCTGAGATGAAAAATTAGTAGGTTTGTTCTCATAGGGTGAAAAAGAGTGTTAGGTTTAAAACAGCTGGGAGCAGTGTGCGATGCTGTGAAATTACCTTCACCACAGTGTTTGTACAATGATCTCAGATGGTAAAGAAAGGATTGAAACAGAGCAGGGAGATGGATTTCTGAGTATATATGTAAGGATGTTTGTACATAAGATGAGATATAAGAAAGCAGAAAAATGATAGAAAAATTGAGCTGTCCAAAACTTGATAATGAAGATTTTGGGTCTCCCTCTTCTTGTAGTACTTCTATGCTAGCTTGACTGATTTCAGTTGAGAAACAGCTAGTTAATCCCAGAGACAAAATGAATGAAATTAATCTGTGTTATATATTTGCAATCTGACATTTTGAGATTTATGACTAGAAATGAGAAAACACTGTTTGCCTCTTGTTCTGCGTTTAAAGTATATGACAGGGAAACTTGCACTGCCTCATTAACCTGAGCAATATCAAATTCCAGACATAAAGTCTTGCATAGCTCAGGTGTGAACAAGGAAAGGAAATTCCTGTTAACTTCCTGTGACACCCTTTTTTGCTGAAATACCTTTGTGCAGTGCCAAGGTGTCTGTGAGGACAAGGCAAACAATCAGGAATCATTTGGGGTACGGTCATCCAATTTCCCCTGCATTTTCTCTGCCGTTTTGAGGCTGGTTCCTATTTCTGGACATTTGGGCTGCAGAGGGGTAGCTGGGGAAGGAGGAATGGTAGGAACAACACACCCCGGGAATGTTGAGGTGTTGCTGCTGCAGTGCCAGGGGAATAGCAGCCCACAGAACAGGAGAGCTGGCAAGTCAGACATATTCTCACTTGAATCATTTGGACTGAAATTCCAGCTTAATTCGAGTTAAATGTAGCATTTTAGGAATGAGGCAAAACTGGAACAAAACAGCTAGTGAGTGGCTTATATGGAGGGAGGTTTTTTCCTGTTCTTTTCCCCCTCTCTTCCTTCTCCCTCCCCTTATCCATGTTTTATGTGTAGTTTACATGCTTGTATGTTGATTCTTAGGAGATGATACAATTTCATCCTCCCAAAGCAGCAATCCTCAGCCTGTCATTCAGCGTGAAGCCTGAAATATTATACATATGATATTACAAGCCTGAAATAATGCAGCATGAATTGCATTTTTGATTACAAATGGTAGCTAGGCTGTTGCCCAAGCCACTTCTGATGCACATTCCTTCCGTGGCAGTGCCACAGGCAGCTCTGAGTTAGACAGGCAAGCTCTGAGCAGCTGCTCTGCCTTCCCTGGAGCAGCAGCTCAGCAGCCCTGCACGACCATTTGTTGCCTTAGTTTGTGACATTTCTGTGTACATTCAGAGACCTCCTGAGGGGCTGTGGAGCAGACCTCTTCCAAAATCAGGAAGACTGAAGCTTCTAAAGTATAACTCCGGGCGTGGGAAAAATACAGCATGCCTAGGAGCAGGCTTAGGATAGGAGATAATGTGTGTGCACATTGCTTGTTTTGTGATGCTGCCCAACACATGTTGTGCTGTAGTGGGTGCATTGCTGTTCTTCCGCAAAGTCTTTGACTGCCACAGATGATCCTTCCTATGCAAGAACCAAAGGCAGAGTTGCAGTGCAGCCTCAGTGAAATTTGCTGTCTCATCTGCAAGCTACTGTCAGTGGTGTTAGCAGAAAATCACCTGACACTGCTCAAGTGCAGCTGTATGGAACTTCTCAGAGAGCCAACATATGCGGGTTTTTTCATCTTTACCCGCTTACCCAAAATGTGAGCTGGTCTGCTGAAGTGATGCAGGGGGATTTGTCATAGACACTGTGGGATACAGGAGTCTATGAGCCTGATTGTGAGCAAAATGATATCTTAATAGTTTTCAGCTGAATCACACCTTGCTTTTATTAATTTGTTTAGGTGCATTTGTTGGATTCTTTTAAGCATGAAGTGGGTTAGGTGAGCTAGTTTATGTGTTAATCTCTTAATTTCATACAATCACAGAATGCCTGGGTTGGAAGGAACCTTAAAGATCATAATTTCAACCCCTCTGCCATGGACAATAGACCAGGTTGCTCAAAGCATTGTCTAACCTAGCCTTAAACACTTCCAGGCATGGAGTATTCACAGACTGTTCCAGTGCCTCACCACCCTCTCAATAAAGAATTTTTTCCTAATATCTCATCTAAACCTACTCTCAGTTTGACACCATTCCCCCTTGTCCCGTCACAACATCCTCTTGCAAAAAAATCCCTCTCCGTCTTTATCAGCTGCCTTCAGGTACTGGAAAGCATCTGAATTTAATTTCTGTGAAATTCTTAATTCAGTTAATATTATTTATAAAGAGCAATTTCAAATTTTAGCAGAAGGAATAAAACAGGTATTTTTAATCCATGTGTTCATTTCTTTGTTTGAATGTTTTATGTCTGAGTACTGTTTCTGCGTGTCCTACTGCTAGATTCCTTGGCAAGTCTGAAAGGAAAATTCCTTTCTCTGATCTGTACTTCAGTTTAAAGTCTACATTGGGTTCTTGGTCATTTTGAACTTAGGCACTCATTCCTTTGAAGTCAGTACGATTTGTCTTCAGGACCTGACCTTGTGGCTCTTTGGTCCTGCAGAGTTCCCGGGACAGTGAATGCTCCTGGCCACAGCCAAGGGGGCATGGGAGGGAAGTGTCAGGAAGCTGCCCAAGGGACACCTCTGGCTTTTCTATTCCAGGGAATGAAAACAGCATGTGTGTGCAAAGATTATTATACATGCAGATGATTTCTATGTAACCACTGACAACTTTCATAGGAAGAACTAGGTACCTCTGAAACTGGGACCTCTGAAAACGCAGACGTGCTTGAAGATGAGCCTTTTCAGATGCTCAGTTCCAGGCTTGTTCTGCCATCTAGTGTTTAACATAGCCAGTTTCAACTTCAGCTAAGTGATTTTGAAGTATATTTTAGGGCAAAAGAAAATATGTAAAAAGAAGATGGAAAACCAGCATTTCTTAGTGTGGAAAAAAAAGAAAAAGAAAAGTAGCACAAATGAGGAAATAATAAAAATGGCATTATCTGCATTCTAAGTAGAATTGCTTTTGTAGAGAGTAAACTAACTGGGCATCATCTAGGCTAACGTTTTTCACTGGCAGAGTTGTAAAAGTTTATGTTAGTCCCACAGTTTTAGATTCTCCTTTGTTTAGTTAAGAGCAAATTAATTTTAAGAGTGAATCCATTTGCTCATTACAGTGTATCTGTTACTATAAATAGTCACCAGACTATTTGTCACTTTGGATAATTAGTGCTTAGATTTTTGGGGTTTTTTTTCCCAACTGTTTATTTTTGACTGTTTGAAATATGAATAGTTAGTTGATTATCTGGGACTTTAAAGCTAGAAAATAACTGGTTCTACTTCAGACCCTACAAGATGTTCTTTATCAGACAGATTACTTCTGCCTCCAGATTGGCATGGAAACTTATTTAACTGGGAATTAGAGTACTAAACTGTGTCAATGGGATCCTTGTTAAACCCTGGAACAAAACACATATCAATTAAGTACAGTTTTTTATTGTACTTTGTTTACAGCTAATTTCATCGTCTGGTTAGTAAAAGGATTCCTAATGACATTTTCAAATGTTGCACAGCCACTATTTTCCACCAGTAAGTTCTCCTTAACTGGCTTCTTGTTTTTCTGTGTTGGGTTTTTTCAGGTGGATTTTTTGGGCAGGAGGGTTGTTTGTTTGCTTGTTTATAAACTTGTGTTAAGTCTTAATAAGTAGTGTTATGCCTGAAGAAAAAAAAAGGAAAATGAATGTTTTTAGAAATGTAAAGTATAGCAGTGAGCTCTTGAAGAGCAAGTCTGTACCGTTTTGATAGATGTCTGAGGAAAGGAGGAAGATGGGAAGAAGTAGGATGCCCTTAGTTTTGCAGTAATAATACATTTGGCTATGGCAAAGTGAGGGAAAGGCATTGGCCTTGTTTGGAGCCAGAATATGATTTATCTGGGAAATTAAGCTGTGCTATGCCTGTCTAGGTCATGAATGGAGACCCCTTTCACACTGCAAGTAAATCACATGCAAGAAATCATGGTTGAACGTTCAACAACAAGAATGGAAGTAGTGGAAGTAGTTGAGAGTAGTATTATCCCAGTTGTGCTGAGAGGCAAAGAAAATGATGGGAGAAAAACTAAGTTTTAAAGAGATAGAGAGGGAAATTCCAGGGGTAAAATAAAAGGAATACAAAGCTATAAAAATACATATTTTCAACATTTGATGCTTAATAAGGCCAGATTCCATGCTCCTTTCCATACTCTTTCACTTACTTCAGTGGAGTTACACTACTTTGCAATTGCCAGAAGACTTTTGCCTTGAGTAGACTCATCTCCTATTTCAAAATCTGAAATTCTCACTTCATATAAGTTTATAAAAATTTTCAAATTAAGTGAGAATGCATGAAATGCGTAGTTTGATATGCGTAATGGATGGTCCAAGGTGTCCCTAGTCTTTATCATCTTATTTTAATACTATCTCTGATCAGTCTCTGGGCACTGTCCTCTAAAAGCATAAGAAAGCTGAAAGGTGATAAAGAAAACATTATTATTACTATAGATTTGTTGATAGAGATAACAAACATATGGATTTAAATATCCTGCTGGCATGTTGAGCAGGACAGTATAGCACAAATTTCCATGAAAAGGATGGATCAGGAAATTGTACATCATATCTCTTCAGTGATACCAAGCTTTCACATTTCCTTCAGATCTGGATCATTTTTGCTCCTTGTGGTAACTTGAAGAATTAGGGACAAAAATTTTACATGTCCTTCCTTTTCAAAAGGTAAAAATATTCTCATCACCTGCAAAATGTCAATCATGATATTTGATTTTTCTCTCTTATTTTGAAGAGAAGCAAGAAAATCATGTTTGCCTACTTTTCTTTGTATTTTTTAACATTTTGGTGGTAAGACCATGTTTCACACACTTTCTTTGTCCAAGCATACCACAAATTTCCATCTCTCTTCTGCTTCAGTACCTGGAGTGCTTATCCTCAAAAGCTTCAGCTATAGGCCCAACAGCAGCAGAGCATGCAGAAGCCTGCAGTAGTTCACCTCTGAATTGTAATCCACAGAGTTTAAGTGGATTTTTTTTTTTCTGTTTCCTGGAAAATATGATCCTGTCTGCTGATATTTATATGTTATATACGTAGGAAGTTGAAAAAAAAAAAAAGGCTGGTTTGTTTTGTTTTCTGTCAGATGAGGCTCGTGACTTTAACAGCTGATTTTATATTTGTAGAATGGAGTCTGCTCCTTTTCACACCTTCAGATGTGACATTTATTTATAAAACATTCCATAGTCAAGCTTCTTATTTTTATTTTTTGTTATGAAGCAAATTATGACCAAAAGAAAAAACCTACTGCATAAAAATCAGAGACAGAATGCTCATTTTTGGTATGTTTGTCTAAGAAAATTGCCTTTTGCTGGTGCAGACAGCCCTTATCCTGTAAGACAGGTTTTTGTGCACCTATCCTTGCAACCTTTAAAGTAAATGGATTTTATCACAGTTCAGACATCAAGAAATATCCCATTCAGTGTGAGTTTGGTAACACTCAGCACCCAATCTTGTCTTCACTCCTTTCACAATAACTTCTCAGCATCCAGTTATATTTGTATTCTTCACAGATAAACAGGATTATTTGGTTTTTTTAAGTCAAAAATCAACGCACCTATTTGGGACTGTCAAGAATGAATACATTATTTATGCAGTAGTAAAAAACCTGATGGGTGTGTTCAATTGTGTATAGAAATGGTACAACATAGCTCTGATATTTTTGGCTGCAGACAATTTTTACGTTTAATGTAGACATTTGCAGCACAGAAAGAAGAGCTGATCTGTTTGCCATGCAGTAATCTCAAATCCTTTTTGGCTACAGTTATGCATACCCTATTGCTCTGTCATTTTGAATCAAAATTCTCTATCTATGTGTCTTGATAATTGCCCACATTCACAAAGAGAAAAAAAAGAAAAATGATGGAATAATTCCAACAAATGAAGAGGAAAAAGACATTGAAAAAGCCTACTTTTTGATTTCTATTTTACAGAAGGCTTAAGGATGTTTTGATATTGATTTTAATAATGCTAAAATAACAGACTTTCATGGTCTTGTCCAGAGCAGGGGAAGTGCCCTTCAGTGAGAGCACATCCTCACCATCCTTTGGCACGAAGGGAAAACACACATGTGTTTAAGCAAATATACAGCCTGTGTTTTGTAGAAAACTTCAAGCAAACATGCTGTAACTCTAAAGAGGTACAAGATAAAAGAAGGGAGGGGATATTACGCCTTCAGTTCAGGACAACAGAGTCATTTATCATGAAGCAGCAGACAAAAAAGGAGCTATGCCAAAAATAAAGCTTGTCTGGCCCAGATTTCTTTCTACCTCCTCAACCAACACCTGTCTTCAAGTGACTGCAGATGAGGAAGCATGTTGACTTTATTTTGCATATTTTCTCTGTCCTCATTGTCACTTTAGTACCTCAAATTATGCAAATAATCCTGTAGGGAGAGAAGAGCAGCATCATAAGCCAGGGCTGTCCATGCTTATTTGGCATGGGAATGAACATGAATGGGATGAGGGGGAGAGCAGGCAAACACACTAGTAGAGGGTGTGATGGGAAGGAAAATGAGAAGGGGAAAAAGAAGAAAGCAAGGTATGATTTTTTTTTTTCTTCTATTTATTGTGTAGAAATGGCTCTTTGAGAAGGTAAACGATGAGACACCAGAACAGACTGCTAAGAAATTTATATCAGTTCCTTGCATGTTCTAGTCAGTAACAATTAAAGAGCTTATTTTCTCCCAATATATTAAAATAATGTAAATTCATAATGCAAATAATTTTGTTTTTCCATCCTTGCAAGGATTTCATCTTCCTATTTGAAACCTATTCCACAATTTTAGCTTCACAAACTCAGGTGCCTCTTTGATTCAAAACCCTCAAATATATAATTAATTCCAAGTTACAGTTGCAGAGCTGTAAACAGTAAACCTAGCTTTTACTATGACGATTGGCTATTGGTAAAAATGTATTTTTTAAATCGCTTTGCCACCACTGGATTCTATTTTGCATTTTTCCATGTGGGCAAGAAATTTGATAAATCTGTCTTATTTTCAGAATGAAACAAGTACATTTAGGTATTTGACCCTCCAAGTTGTCAGCAATGCATCTACTCAGTTTTCAATCTCCATCACTCTAAGCAGCTAAAGTTTCATAATTCATAATATAACTGTTACTGGCACCTTTTTCAATTGTCTGAAACATTGGTAATAATTAAGAAAAAAAAGTTTTGACAAAATGCACAGCTTACAGCCAACATTTCCACTTAAAGAGGTGCTCTTTCTTTTGAAAGCATAAAATTAGCTAAATAATAAAAAACCTTGAAACTTGTTTACTAGAAATGCTCTTGCCTTCCTCACTAAGTGCATATGCTGCTTTTGATAGAAACAAGGCTGTTCCTCTGTTATTAACAGCATTTTCTGAAATACTAGGTCAGCAGATGCATGGATCAGTCAGTAAAGATAAAAATACATCTCACACTTCATTAAATAGTTTGTTTGCTGATATTTCTGTTGATATTATTTGTTCTCTGAAACTCTTCTGCTGTCCACAGGTCAATAATTGGAAATGAGATTAGTTTGATGTTCAACCCTAACACTGTTGGTAGACATTATATATTCTGGGTGAAGATCAGGTTAATGTGGACTCATGGTATCTACTTGGATATGTCACAAACAGGATGTTTTTCTCCTGCTCGGGAGATCTCTGTGCTGCTCTTACCTGGCTGTTGTCACCTAAAGGAGCAGTTTTCTTATTAGGACTGAAGCGCAGTGTATGGTCTCATCAAATATTATCAAAATAAGAAGGTTCTGTAAAGTTGTCTCTGCTCACAGTGTCTTTATGGGTGGGTGCTTGCGTGTGATCTTGGTTCCAGTTCCCTTGGAGGCTCCAACTGGGAGCCAGCTCCCCTCAGTCCCCTGAAAGCTGCTCCCCAGTGCTCTGAACGTGTGTAGGCAGCTCTCGGCTCTGCCACCTGGGGGTAACCACTTCTTTATGACTTATTTGGAATTTCTGTCCTGGAACTGAAACTGATTCTTCATTAAAGGTTCTAGACCTATTTTTAGGAAGAAAGAAAAGAACGAGTCAATACTCGACATGTTCCTGCTAACACAGGCAATCTGTTAACAGCAGACACAGAAATCTGAATTTTCCCAAAAGACGGTTTTGGAATGCTACAAACTCCTTTGGAATCTGCATCCCACTGGCTTTTAGTTACCTGCATGTTACCAGTAACTACTGAGGGGAAACCTCGTTGCTGTGTACAGCTTCTTCAGAAGAGGAAGCAGAGAGGCACGTAACAAGGAAACAGCTTGAAGCCATACCAAGGAAGGTTTTCACCCAAGGAGAAGGTTCTTCACCCAGAGGATGGCTGGGCACTGGGACAGGTTTCCCAGGGAAGTGGTCTCAGCACCAAGCCTGACAGAGCTCAAGAAGCATTTGGACAACACTCTCAGGTGCATGGTGGGATTCTTGGACCAGGAGTTGTGGGTTCTTTTGTGTCCCTTCCAACTCAGGATATTCTATGAATCTATGAACATGTAACTTAATCGAGATATTTTGGCTGCATCTTGACTATGGCTGGTACAGTTTTAGGAAAAAGCAGAAACTTGCAGGGTTGTCCCAACTCCTACTGGCTGCTGTGCCACCCCAGAGGGCTGCCTTCCAGCTGAATTTAGGCAAGCACAGGCAGCAGTCTGGCATCCTCTGAGCACAGATGCAGCATTCTCCTGTTCCAAAGGCAAGGGGAGGTGGAGTGTGAACACGGGTTACTTCTGTGTTACTCATAAACAAGTAATACACACAAAAAATGAATAATAATAAGATGTAAAAGTATGTTAGCATCTAGGTCAGTTGTTCTGGTTTGCTTGTTGATATGGCAGAAATCTCACTCTCAGAGATCATAGACAAAGAAATTATTTATAAACTAATGCAAGGGAAAAGTACAGATATCAAAATGAGATCCACAGAAATCCCCAGGCAAAGCAGAGGAAAATGTTTGTATCTGCTTTTTGTGAAATTGTTTCTAATATACTGTGCTGGAACAAACAATTTATTTTAAATGTTTCTTTAAGCTGTGACTTTCTTCTGAGATGGAAAATTTCCGTGTAAATTAAGCCCACAGAATTCTGGAGTAAACCCAGTGGTAGTTTCACCCTGACTTACTTCTCATTTACTGTAGCAGCAAGCAGATTAGTTGGCTGCCCCCTTCCCATTTTGCTCTTGTACAGATGGCACTGATGGGAAGCTCCATTCTCTTATCCACGCTGCTGATTGTCATCAACCCTAATGGGCTGGAGCCCTGTGGTGGGTGGAGAGAATGGTAATTTGTAGGCAGCTGGAAAGAGCGGTATTACTTGATTTGCTTCCTTATTCCACAGTCAGTTTTTGTGGTCCGCTATTTTTAGATGATTGTGAACATTCCAGCCTCTCTAGATGGTCACAGCACTTCACATCTGATGGTGTCTTTTGTAACTCACTCCTTCCACAAGTTTGCTAGAAACAGGTGCCTCATCTAAGTGATTAAAGTGACTCTTAGAGAGCACTATTGATTTAGAACATTTAGGGATTTGGCTCACCCTTTAAAATCCATCAGTCTTGAAACAAAGGATAGAGGTCTTGAAATAGAGACATGACACTAGATACATTTATTTTGAAAATGTTGATGGAGAATGTAAAACAGGAATTGGGGAGGTTGCCAAATCCAATTGGGAAAAAGCACTGTGGGGAAAAGGAAAGGATATTAAAAGGCAGAGCGGGAGACAAAGCAAAAGCCATAAATATTTCATCATGGGGGATCATTCTAGCAGAGCTGACTCAGGACTTCTCAACAATGTAGGCAAAAATAAATTTTCCTCTCCCAGCTGCTGTGGAGTAGAGCTTTGACAGAGTGCTGGCTGAAGAGCAAAGAGGAAATGTTTAGCTTTATGCTGGCCATGTTAATAGCCATTAGGTAAGCAAAAGGTATAAGGCTACTCCTCATCCTGTGGGTGGAAAATTGACAATGAGAGATGTACCCTGCCAGCAGAGTCTGCTGCCACCACTGGTCCTAACCTTTCCCTTTGGTAGGTCCTGGACTAATTTTCTAGGACTGTGGCATAGGCTAACAGCTCAGCAGCCCCATATCTGTTCTTTCCAGGCACAGGGAGGGCTAGCCTCGTCCAGCTTTTCCTATCCCTTTCAGTGCTGTCTTGATACGAGTGAATAAAGTAATTATACTTTACATAAATAATTTTGTCAATTTAAAATTTACATTCTGAGACCTCTGCAAATAATTGTTAAATGATGGTGAATCCTGTTGTATTTTGCTCAGGATCTCTTCTTCATCCAATTGTTCATGTACCTCTTAATTGGTCTGACATGGTTCCCTCAAACTGTGGTCATGGCTCCTGTCACCCATGGTGTTCAGTGGATGTGTAAGAGTTAATGGGACAACAGGAAAAAGCAGAAAATACAGAAACTGCAGATAGCTGTAGGAAATGACAGAGAAGCTAAAAATCCCATGATTAAAGAGATGTAGCATTTTGATACCAGGCTTTAGGTTCATGTTAATCCTTGGCTGTTGCTGGGGGCACTAATTCAGAACCAACAGATTGTAATGACTTTGTGGATATTTTAGGACAAATGCTGATGATATTTGTTAAACTTGTATTCCTAATCAGGTTTGCTTGAAAATCATTATTATCATGGTTCAGTTTTAGACTAGAAATGGGATGAAATGCTTTAGTATGTTGCAGTAACTCCTTCTTCATATAGACCTTGTGTTAAGGTAATTAAAATCCCATTCATTATAACAAAATGCATTAGGTGTTGCTCTGCAAGGATGTTACTGCGAAGATAAGCTTTGTGTTAACAGACTAACAAAATAAGAGATCTGCAAGTTTCCCATTGATTTTGGTTGTGAAGTTGCTATACATGCACATTCACTATGAAGCAAATTCAGCAGAAGACTGCAGTACCACATAAATCTTATCCTAGCTGGAAAGCAAAAACAGAATGCAGTAGGACTAGTATTGTGGCCCTGGCCACTTCCTACCTCCCCTGAAGTTTATTAAAGAAAAATATTTACTTTGAGTTCTGGATATAAAAATTAAAATTTATCCTCTAGAGAAGACTGAACATTTTGAATGTTAATTGTTGGGTTTGTAGTATCCGTGGATATAATAACTTTGTGTATGGGGAAGCTAGATTAAAAAACATCTTGGGGAACAGTCCTGCATTTAAGTCATTCTTTTTAAACTGCAATACCTCTTGAAGGTAAAATGTTTTAAAGCATATTGATTTCTGGAGGGAAACAAAAAAAAAAAGGGAAGCTATTTCTGAAGCTTTTTGAGACCTTCAGCCTTTAGAAGGTCTATTGAACAAGAAGCTTTTTTTCAGCTTTGTAAAGGAGTACAGCTGCTAATCTAAATTTATCAGGATATGAAGCATTGATCATGACCCATGAAATGTTTTGTTCAACTGAAAGTACCTTGAATACACAGAATGACTTTTATTTGTTCCTCAAAGGGACTGTTTGCAGACTTTTCTGATAGTCTTTGGGTAAGTAATGCATTACTAAAAGGGACTTGCAAGTAACAACTTGTGTTTCTACATTACTCAGTGACAGACAGAAACCAGGAAGCACTTGTGCCAGCTCTGCTTGGAAACCTGATTTTCAGAATACGTAAGATGCTAAGGACATGTACAAAAACATTGCCTGATTTGCTCTTACAACATTTGACATGGTCATCCCTTCATCACTTAATCAACTACTAACACAATTATCAGTGAAAATTTCACCAGGCATACCAGAGTTACCCCTGCACTAATTTGCAGTGGTGAAATTCAAATCTAGCATGACTGTCATCTCAATTTTTGATTACAACAAGCTTAATCTTGACCATTGTCTTGCTATTCATGCTCTTAGAATCCCATTTTTTTACTTTTCTTTGGTATTTAAGTGCAGATAAGCTTTCTAAGATTTATCCTTTTCTTCTAATATAACTCATGAATTTATGAAGCTTATGTGTAGACAGCCGTTAGCATTTTTCACCTAAAGCTGGGAGGAAATGAAGGAGCTGGCAGGGATGCTCAAGTTTAGGATCCTCCCCCCACAATGACTGCAGCATTGGACATTGCCTACATTTGTTCCTTGGAGCATTTAACATCAAACATCTTCACCTGGAATTTTCTGAAGCTACAACTCTCTAATTCTCCTCTGCAATATTCACCTGAAGACAGGGCAGTTCCACTGTCAAGTTCTAATTGCACTAATATCATAAAAGCTTTGACAGAACCAGCCATCAGGCTGGTCAAGACTCAGACTACTAACACTGACTTGCCTGTATCTGGATTGCTTAGATCCCAAAAACTATTTTAGAAATTTTACTTAGTTTCCTGTGTACGTGTGTGTTATATGCATCTGTGTATATGCTGCATATGAAGGACTCCAATTTTGACATTTTTTCCACATTTCTCTGTTGGTTTTTGTTTGGTTTGGTTTGTTTTTTCCTGGATAAAACCTTTTTGGTGCACTGATGTTTTTTTGCTCTGTATGAACAATTTGTCAGAATAGGAGAAATATCAAGTACCTTGTCAGTGCCTTCATGACTCTGGCAAGTGATATCTTTACGAGATAAGTTACCAGATAGATCAGATGAAGGTGTAATTGGCTAGGTGAGAAATAAGAAGAAACTGTTTTGCTATTTGAAATGAGAGTAGTTGCCAAATACCTATTATTAAGAGTTGCTGGTGCTGTATTTATGTCTGCTTTTGAGCAAGAATATAAAAGAAGTCACCTTAATATATTGTTTTCATTTATCCTCAGTTTTGATGTTATGCTAAGTGCTACTAAATTTCATGATCCATAATTTTCCTGGCGTGGAGATCAGTTCTGCTACAGGATGCTCCTTCATGAATAAAGTCCCAGGAGCTCGTTGAAAGGGCGGGGCTGTATCAGTGCTGCTGTTCTTTGTGAGCACATGAGCCTAATGCTTTGTGATACGTGTAGGTGGTTTGGAGTTGAAAGTCTGGGTCTTATTGACCTCAAACTGCTAAAGCCTCAATTTACCTAGGTCATCTAACTGTGGGATTGCTTCACATCTCGATCACGCCAGAGTAAATTGACACTGTTGGCAAAAGCAGTGGATGTGTTCTCCCAGTGCTCTCTGCCAGGCGTCCCTTCCGCTTGCCTTGAGCCAGCAGTAATGTTTGTGGAGCTACGTGGTCAGTCAGCTCCAGGAGCTGATCAGACCAGCCCTGATAAATGAACACTAGAGAAAAGTAAATTGCTTTTCAGATCAATGTATTTCATATTGACATAAGGCTTATGAAATAATTTTGTGTCTGTATTAGTATTACTGAGATTATGCTTTATTATGCGTTTGACAATAGTCATATAGACAATAGCCATAGTGTATTAGAAATTGCAGAAGCTATTTTCCTTTAACACTCTTTTGGGAAGCAAGGGTAACTCAAGTAATTTACATCCAATAAGCACATAGTATCTATTTCTAAACACTTGCCTACACGTTCTAATACCATAAAAGCACAGAACCAGATTTAAGGGATGTTTAGGTAAAATTCTGAGGTAGAAGCCCAAAACCATAAGACTCTTTTTAGAAAACTGGTCTCGAAGAAATATGAATTAATAATTTGAGGATGTTAGCAAGTGGTTTACGGCCTTATCAGTCAACATAGCTTCAGTTTATAGGATGCTCATTAATCAATATTTTCCTAGAGTAGGCAGAAGCTGTAGCCAAAAACTGCACGTGGGAGAAAAGAGGGAGTTGCTAGGAAAAAAACCCAAAGCTTGAAGACTTCTTTTCATCCAAAAGTTTATCAATGACACTGTGGCCCCAAGTCGTTTACAGTTTCCATAAATGATCCCATATACTGAAAGAATTCAAACATCCTGTAAATTTGCTGCTTTTTTGTGAGACTATCCAGGGATACCAACCAGTCTAACTTTGAAGCTCCCTGCCTCCTGGATTGATTTCCTCCAAGCAAATCAAGTAAAATGTTTAGTTTGTGCCAGCACTAGGAAAAGGGTCATGGGACAGGGTGAGCAGAAATGTGTTAGCTAATCACAACCTCCCTTCAGCCCCTTCTTCTAAACTAAATAAAACCTCAGTGGGTGAAGAATAAAGCAATCACACCAAATCCATCAGATGCTGCAGATGTATCAGTGACACTTAGCTGTCAGCAGTATCAGAAACTGCTGATAACATTAACATGGACACCTGACCTTTGTCCACAGCTGATGGAAATCTTTGATCAAGGCTGCAAGTTTGTACTAAACTGTCTCACCTCTGAAATCAAAGTGAAATGGCAAAAAAACCCCCTAAAAAACAAATAACAGAAACGACCACTTAGAGGTACTGAATTTGCCCTAAATACAATGTCATATAAATATATTAAATATAACTTGCCTTCTGTTAGCATACATTCTAAGGTAATTACAATACTCATATTTTTATATGAGGAGATTTTCCAGTGGAAAATTCAAGTACTGTTAAGTTTTTAACTCTTAAAGTATCCTGATAATGTGTTAAACTGCCTTTGAAGTTGATTTTCTCTTTAGCTTCATTAAAATCTATTTTCTAGTTCTCTGATGTTAGTTTAAATGTTTAATTCAGGATTAACGATTTTCTTCTTGGTTGATAGGGAAAAATATTTGTCTCTTAAATATGTATTGAAAAAATATAAATGTATTTTTCATTGAAAGTATTTTAATTACTCTACATTTAAAGAATATGAGTGATTTGTTAGTGAAATATGAAGCATCCAAGGGATTCTATTTATGTCATACCTAATACAGGTAGCAGCAATCATAGGTGAGGTGAGCCTGGGCTTTTCAATAAAAAACAGCTAAAAAAATATAAAAATCATTTTGAATGGCTAGCAAAAACTTTAACTTAGGCAAAGATCTAAAATTATAAATGGCATTTATTTTCTTTTCTTATTTTTCAAATGAATAAATGAAACATTCTATGCAATCTGCAGTGCCTGATTTACTAATTACCTGGGTTTGCTTGTCAAGTGTGGGCATTTACAGAATATACTCAGTGTTTATCATGATAAACTACTCACATCGTGAATTTAATAAATCATTACATTCCAGGTGTTCAAATATCATTGCAAAATCATAACAATAAATTCAAAGGAACTTGTACTTTATCACAGGTTCCACAAGAGGGCAACATGTACCAGGCATTTAACTACAAAGGTATTATTAAAATTCATTCATCAGTCAATAGACTTGGATGAAGTTCATTGATATTGTGTTTAGCATTCTTCTGTATTAATTTGTGCTGTTATCTAAACCTTACACACTGATAGGTGTTAATAGAACTCAATCCGATTTTATATGGTGCTGAACATGGGCGTTGCTACGTGTACTTATAATTAATTACAATTAAGGCTTAATATGCAATTCATTTATCACTTGGACTGTCTTACCACAAGTGTTCTTGTATTGGGAATGCCTTCATGGCTAAGGGAAGCTACAGTGATAGCAGGTCACACGTTAGCAGAGCATATGCTGATACTCATGTCGGAGTAGATTAATGACAACGTTGGGAGAGTTCTTGAAGGAAAGAAGCATCCAACAACATCATGTTACACACCTAAAGGATAGAATCTTTGGAGAGTATGTAAAAAACCCCAAATTGTAAAGGTGGAAGTGCAATTTTTGTCTGATTAGCCTTTTGGCATTTGCTCATTGTGGCAGGAGCTTGCACTGGATAGGACTTTTCCCTGCAGGTAATCACAGAGAAATCAATTACACTCTTAGTAGAATCAGTGTCGTCCAACCTGATCCAAAACAATTAAATCAGTCCTGCAAGACACTGACATCTGATCAACAGCATTGGCATAAAACTCAACATTTCATAGGTTTGTTCAGATTATCAGAGCTCATGTCTAAGGGGTGAGAAATTTTATTTCCTTCCTTAGAATGAATGAGCACATTAAACCTTTCACTTTTTAATGCAAACATTTTTACATAGTCTAACTTCTAGAGAAATTGATACTTTCATATTTCGATGTCAAAATTGGCAGCATTGTTATACAGTACAGTTGTCAAAAATGACCAATACAATAGGATGCTCAAATTCTGGAAAATAATTTCAGTAATGTATGTGAAATACTTCATTTTTCACAGACTTATGTCTTCAGCCTGACAGTATGATGAACACTTTTTGTAACTTGACGTGTCTGACCCTTTCCATCACCACTTAGGAACAGGGATAGCCATTATTGCCTTCACAGGACAATCAACCTGGCTTCTTCCTTCTTTATGGTAGTCTCACTGAAATGGGCAAACATTTGCTGGAAAAATTAATGCTACCTATTCAAAGTCTCTAGGAATGGCAGATAAAGAATGCTGCTTTTTATGGGTTTTTTCACTTTGAGTAACACTTAATAGAAAAAAATAATAAACTATATACATTTGATATAGGAACTCAGTGCTTTAGGTCAACCATGTGATAAAGAGCAAATATCTGTGGAGAGTAAATAAACTCAGAGTACAGGAGATGCAGTGCATGCCCAAGTAAACCCATATATATTTAAAATAAAAATAACAGCAGTTATTTATATATGAATTAGCTTACACTGAGCTCTGTGCTGTCACAACTGTTTGACTACTGAAACCCAAGCCAGATAAAGACTGGCAGGTTTATCTCTCAGCTACATAGCCCTGACTACAATGTAGACATGACTAACTCTAGCACACCTGGTTTGCTCCATTTATCACTGCTGCTTAAGAGTCTTGATATAATTTGCTTTTCTTTTTCTCTTTAAGTGCTATTTTTCCTTTACTTTCTCTGGAAGTAGTGTGAATCAGAGAAATTAGGGCTTGTCTCAAGTAGCCAATACCTGCTTTTGCAGACTGGTGGCCTGCTCGACAATTGCCTGGGTCTTGAAACTGCATTTCAGCAAGTGACTGTTCTTCTGGTCTTAGGTCTTCCAGATGCACCTCAGCTGAATGAGACTCTTTTGATGCTATTGCTTATCCCACCACTCTTATTTTCTAAAAAATAATCAAAATATATTGTGATTTTACTAAGAATCAGAATATGGTCACCAGAATTCAAAATAGTTCTCTGAATCCAGCTCCCTTTCTTTGGTGTCATAGCCACTTTTAACTTTTTTCTTGTAATAATTGTCCTTTGTGCAGTGCTGGATTAAGCAAAAGGAACTTCACTTCTGTTTTTTCATTAAGATGTTTTTCCAGATTCAAAAGTTGTCCTCTGCTTCTAATGAAATAAAACTTTGTTTCCAAGCTTTTACCACTGATACACTTGCTCAGCTCTAAAAAAATTTCTAACAGCGCATTTGAAGCTGGATTATGTGGCAAAAATTTATTAGTTTTGTTTAATTCCTACTTAGGAAGTTTCTGAAGTCAGTAAAATTTGAAACACTGGGGGTTTTTTTTTTTCTTTCAGTCCCTGTGAGATGAAGTTTCATCTCATTTTTCCACAAACAGTTCTCTATATTCCAGGTGCCATCTTGAATAAGCATGGACTGAAACTAAAAACCCTCTCCCTTTGTTTGACCTTGCAAAAGCTACACATCCAGAAAGCTGCTGGTCTTCCTGGGCGAAGAATGTCTGCTGATATCACTGAAGCCACTCTTTATTCTTCATTGACAGGCTGTCACGATATGTCGTTCATGGAGAAATATCTTGTGGTAAGGGCCTGGATGTATTTCATGAAGTGCTGTATCATTTATCTCATTCTGGGGAGAGGAGGAGAGTGAAGCACTGCTCCTGTGTCCTGCAGTATGCATGCTGCTCACACTGCATCACTCTAACCCTTTCAAGGTTATGAATAGCCTGCAATATATATTGCTGCACTAAGAAAAAGATATGATCTTTTTATTTTTATCTGGGAAACCTTTCCTGGTGGCAGGTCAAGGGTGTCCCAGGAGTAATGCAATCTCCTCTGGAAATTTCAAAGAACGCGATGATTATCTGCAATTGACTGAGGACATCTGTGCTGGCACACTGACACCCTACCTAATTGATTATCCCAGATTTGCACAGCCACATTCAAGCCCCGGGCCCCAGCTGAACAGATGCCATGGCTAACACCCCCTCACATTTCACCCAAACTTCCACAAGTGGTTTGTTTTCTGCCGGAGTGGAGACTGTGTACAGATACTGGTTGTACTTATAAGCTTTTTCTGTCTGTGGCTGGGAAAATCCTTATACAACTTCAGCCAGTAGCCTGGAGCCATAACTAATTGGTTATTAGTAATACCTGTGGCAAAACTGTCCTTAGCCCTGGCTGTGAGGTAGCAATATTAAGACGTAATTTTCTTCTGTAACTCTGAAGGTTTTGCAGGCTCTGAGGACAGAGTCCCCGGCTCTTCCCCCAGGGACTTTATTTCTTCAGTTCTCTGAAAGAAACAAAGCTAAAACTGAGTACTGCATGATGTTGTCTGTATTTTTCAGTGGGATGGTCCCTTTGACCTTGACCACTGTAAGAGTAATTCTCCCTTCTAGTCTCTGCAGTTGACCACATGCTCAGATTTATATAACCAATTTAAGCAAATTCTCATAGCCTCTAGCCAGTCCAGTTCCACTCTGTTGTTGAGAGATGTTTATCATCACTTCTGCCAGTAGTGAAAATGTCATCAGTCCTTAATAAAACATATGGGACACTTTTCAACATATTTGCCCCAGCAATCCTTTCACTAGATGAAAATTAAGTGTGAGTGTGCATTAAAGTACTTTTCTTAAAGCTTGCTCTTACATGAGTGGAAAGTCCATCATAATAAATTTTCAATCTTTGATTTCAGTAGCAGGTTGAGTTTTTATGGAAAGGAATAGTACTTAACCAGTTGCAATTTTAAGATTCTTGCAGATACAGATCATGTAGGTATGAACATTACAGAAAATACCTGCTAAAAGCAAATTAAAAACATGAAATGAAAAACTGCACTGGTTCTTCCCCAGCTTATCTAACTCACCTTGAATTTTGGTGACTAAACAAAGAACTGAATTACTTTTGGCTTCAGTTATTATCAGTTCCTCATGCAAATCTTGGCTGTAACACTTTTCAAGATACTTTCTGTGAAAACAATTAGGTGAACATCCACAGCCCAGAAGTTCTGACTTTATACTTCACTGCAGGCAAAACATAGTTTTACAGGTGATCTTTGTATAATATGTTCTGATTTTCTGTCCTGATTATCAGAACTAGGATATCTTTCTTGTGATACAAAACCTACCATCTGGGTGAAGTTTCTATCTGAAGTGGAGGCTTATGGATTATTTCTGTATTTGCAATCAGGTCACTGCAGTGTAGATGTGTTTGTTCATTGATCACAGCTACTGAGTGAGTCCTCTGTAGTTGTTGCCCCCTGTAGACTATCATTATTCACCGACATCCATCCCACTCTCTTCACACTAGTAATGGGTAAGAGCCAAAATGAATTGAAATTTCTGTTTTTTCCTTTCTGTCGCTGTAAAGTGTACTATGAGAAGAGCTCTGCCCACTTTGGCTTTTTGAGAGGTAATAACATTAGGTTGGTCTGCTTTAAAATTAGAAATTAGTGCAAAGAAATGTCCATAATAGCAAAAGAAGCCTCTTAAGATTTCAGTGTAATGGAAATATCTGCTCCATCTAATTTTTCTGCTTTGGAACAAATTAATTAATTATTTGGCAGACATGACCTTGTATTTTCTTGTTGCTAATATTTCAGGTTAATCCCTCTTGCAACAGACATTGTGGAACACTTCCTATGCTGACCAATGCTATGTTAATGGTTTAGTTCCACCCGTTTATTTTGGTTTAGACTTTCTCATCGATTAGGAAATTTTTTATTTTCAGTAATTACATTTGACATTGCTCTGTGTTGATATGAAAGAGCTTGGAGGAACAAGAATGAGTTGCCTTCAAAAGATGGCCACCTGGGAGCTTCTGACCTTCCCCAGTTGCATTGCAAGAGAAGGGGAAGGGAACTCTCACTTGTAAAACAGAAAATAAAAAGTTGAAACATGACTTTGTGCTAAGCTACTTTGGAAAATGCCGAAAATAATCTCCTGAGTATTTCACTGTACTGTTTCTTCTCAGAAATGTCATTCAGACAATTGCTTACATAACTGAAGTGTTGGAATTTTTTAGCCCAGAAAACAAACAATGTTTCTGTGTTTATAGAATTAGCTAGTTGCAGCATTTCAGATTATAATAACTTTAGTTAAGCTTTGAGTTTTTTAGTTTAGTCCTTTTCTACTTGAAGGTTCTACATGTTGACCTTAATGCTGTGGAAACATTTGATAGCAGCTAATGGCCCTCCTCCAAAAGGATTGATGTTCTCATGATTTGTTCTGGAAGAGGCAAGGAGATATAACAAATAATTTTATTTTCTTTTCAGTTCTTAATGCATTGAAATGCTTATAGGATTGTCTAAGGACAGGGAAATTCCCTATAAGATGTGGGATTTCCTCCATTAGACTTTCCATTCCTGAAGCCCAGGTTAGTTCAAGGATAATAAAAGTGTTTCCCTTCTCAGAGGTGTGTCATAAGTAGGTTGCAAAAGTGAAATGGTGCTTAGATACTGTAGGGGTGGGAGCCTTGAAAGTAGGTAAGTCAAATTTTAAGAATTTTGAAGGACAGTTAAAGGAATGATCCCAGGAATATCTTCCATCTGCTTTGTACTGCTCTTACACTGCAGTGTTGGAGATGTAGTTCCCATGCCTGGGTTGCCCAGGGTAGAGAGAAGCTGCCAGAGGATTCTCATAAATAGGCATTGTCCCCAAACACAGAAGGCAAAGCTGGGAGTACACATGCAAAATACACTCTCTGTGAGGATGAAACATTGTTTTATTTGGTCAGGGCATGTGGAGGACTGAAAAGAGACAAAAGTAGGCTGTTTCATCAGCAATGCTTTAGCTCCTTAATGCAGGGGTTAGGAGAGAGTCATCATTATTTACCCTCCCAACTGAGTTCAGTTCAGTGTAAAAGGGACAAAATGATAGACAATATCATATATAAATATAAAAAATATACCAGTAATATGCTTTTTGCTTCATGTCTATATTGTTATCACACAACAGGGGAACAATCACAACATTGTTATCAACTGTTAAAAGTGTGAATTGTTATCTGCCTTTGCTGCCTGTTTTGGGAAGTGTGGAATAGTCAGCCAAGTGTGTTTGGTTTGACCCACTATTAAGCAATTGTGGTTGCCTTAACAGTTAGAATATAAAGTCTGAAGCATCCTGCAAATATTGATGGATGAAAGACTCTTTAGTTGCTCCCAAAATATGAGTTGACGTCTGCATTTTAAGAGAAGCTGTCTTCCCTCATCTGCTGGCCAGGGCAGAGGAGGAACCATCAGAAGGGGGAGATGCTTTGTCAAGGAGGAATGTGCTACAGAGTTGATAATTCACAGTAGAAAGTTTTTCATCTGTTGGCAAAGCTGGGGGATGTTTCATAGAATCGCAGAGTGGTTTATGTTGGGAGGGATTTTAAAGATCATCTCGTTCCAATCCCTCTGCCATGGGCAGGGACACGTTTCACTGGATCAGGTTGCTTAAAACTCCATCCAACTTGGCCATGAGCACCTCCACAGATGGAGCATCCACAACTTCTTAGGGCAATAAGTGCCAGGGCTTCACCACCCTCAGAGTAAAGAATTTCTTCCTAACAGCTAATCTAGACCTACTGTCAGTTTAAGGCCATTCCCCCTTGTCCTGTCACTCCAGACCCTTGTAAAGAGTTTCTCTCCATCTTTCTTGTTGGCTTCTTTCACATACTGCAAGGCCACAATTAGATCACCCCAAAGCCTGCTCCTTTCCAGGCTATACAATCCCAATTTTCTCAGCCTTTCCTCACAGGAGAGATGCTCCAGGCCTGTGATCATCTTGGTGGCCTCCTCTGGACTTACTCCAACAAGTCAATATCCTTCCTCTACTGGGGACCCCAAAGTCAGTCTATTAATTTCACTGATATCAAACAGACATCAGATGTAGCTATTTTCTTTGACATTATTAAATACTGTGCTTGCATGTACAAAAATGTGCATTCATAGTTAACTGAATTTTCTTTGAATAAGGTACTGGCATCTATCTAAATTGATAGTCTGGATAAAATGAAATCTTTTAAGAAATTTTTTAAAAATCATATTCACAGAATGAACTACTTAAAGCCATTTGTTCAGCTACATGTACTCAAATGATTTTAAAAGTAAACTGTTTCAATTAATGACTGCTCACTAATAATGTCTTGAGCTTTTCTCAAACCACTGGTCAGTGAAAAAGCCACCTCAGCAGTATCGACCAAAGGATTATCCCAGGGTGTACTGTAAATGGCATTAAGATATCAGAAAGAGTTCACCCGAGCAGCAGAGGTTGCTGCATCCTTGACTGTAATCAGTAGAAAGGAGGCAGTAGCTAGGATTATATTTGAGTTTAGTCAGTCTGCAGCAGGAAAAATCCAGTTAGTCATGCATTGATTTGGATTATTCAAGTGCAGCCTGTGTTGGTTTGGTGGAGAGGTAATCCTGATTTAAACGTTAAGCTTCTGAGGGCTAGCTTAATTTAAAGAAGATAAACCTTAAGATTGTATAAGGTATTTACTACAAAGAACATGCACTATATTTGAGATACTGCTTAGCAGTTTAAAGAGCCAGAGGAATTTGAAGTTCTGAAGGCCCTGGAAATGCTAGAGTTGAGTAACACTTTTTAACATATTCATCTTGTATATATGTAAAAATGAAGCAGGTCTGTTCCATTAGACTAAGTCAGGCTGGTCTCTCTCCAGTATGTTCATCTCTCTCTCATACTGGAGAGCACAGAACTGGACCCAGCACTCCCGATGTGGCCTTGCCAGTGGTTTTTACCTCTGGGCAGAAGGGCAGGATCACCTCCCTCTACCTGCTGTGAGCACTCCTCCTAATGCCATTGGTCTTTCAGCAAGGGCATGCTGCTGGCTCATGTTCCCCTTGTCTACCAGGACCCTCAGGTCTTGTTCTGCAAAACTGAAAAAAAACCACATTTTTAGAAATTTTGAGCAGACCATTAGCTGAGATATATTAGTGGAGGTTCATGGAATTCATGGTTCTTAAGTATGTCAGTACATAATGATGAAGTCTGTGATTGGCTTGAAACAACTGTGTCCTTTGGCCAGAAGTACAAATATTTGCTTTGAATATTATTTGTCCAGTTTAATACACATTTCATTTAGAAAAAAAAAAAAAAAAAAAAGATGATTCAGTTAAAAATAAGTTTAAAATTACTTCAAACAGTGATCTGACCTTTTTGAAACCAAGTAAGTTGATTTTCCTTCTGTAAAAAGAACTTCTTTCACAATTTGATTTCAATAGCTTGTAAAATAATCACATAGAAATTAAAAAGTATTCAAAATTCTATAATTTAGAAAAAATCTATTTATTTTTATTTGCTTGGAAAAGATCATGCCATCTGATATTTTCCTGGTGTCATTACCAGGAGAATGGAATAAAAAAGTATTCCTGTTTCTCTATTTAGAAGGACTATATTCAGTGGACCATAGGAAGCTGGTGAAAAATTAAAAGAATTGTACATTTAGAAAGTTAAAAATTTTCAAAGGGCCACAAAAAGGGCTAAATTCTGTAACCAAAACTGAAATTTTATTTATGTCAATCAGGATCTTTTTCATTTTCAGTTGTGGTATGATTATTATGTTTCTCTGTTATATCAGAGCAAATGGTTGAACATGATGATACTGACCTTTGTATTTCCAGTGAATCTGAAATGCATATTCCGTTATCAAAGAAAAAAAAAAAGGATGAAAGCTAGGAATTGTTTATGATCCTTACAAATGAAATATTCAAGGGAGGATCATCCTTTAGCTAAGGGAATGCATCAAATTCCGTACTCTGGATTTCCTTACAGATTCTGGATGGACACAGCTGACTATTTTTCTTGGAAATAATCTTTTGTAATATACAAGTTGCCCTTTCAATACAGTCAAACATACTACATACAAAAATATAGATATAATATCTAGAAGTTTACTGCTGAGGTGACATTAATGTACTCTGTCTTTTTGAATAGAAAGAAATGGGCAGAAAGGAGTTAAGAATTTATTTATTTCTAGTTATATGGTTTCATATTTCATAGTCTAGTCCAGCAGACTTAATGAAATTCAGAATGCTGACTAGATAGCCTAGAGAAACCCTACTGGGACATGAAAAGGAACAATAGCAAACAGAAACACACCCATCACTTTCCATTTCCTTCTGTTCTCAAGAAACACAGGGAAAATACTACATAATAATGTAAGAGAGAAATTAATAGCAAGCTATCTAACTCTAGCAACCACTAAAAATACAGTTATACACAGTAGTTTGCATCATTCTACCTTGTTCAGCTAGGTTTAAAAAAAAATTAGTGAAAAAGATGTAGTATATTGTAAATGAATACTTTTGTTTGGTGTGTGGGAAGACAATATTTTTTGAAGGTAGGAAACTGAGCAGAAATACTGGAACACCTACTACTAATCCGGGAAATATACAGACAATTCTGTGATAATCAAGACAAGAGAATGTTGGCGTTTTGAGATTTGTGGACATCCCAAACATAAAGACAGTTTTGTGCCTTAAACTTTCTATGGAGCTCTTTTAAGATTCACTCCTGAGCACATTAAATAAATAAATATTGAAATAATTATTCAAGCTAGTGTAAGAGTTTGGTAGCACAAATTTGAAGATAGTGCATTTAACACAGCATGGTCACCAACATGAAAATTAGAGGTAGTATTTTGAAAAATGTTTAAAGACTAGGAAGTCACAAAGTGCACAAGGGAAAAGTGTGATAGAAACATGTAAACACTTCTTTGCTATTGGAAATGAGAGGGAGGAGGTGAAACTCTTTGATTTATTTGTACTTTCTGTTCAGGGCTTCCTTTAGTCGTCCCACCCCTCACCTTGTTTTCTTTGTTCTAATCTTCTCTTCTTTATTTATTAGCTCCTTTCTTTAAATGCCCTAAATCACCATCTTTTCTTGCCTTTCTTTTTCATGTTGCTGTCCGGTCTGTGGTTTAATTTATAGATTATGTGCTGAATTTTAAAGTGAGCTTTCTATTTCCATCTCCCAGATGGAAATTTAAGAGTTATTTTGTGCAAGAGCCTAAAGTCCTTTACCTGAGATTTGCTTTCTGCTCCCTGGCCAGAGGGGCAGCTAAAGCAGCTGATGACTGCATCGGGATCATGCTGGAGGCGTGACAGGGCAGGGGGAAAAGTCTGTCATGGTGCCAGGGACCACTCAGGTTTCATAACCAAATCTCCATTTGAAATTGTTCCTTAAGTAGCCTAAGCACATTGACCATCCCATAGTGTTATAAAGCTCTTGATTCACTATTGCACAGAAGGTGGGAAAACAGGAGACACTGCTGTGTAGATGTCTATGTATGAGAAAAGATTGCTCCCATTTTCTCCTCTGGAATTCAAGTGCTGGGAAAATCTTTACCTGTGATACTTCCTTCCTGTTGGTCCTCTGCTTTTAAAGATGTGCCATTTATATTCTATTAAATGTTGGTAGGAGAACCTAGAATATGAAATCGAGGATAGCTGTATTATTTCAGATTAAGTATAGAAGTAAACGTATATTTGTTTCATTATTCTTTATGCCAAGGCTCATTAGCAATTGCTAATTTGGCTTGAGTCTTTGAATGAAGCTGAGTTGTTGCTTCATAAAGAAATTAACTCTTAGATATGCATTGTATGCATTAAATAGTCCAGAACAGTTTCTCACTGCCATTTTGTGTAAAAAGGTCCACCCTTTTAAGGACATTTAAGGAAAGGAGAACCTCTACTTAGAGAAACATATGGTTGATATGCTTATGGAGAAAATAAAACATGAATAAGATGGAAATGGTACAAAGTTTTCAAGCTAAGCCTTAGGTCATACAAATTTTAACTACATATTGGTCTTCCAAGACCTTGCGAAGATGATGCATTTTTGGTGCAGTAATTAAAACATATTTTAGATGGAAAGCAGGAAAAATGTGTTAGAAAATGTTAAGCTATTCTCTTTTACTTCTACTTTTCACTAACTGATTAATTTGTGAAAATTCAGCTTACTTCTTGGTTGTGAGGTCCTAATTGCTAAATAGTTTTTAACATTCTTTTCTCCTCTTTTTCAAATTGAAGGGAAGATACCTGTACTGCCTGAGATAAGTGGGCTTGAACCATTTCATCTCTTCCTGCCCCTAGAAGCAAAGCTTAGATATGAGCCAGCCCCTACCCTGCTTGCCAGGAGAGGCAGAGTGTGAATGAACATATGAAGGGTGAAGATAATCCAGGGGTTTGGGCTGCAGGACAGACTGGAGCCCCAGGTAACCTGACATTACAGATACAGTTCTGCCTCGCTTCCTTGTCTCTGCGTAAAGTGGAGGAAGAGAACTGGGCCCTCACGCCAGGGAAATACGTAACACGTTAAAGGCAAAGGTTTGTTCTGGAAGCCTAATGTGAGGAATCAATTCTAATCCATAACTGCTTCTCACAAGTAGCTCTTTCATGCATGAATAATAATATTGAACTCAATGAATACACTGGTGATTGGTTTCTCCAAGACAGCTAAGTGCTATTTTTTCTGCTTTGTGACTTCTTGTGAAGATAGTGCATTGTGTTGCTAAAGAACACAACTAAAATATTCTAGAAACAATGAATAATAATGGACCAAACCGCTGAATATAAAATAATTAATTGCTCATATATTAACAGTCTACTATGGCTCTTGAGCCTCTACCTAGGTCCTGATGTTATTACATTGCATTCATGCCTATTCCAGCATAAAAAGAGTTAATTGCCCTTACCGGTAAATGTGTTGCCTCATATTTCTAAGCTCCTTTGGCAATTCCAGTACTTATTTAAGGAGGACTGATTTTTATCTATGGCTTGGATTGCTTCCTTAAAGAGCACGTTCTCTTCCTAAGCCAAAAATAATACGATTCAAAAGTGATGCTTCTGCTGTCCAGCATTCTCTGGGCCCTAAAGGAGAGCGTGACATGAGTGTGCCTGGCAAAGCTACTGATACTGCAGTTATGAAAGTACATTTTTCAGAAATGTGCACTGGCCTGCAATGTGTATTGTCATGCTTCTCTATATTAACATTGATTTTAAGTTACAGTCATTTCTTTTATTGCAATTTTCACAGACAAATCATGTACCAGGTGCTAATAAGTTATCTGTCTCTGGGATGCTTGGGCAGCTGAACCTAATATTAGTATTTCACCAACCTTATAAATTTTACCTTTGAGTTTATTTAGGTTTTAGAATGGATTTTTTTCCCCCCAATATTTAAGCTTTAAATCTCGTTTGATGTTTTAGAGGACAAATAACCTCTAATGAAACTGATGGGACTGTCCCTTTCAATTACAAAGACAAAGGAATCAATGGGACTCATTTCACACGTTGAATGAGGTTGGTATTATTTAACACTACAATGAGGAACAATAATTGATGATAAATTGCAAGCGAAGTCCTATTGGATTATGCATTACTTTACTCATAGTGGTGTGAAGGATTAATTAAATTGTGTAGGAAGCTGCAAAACATGACGTTTTCTCAATTCTGTCTCATCTATCAAAACATATGCTGAGCATGGAAAGCGTGCTTTGGTTTTTACTTCTTTGAGTGAAGAAAAATCAAATATTGCATTTTGTATTTTTCTATATGTGCATTTAGAGGGACCAGCAGTGGTCTTTAACTGCTCATTTCAGCAATGCAAAGGAAAGGAAACATAAAATTAAGAGACAAGTAATAAGATAAATTTCAGATCCTGAAAAACAAAGCCTACCATTACGTAGGGCAAGGAGAAGTCAGTTAAACTAGGTATTTTAATTTTTACTGTACACAAAAATATAGGAAATTAGTTCATATTCCTCCTCACTGTAAGTAACTGCTAGTGCTCTTTTCTGCACTAACTCTCAGTTCTTTATAAGAAAAAATTAATAAATATCCATTCACATTAGTCTTGGAAAAAAAAGTTCAGAAATGGTGGATCCCAGCAGTAAATGCATTGTATTTATTGTAATTCATATATTTAATTGAGTAAAGATATAAGGTCTGAGATTAATTTCTTAAGGATCCTCTTAATACTCTTCTGCTTTATGCCCACTGTTAGTCCCCTGATGTGCTGTGTGGCTCCTGCTGGCACCCCTTGCCCTGTCAGGTGAGCTCAGTTCCCCTGGGCAGCTGGTTACAAAGGGGTGCAGGGACCTCTGCGGCCCGGCCTGTCCCTGGGAAGTGCTCGGTCACAGCTCGGCCAGCCAGGGCTCTTGTGCCAAGAGGAGTCTGGAGCAATGCTCAAGTGAGCATTGCTGGATCATTAGCCGGAGGCTAAATTGGTTTAGTCCAGTATCCTGCTTAGTTCTGGCAGGAAGATTCCCTGTTCCTGCCTCTCATCTGGCTGTTCTATTTCCCTGGATATTTTCTTTGACTGTGTAAACTTCAGGGGCTCAGAGAATCATCCTCATTGCTGACTGCCTGTGTCATGAGGGCTTCCCGTCCTCACTGTGCAGCCTCTACAGCTATTTTGTGGTATCCTGGCTCTTTTACAGTAGGAATAGGATAATGTAGCATGGATAACATCTCTCCTGAAATACAGCACAGGGTTTTTTTCTGTTGAATCTGAGTCAGGCTCAGACCAACATAAAGGAAACGCTCCAACTAATGTAGGCCAATTTAAGTGTTCATTTGGACAAATTACTAGATAACCTTTTATTCTATGAAATGTAATACTAGCAGGATTACCCAGGGTTTAAAAACAAAAAAAATACACTTTTTCACGTGGGCAAATATTTGCAAGGAGGTCTTCTGTTATGCTGGGAGGCATTATTTAATTTCTCTTCCCACTAGGACAAAAAATAGAAAGCTAAATATGCAACCACAGGATATTTTCCAAGGGATAAAATTATACCTTTGAATGACATTGTGAGGTATTTATAACATTGGAAAGTAGCATTTCAAGGTTTTCTGCAACCTGCTTTGAAGACTGTAGTTCCTTTTTTCTTTAATATTTCTTGTGTAGTGGTGACAGTACAGCAAGCTGTCAGTCACGATGAGCTCATGCACATCCTCCTGTCAGGACGAGTGCGGAGCACTGTGGAGATCTAATGGAGCAAGGGAACGGAAATCAGAAGGCAAAGTCATCCCTGCGTGACTTTGAAAAGTCACTTAGTCTTTTTAAACAGGAGCTGTCACAAGTCGACCCGTGCTCCTTTTTTGTGGCCAGGGAAAGATGTGTGCATGTTAGCCAACACTTCCTTGTTGGAAAGCCTTGTTTCAAGCCTTGAAATTCCTATCGGCGGCTCCTAGCCCATACTAACAACATCAGAATTTTAAACAATTTTTAAATTCTTATTATTTTAAAGAAGAATTTTCAACTTTCTTGTAGAGAGTAAGTTTTCAGAGGAAAGCTTAGAAACTTCAAGAGAATGCATTTTGAAGTAATAATCAGGAAACCAGAAAGCAAATTAGAACACAAAATCTGAGCTGTATTTTTTTGGGGGGGGGAGGTCTTGTTATTTAGTGTTACATTTTTGTGGACTAATGAGTTTCAGTTCTTTTGGATGGCAAGCAGTTGCATAATACAGAAATTGTAGAATTGTTTCATACGAAACATAGAAAGAGCTTGGTTTCCGAATACTGTAAAATAATTTTTAAGACTCGGAAGTCTCTGAAAAGAAAAATCAAATTCTATTATCCCACTTAAACCAGAATAAGCTTAAGAAAGGTTAATTGCACTGTTCTGACTCCAGGCCATCTATCATCATGTTGACAGAACATTTTCTCCAGTAGTGGGAACAATGATAGGGCGTAGCAGTGATGATAGAAATTGAATAGTCACTTATTCTTGTAGATGTATGCACTTCCAAAAATTATGCATTGGGATTCCCGAGTTGTGACAATGTAGGAAGCTGTGATTAGAAAAAATGACGAGAAAGGATTTGAAATGTTCCAGTGTGTTTAATTGACATGAAATGCAGAACAAATTGTCTTTAATAACCACCTTTTAAAATTATTTATAATTACTGAGGCATTTTGGCAGGTATGATTTCCTTTTCATCTTTGAAATTTTACCTTAATTTTTTTGACAGGTTAGTCTCATAAAGATTACAAAAGAAAAGGCAAAGCACCCAGGTCATCTAATTTACAATTAACACTGTTAATTTCCTGAAAGAATAAAAAAGATCGAAGTAAAATATTACACAGTACCTGATTCAAGAGAATTATTGTTAAACCTAGGAGTAGAACTTCAAGATATATTTATTTTCCTTTAAGGTATTTCCCTAAAATAAAACTATTTTCTGGTCATATGCTAGCATGTACAGTAAGGTGAGAAATCAAATCCCTTGACATGCCTTTAGCCTCTGAGAATTTAGCACAGGTGAGAGACATCCTCTAATTATGCAAATAAATGTGATCCAAAAAAACAAAAGTAAATTCACTGCAAGGAAATGTTCTTCACTGTTGAAGAAATCTTCTATGATGTGTTTTAATTTCAGCTGGTCTGTGTCTGTAGAATCATTTCAATGTTGTAGTGGTGGAAGCAATGGGGAGAATGCTTGTCCCAAATTCTGAATTACCAACATAATTGGGAATCCACAATTACAAGTGCAAACCAAATAACATAGAAGAAAACCATAATCATGCTAAAACTACATGATGTCTCTGCTCTTTCTGAGTGTCAGCTGCCTCTTCTCCCATAATCTTGGAAAAATACAAAGGTAAAGGCATGATCAGGGTTTGCCCATCCATGTTTCATTTCTCATGAACACTTCTAAGTGAATGTAAACCACCAGACCCCTTCTGTTCATGCTGAAATAGATACAGGTATTTATCACAGAGAACAAGGCACATTCTCAGTTAAGCATATTCTTAAACCCTTTGGAGGTTTTTAAATTAAATCCAGCACTTTGAATTTTACCAGTTTATTCTTCAGCACTGCCCAAAGCACTGATGTAACACCCACAAGTGGAAACCCACTATAAGCAGAAGGTCCTGAAAAGCTGCAGTGATTTAAGTTTACATTGATTTCAGTGTGACACCTTGCCTAACACAGGATTTATAGCAAAGAAATGCTCAGGTATCAAAGCCATGAGTATTTGTGTGGCTAATTTTATATCACAGAGCAGTTGTGCAGTTTGTCCAAGACAAATTGTTGGTAGAGCTGTGTTCAAAATGAGCTGTTTTCTGTTGAAGCAGCATCAAAAATCCCTGCTGCTTTTGGCAAATCAGTTAAATCTACAGTGAGTGCCTCTGAACATCCTATTTTAGATGCTTTAGTCACAATTTAGCAGTTTTGTTCAAACTCACCATTATCAATACCTGGTGTTCAAGAGTGTTTGCAAGACTGTTGTGTTAAGCACTGCAACTTAATTTTATGCATGTGGGCTATTTATGTGTGTGATGCTGCATCTTTTTGTCTTTCTAATCATCTTCCTCTCTGAGGAACGAAAGGACTCCAGTTTCTCACTGCCATGTCCTCAAAAATTCTTTGTGAAAGTAGTAACATTATGGTGTAACACTGAGGGCTTTGTCAGCCTCTAAGATCTCTTTTAAGTTGTCATCCTGTGGATATGGGTGATTGGATCTTCTAATAGGAACAGCCAAGGCAGGCTGTAAAACCTAGCCTTTCCAATTATTTTCTTCATTAACCACAAACACTTTTGTCTCCACCACAATTTTCACACCCCAGCTCCATTTCTGTTTTTCTAAAGTATTACTTTTCTCAACTCATTTACTTTTACACTATTCATCAATCCATTCCCTATATTACCTTGCAATCCCAGTAAGGACCAAGCTCACCCAGAAGAAATGAATAGCATCTGTTGCAAGGTATTACTTGTCACTAGGGGAAAAAACCAAACTGCCAACAATTCCTTATGCCATAATTTTTTTGGCTTACAATACAGAGAAACATCTTTAGGAAACACTAGCTATGGGCAGATATTTGGATGAAAACCTAGGGAATGAAAGTGAGCTAGCTTAAAAAAAAAGATACTGCAGATTTCTAAATATATATTACTAAACGACAAGCAAACAGCTATAGAGGAATAGCAGTTTTGCTTGGCTCTGAATTCTTCTTAGAGCTCCTTTAGATATTTTTTCCCCCCTAGAAAATTGTTCCAAAAACCAAATATATAATATGTTTGTGCAAACATATATTGCACTGAAGATTTGTACCAAAAATATAGCTTTGTTTGACACTTGAATTTTTTTTCAGTGTTCTTTTACATGCTTAGACAAGGCACAGAAAAAATATGTAGCAAAAATAGAAAATACTTGAAGACACAGCTGAAATTTGGACACTACGCCTAAAAATATTTTGTAAAAGGTAGGAGTTTATAAAGCAAAAAGAGGAAATAAGATGCAAATATTAAACAAAGGTGCATCCCTACCAGTCTCTCAAATCATCCCAGCAATAGTAACAAAATCCTAGCTGGAGATCAGGTAAAAAGTATTTACTGCTGCTTGGTTGGTTTTTTTTTTTTTCATTTACGAGGCATTGCTGAATAGGGATTATGAACTCTGACCACAAATTTCAGCATACTTTTCTATTTTTTCTCCACCTCCTTGTGACACAATTTTTTCATCAGTATTGGAACATATTCTAGTGAGCTTGAAGTACCCGACAGCTAGCAGCCAGGTTGAATAAATTGTTGCTGTGTGCCTGGGGGTCTACATTTCCCTGACTCCTTCTCTTTTCTTTTTTCCCAGTCCTCATTCCTCTCCTCCCCTCATTTTCCTGTCCTGTCAGCTGTTGCAGAATTCCATTTTTAGTACATCATGTGTAATGTGTATGAGACTCTGCATGGGCAGGGTTGTCTTTGCAACCAGACTTTACCCTTCTAGTAGCACACAACAAAACAATTATATTTTAATATTCTTAGCAAAGTATTTTACATGCACAAAATTTGGAGCTCGTGTGCTGCCTGATAGTGCATTCTTTTAATCTCACATTCACGTTAGTGTATGTGATGTTACTAAACCAGGCAATTGTGCCTTGGCTTTGGTCTGGATTGTCCCTTTGATCACATCATGCTTTAAGGAGTCCATTTGCCAACAAATAGGAATTGCCCCTCTGACCTCAGAGAAGAATACTGTCCCTTCTCACTGCAGTAGTGACTTCTTTTTCCTACATGCCTGGAAGGGATGGAGCTTAAGAACTGTATTCCTAGCAGATTATACTGACAGGCGGTAGTTCTGTTTCGTATGTTAGTGTTTTGCTGGCCTACAACTGCATTTTTTTTTTCTCTTTGAGTGAATATAACATGAGTTTGAGTTTCTCTTTGCTGTGGCATGATATATTCACAACTTTAAAAGATGTCTATGTGGTCATTAGAAAAATTTTCGGTTTGTTCTTATTTATCAAAATCTTTCAGAATTTGCCTGGTGTGTCCTGTACCTGTAGCTGAGTAACTCTCTGTCAAAAACTTGGGTTCTTAATTACCAGGAGTTTCTACTCCAGTGAGAGGGAAGGTGTCCATGGCACTCAAACATTTTCAAGGTCAAAGGCTTTGTGTGCAGCATGGGTAAGTGCTGAGACTCCAAAGCTGATCATAAACCCTTGGTCTGTGCTTGTTTGCTTTGGCACTCAAAGCCTGTGCAAGTGGCTTATGAATGTTTGAGTGGGGGGATCTGGTGTGGTCTCCTTCCAGGCTCGATGCACCCAGCCTGGCAGAAGGAGAACACCTCAAAGTTGTTAAGGAAATGTCATTCCTTCTGCAGAGCTTCCTGATCCTCAGGTGTGTGTATGGGCATGGGGATGGTAGGACAAGCAGAGCTCAGAACTTGGCCGATGGAAGCGACTGACTGAAGCTGAGGAACCGAAGTGATCAGTGGAGTTTCCCCTGTGTTGACTCAAACAAAAGACATGACAGTCGTATGGCAAAGTAGTTTCTACTCTCATCTTTCTGTCCTCACGAAGCTGGATAAGCTGCACCTCAAGCTGCTCTGACCTGTTTGCAGTACACTTTCACATTGAAACCTGGGCTGTAGACTGTGACATCTCTGAGCTGATTCATTTTTAGTTTAGGCATCAGCCAGGAGAGATGGATGAAGCTGATGGGAAATAAACTGATAAGCTTCCTTGTGGTAACCTATCTTCCCTTATAAATAAAATTCTTGGGTTTTTTCATGTCCCAGGCTGACTAATGACTCCAGAAAGGCCCTTCTGCTCTCTCCAGACAGATATTAACCAGTTCACTGCGTCCCTGAGCTATATGTTGTAATATGATTTCTGGGGAGCACAAAGATTAATTTCAGTGCTAGTTACATTTCGTAATGAACTCCTAAAAAATACAGTTTTGACATTCCTGACTTCTGTGATGTATCAATTCAAAACCTCATTTGTCTTGTCTGAATTTAGAGTAAGTGGTAATTTAGGGGAGAACATCTTTCTTTTATCAACTGCGCTTTTATCACTTTACCACTGTCTTTACCATTTTATCTTCTGTATTCTGTAAGTTATACTGAAAACAGAAATTTTCTTCTGTAAGATAATTGTATCTAAAGGATATTTTCAAGACATTTATTTCATTTTCGGTACATTAAGTCAGTTGTATGGTAGGCACCTTTTGAGGTCTGAGATTTTTTTTTCAGGTCTAACAGTGTCAATCTATGTGAAGTTTCCAGTTACAATCCACTGAGGACTATCTGTGGCACATGTATGTGTTTATCCTTCATCTTGTTTCCAGAGAAATTTTTTTAATAATTTACCACAGAACAAAAATTATTGTTAAGGGGCATTTTTATTTATCTGCAAGTTTTGTTGTAAGAATTAGTGCATTTATGTCTTGCATCTTAATAGCTTTGTGGATAAGGGTTACATTTTAAAACTCTTAATGGAAGAGAACTTAAATAACAAAGACACTATTTGATTATAATTGGAATGTGTTTTGTTAGTATATTGTTCATTACAAACCTCACTAAATAAGTATTAGGAATTGCTTTAGGGACAATGAAGACTGTAGCACATTCTCCTGCATTAAATTAGATGGAGGAGCAGGATATCTGTAACAAGAACCAAGGATCATGTTTCTGCTGGAAAAATTCATTCAGGAAAAAAAATAGTAAGTCAGATTGACATTTGAGTAAATAATATTGCTTTGAAAATGTTCTTGATACACAAAGACAGCAGATGCATTATTGTAAATTTCTTCAAGATTAAGTTGGCTGTAATTGTAGGTGGAACATATAGAAAAATTCAGAAGAATGATCTAGTGAAATATGCCTTATAATTATATTCAGAAAACTGCATCTTATTTCCTTAGCATGCCCACTAATGAGAAAAAAAGCATTATAGAACTGTCCAACTTCAAGTAAGAGAAAACTACGTCAGCACTTTTAGTAACCTTTTTTAAAATTTGCAGCTATGATTCATATAGAGTACTGAAAATGAATTAATCTAGCACGTACTTTATTATTAAATATGAAGTTATAAATCACACAAGTTTTAACTTCTTGAGGTTCTCTTTGAATTTCTCTAAAATGAGTAGAGATTATATTAACTTCTCACAATCTATGTTAAAAGAAAACTGGAACAATCTAAACCTTTAAATGTTCATTTTCATATGTGATTAAAGTTTGTCAAAGCAAGTTTATCGTCTTTTTCCTTGAGGAAAGCCATACTATATTTTAGGATTTTTGTATTAATGCTTCAACCTTAGCTGGGATTTTGGTTGCATGCATATTTCTAGAATTTATAATTTCTGAGCACAGCAGTGCCTTTTTTCTTCCCCAGTCATCTTATTTAAAGGTCTTTTTGAGACACTGACACTTCTTTTTTTCAAAGTGTTTGACTAAATTCTGTATGAGACAATGGAAAAACCTCCACAGACGTCCATGTAGCTAAATTATCTCTCAGGGTGTAGTATTCTTTAAGGATATATTTGAGACTGTCAGCTACATAATTGGTTCATATGTGTGAAGTTTCTCAGCTTAGCATCATCTTTACTGTAGATCTTCTACTTTCAAAATGTTTGTCTGAAACTTTTTAAGCAAGAGAAGATTAGATGAAGCTAAACAGAATTTAATTCACCAGAAAAATAACTTGAACCTGGTTCCACAGTGTTTGAAATTTGATGTATATTTTTTTGGGTAATTATCTTGGAAGTCCAACTATATTGTTATTATTGTTATTAATTTTACTATTAATATTGTTACTATTGTTACTGTTGTTATTGTATAACTGTCAATTTTCATAAATTTAGAGATAATGAGGGTGAGAGCATGAGGGAAAAAATTGGAATAGTATCCATATTTAAGATGGATTGGTTTTGACATTGCATGAGGTAGAAACAACTTAAAATATTCTACGTGAATATTTTGTGATACTTAAGTCCTACTGCCTCATTTAAAAGAAATTCATTAGAACTTTATTTTGTGCCTGAGAGCCATAAGTTATCCTCAAATTTCCACTGCAGGTCTCTGACATCTGGGTTTGGTTTTGTGTTTACGGGGCTGGGAGCAGCCCCCACAGCTAATTCAAGACTTGCTGCTGTGTTCCTGTTCCTACAGGATCTGGATGACCCAAACTCCACTGTGTGGCTGGAGCAAAAATGAATATAATCAGTCCAAAGTGATATTATTCAGCATAGATGTCATTCTCTTAAAACTGGACCATAAACTACTGCTGTGGTAGAGCATAAACTGCTATTAATTGGTGTTAGCTGTAGCAATGTCCCTTGCTCAGTACACACTGAGCACTAGAACCTACCACTAATGAGAGGAATGCTAGGTCAGGCTTTGCAGTTTTGTAATTCCTAACTGGTAATTATCCTATTTCGTAGTTACGATTGCAAAATTAGGAATAAAAATCAATTCAGTGTATTGTGTTCAGGGGTTTTTTTGGTTTTTTTTTTTTTAAATAACAAATGAGCAACAAACTGTGTACACATTGCTCAGAAGAAAATGTGCGGTGAGGTCACAGACTCAGTGATGAAAAACTTTATTGGACTGCCACTGAAACTTGTGGATTGACGTTTTTTTACAATGCACAGTAGAGACATTTTAAAGGTTGTAATAAACTAAAGGTACTCTTGCTCCTTGTCTGGTGTGTAGAGTACACATACCTGTGCATTCTGCTTTATCTGTCATGACAAAACTGTTCTGTTATGGTTTTAGCAAATAACATTGCTTTTGAAAGCTTCTTCGTAAACAAAGCTACAGCCATTTTATAGACTCTTGTAAATTACTCTAATTTTATATTGTGTTTAATTATAGATTGTTATAGCCACATAGACTGTTTCAGAAACAAGTTTTGGTATAGACTCTCTAGCAGAACTTTATTTTAAATATTACTATAGAAAGGGTAGTAACCAATACATTTTTGCTTGTGGATTTCAGGAAAATTAAATGCACAAAAATAAGGAGGGTTTGAGCAGATATTTCAATTCAGGTCTTTCAGTTGTAAAGAGAAAAAACATTTGTAGCTTTAATGTTTTTAATGCCTGTAAATTAAAAAGGGATGTTCAGGCAGGAGTGGTGAAGACACTGCAACTGATCTCACTGGAGTGGAGATCACATTTTTATGAGAGGAATTTGGTTTAGAAAGTCATTGCGATACTATATTTTAGATTCTTGGCTCTCAAACCTCACATTTTCTATCTTTTTGGTTTTTTATTTTTATCAAAGACCATTGGAATAGTTTATCAGCTTCACAGCTTGAGAAAAGTTTGTGACAAAAATCTGACCAAAACCAAATCTTTGGTTTTTTTCTACTGATCATGTATGTTCCTTTTTGATTTTCATTTTGATTTGTACTATTACAACTCTTCTTCATTCTTCGTTAATCCTTTTTACCATTTAATTTTCAAATTTTGACTTATGATTTTCCTGTCTACTGTTCTCTTCTGTATGCTTGAGGGTTCTTTTTTATGAGGAGTTGGGAAAATTCTTAAAATTCAAAGAATAAAGGAAAATATGGATGTTCTGCTGCCAAAACCAGAAGTCTTGCTTGGTGTACTATTTCAAGAGCTAAAACTGGGAGGATGGTTTTGAAGGATCCTTGTGTTGGCACTGGAACACAGAATAAAAGATTTTACTCCAGAAACTATTCAGATGTACTCTAAGAAATTTTAAAACCATTAACTCTCCCCTTCAAGATGGGTGAAAAATTCTGAAATTACTGGAAAATGTTGCCTAGTTCCAGGTTCATATGTTCCTATTTGACAAGTCATACCATTTGGCTATGTATAAATTAGACTTCTAATGAGTTG
This sequence comes from Atrichornis clamosus, assembly GCA_013400975.1. NCBI lineage: Eukaryota > Metazoa > Chordata > Aves > Passeriformes > Menuridae > Atrichornis > Atrichornis clamosus. Next base: position 375,971 of record WBMZ01002250.1, read on the forward strand.
TGGTTTGCCAATAAAAATGAAATATGTGCTACAATTGTAAAATGCTGATGCAGAACTTCACAAGTTAATACAAGGCCAAATATTTATTTATTAATGCATGGTGGTCCAAGTTCAAAAGCACATACTTCTATCCCAGAACAAATTTTATCCAGAGGTCTTAATATTTTTGCAAATACTAATTAATGAATTGTTCTGTGTTTCACAAAAAAAACCCCAAAAAGAGTTCCTGTATACCAAAAGGTATTTATAGGTCTGGTTAATCCTCATCTTTGCAATTTTAACTAGCAGAGCCAAATCAGTATTTGATAGCAAAGGATTTAGAAAGTATGCCTGAACCCTTTCACACCTCTGAATTATAGCGTGAAAAATCATGTTAAGTATGTGTATTAATCTTCATAATGTCTACAGTTTCCTGTCATAACATTTGTTTAAATTGGCTGCATATTTTAGATCCAAATGTTCTTAGATTTTTTCAATTATTTAAATCCAGTACAAACGAAAATTGTTATTTCTTCGTGTTAATATTTTGTTGTTTAAAATTAATCTGGCTGTATTGATGCCATTTATAATTAATAGTATTGGCTTTAGCAACAGTTGATACAATGACATCTACAGTCTATACTAAACAAAATATTAAAAAGTGTTTTAAAAATCAGTTTTCAAATCTGATTTTTTTTCAGAACTTTCTTTGGGGCTAACTTTTAAAAGCCAATATGATGAGCTGGTGTTAGTCACAAAATAAATTTCAGACATCTCCCTGTAACTGCAAATTTGTTAGACTTTTTCATTACTCTGTTAAATACTTTGGTTATAGCTGCTGCTGCTTTCCAGAAAAATTGAGTTCCATCTTCCTACTTCATTTGGGTGTTTTGTTTATTTGAGGTTTTCTATTTTGCCATTTACAATTTTTAATTTCTGGTCTACATTGCCTTGTATTACATAATGAGTACAGTCAGCGTGGTAGTACATGAAGCAATTACATACATCTCAGCATCATGAATTTAAAATATATCTAACTCAAAACAAATCAAGCAGCAACGTGGGTTACAAATATCAAGTTCCTCCAGGGATTTCTTTGCCTCCACTGCCCAGTTTTGCTGTGTGCTGACTCTTTAGATTCAGTAAATGGACCTCACAGAGTGAAACTGCCAAGATATGCTGTAAGCAGAGAATTATGTCATGAAGTGTTAAGGCTAATAGGCTAAATTACAGATAACTGGTAATGGATCCACAGGTGGCCTTGCAATGCCTGCTACAGAGTGTGGCAGCTAGTTAGAGAAGCTATCACCTTACAAAACAAGATGTTAGGTATTTGTTTCATTTTGTTCTCCATCTATTTCCTTTCCATAAACAATTAGTAAAACAAAATCCAAGTATTAGTATATATTTATATGTAAGGAGACACATAGATTACATACAATTACATAAATTGCCTGAACTTCTCCAAAGAGAGGAAAACAGTAAATTGTGAAAGAATCCCTGCAAAGTTAGAGTGAAAATGATGGGTTTGTTAATTCAATTCAGGACAAACCTTTCCGTAAAATGATCCTCCAAATGTGTAGTCTGATCAGCAAATCAACTTCATGTTAAATGAATAAATTATTTTGACAAACTGAATTGGCATTTCTGAAGTTCTGCCACGGGACTTGTCCAGGCTGTCCAGTTACACATGTGCTGTGTGAAGAAATGTAGAGGACGGAGAGGAGAAGGAGAAAATTAGAAAAAAGAGGAGGGAGTGAAAACAATGATGAGCAAAGGGAAGAGCTCTGTGCTGTTCTTACAGGGTTTTCTCTCCCCTCTTTCCTTCTTTCCAGATGTCAAAGAGATATGGGGTTGAAACCTGCCCTGAGGTTTGTGAACCAAATGCTTTTGATTTCTGTGGAGTTTTACATCAGGGTTGACTGTGGCTTCTCTTTGACAGATTTTTTTTTTTTTTTTTGACTCGAATTCATGAAGTCCCATTGCGTAGTAAAAGCTAATGGCAGATTTTGGAATATGATGGGAGGAAAAAAAAAAAGCACATTTAGAGGTAGTAGTTCACTCCAAAACAAATGAGAACATTAAAGGTGCTCCTGTACAATGAGGCTGAGATTCATTTTTGTAATGGACATTGAGTGTATATAAACGCTGAAAAAAAAAACAACAACCTGTGAGCCAGCCCTCTGGGCTTGTATTAGACATTTTGAGTCAAATTGCAGCAATCCACAGAGGAGAGAAAGAAATGTGGCATGGGAGCCTGCCAGAAATGCTTTCACCTGCTTCAAGGGCCACACAAAAAATCATAGTGAGGCTGTTTCCAATAGGAGCTTCCAGCACACCGCCCCTGCCAGAGTGTCACGCTGGAGCCTGTGCAGGTGCACACCCTTCCCAAGGACTGCCGCTCACACCGTGCACTTACTCACCTCTTTCAGGCACTTTTGGTCTTTATTTTTGTTCATGTCAAGTCTTCAGCTGGAGAAGTCAGGAGTACCTACTTTGGGAGGCACGGGCAGGCTGTCGTATGCAGACTTCTACAGGCTTCATTTCTTACAGACTGCAGATTCTCTATTAACTCTGCAGTACAAATGTACTACATGCAAACCCAGCAGGCTTCAGAGGTTAAGTTTTACTCTTTGCAGAATCCTTCCCTGTTACACCAAAACACAGGCAAATCTACTTTGATTTTACGCTGATCTTTAATAGCAGTATAATCTTCATAGTTAAAAATTAGTCTTTTATCTGAAAATATATCAGTATTTCTGTGACTGATAATATTTTAAAAATCTGATTGAAATGCAAAAGAAAAAAGTGGGGTTTTTTTTAATGGAGTTTTTTACAGGCTCTTGTAAATTTGAAACTTGTCTTAACTGGCATGTTTGAGAAAGTCATGTTAACAGCTTTCATCTTTAAAATAGCTCTGAATGCACCTAGAGTAGCTGTCAACAGAGCAGAGATCTGTGAAATGGATCAGACAACCGGTCCACATGCAAGTGAGAAGTGAATGTGTTAACTTAGCTAACATGGAAAACAAAAAAAAGAAAAAGGGAACAGAAGAAGAAGAGACTAGGTTTACTAATTAGAGAAAAAAGTAAATTTTCAGTGGGAAGCAACATGTGAAGTAACTGAAGCCATGTTACAGCATTCAGGTTGTATTCATTTGAATAAACAGGAATTTATACTGATAATTCTGAAAGGTGATAATCATCACTCCAGTATTATGAGAAAGTATGATAATCACTCATCTGTCCTTACTAAAGCTGAAGTTCTTTTAATTTTGTTTTTTATTTTTATTGCTTGTTTTGTGTTATACGTAATATATCCATCTTATCTGTAAAGAAAGCTGCTACATAGCTCTGCTTCTTTTCTATAGCATAATTTAGCTACATTTAATCCTGGTACTAGGAAGGAGAATTTAGTTATTACAGTCAATGGATTTTGTTAAAACCACATCTTACATTTAAAGATATAATTTTTTATTCCCATAACAAACTTCTACCAATAATTTAAAGGTGCATTTTATTGGTACTTCAATTTTCTTTCAAAGAAAAATAATTCAGGATTAGATGTCTCCAAATTATGATTTTTTTGATCTTTAAAATGGTCACTTGGATGCTTCCAGTTGCTTCCTGGTTATTTCACATGTGCATTTTCAATTATTAAAAAAAAAAAAAAAAAGAATTCTTTTTATGATAGATGAAAACAATATCAGCTACCCAAATGTTAAGTCAGCCTTATGGTTCCTTAACAAAAAAAATCAATATTGGAAGCAATTGCTAAGTACTATGACGAAAATATTGATTTTATTACTGAGGTTATTAATTTAAAGTAGCTCATATGCTTAGGAATGTTTCTTTTCCTGTGTTTTAGATATTATGATATTGTTCTAAACACCAATATATTATAATGGTGATTTTCTAGTTTAGAAAGTCTGGAACTCATTAAAAACACTTTTGTTATTGGGCTGACTTCCATTAATGCATCTGTGTACAGTAGGACAACATGAAACATAAAGTGAAATGCTGCCTTGAATCAGCTAAGAAAGTATTTTTTAGTTTGAAATATAAACTAAAGTAAGGCACAGTGGCTTATGGCCCTAGTACTTCTGTACCCAACTCACATAAAAGCATATAAAATGTATTTGCATTTTATTTCATTTGAATGCACAGTTTGCATGAGTTTTTAGATGGTATTTTATCTTCATGTTTTTTATGACATATCAGCTAATGATGGTACTTTTATTTCTCTACATCTACTAAAGATATAATATTTTTAATTCCATCAGCTCAGGGTTTAAATTAGAATTTGAGGTAAATGTTTTCATTTAGCTTATTGATTCTGTTCCAATTTAGAAGATTACCCCATAGCTCTAATTCACCCAAAGAATCTCACTGGGGAGATTTTCAAAGGCACAAATAGTAGTCAGACCTCTAACTTCCATTGACTGCTGAAAATTGTATTACTGCCTTCTCTCTGGATACAGGGAAACCCATTTCCCATTGTTCTCTTAATAGGAAAGGGCATCCATCTTTCTCAAGTAGGCTTTGAAAATGTGATCAAAGCAGAGGAGGCCAGATGCTCACAGTTTGCTGTAGTTCCACTAAGGTCAATGAATAATTTGCACCATTTGGGGGACAAGTCATGTCATTGATAAAATTATTATAAGTTGCTTATTCTCCTAATAACAAGATTCAACACTGAAGAGTTAAGTTTTCCCTGACAAAAAGGAAAAACGAAAAGTTTAAAAAATCCTGCTTCATTAACACCAATACGATTGCCTGTTAAAGTTGTCCTTCCACCAAATTTTTTTTCTTATTAGTCTGTGAGACGTTGACCTTCATTCTTGTTCTGAAGATCAGTATGGAAACACTGCAGAGGAAATGCCCTCACATGCTTGGATGAAGACATTGTAATGCCTTCACTGCATTGCAATTTGGCTTGGCAGAAGCAGAAGTAGTGTAACCAGACTCTTATACCTGCTTTTACATATTTTGTCACAGTTCCTCTTCTCTGCCCATCTGCCAAGATTGTTTCCCATCCTTCTGGTGCCACCCACCCTAGGAAAAATTAGTTGATTTTATATTCCATCATCATGCTGTGTTCAGCAAGCATGTGTAGACAACAAATTCTCTTCTTAAATTAACAGAGTGAATACCAGAACTATCTCCATCTTCTGGGATAAATTTCATGGAGTTTTATGTACTTGACATGCTAGTTCCAGCTTCTAACTTTTTGAGCTGGACTGTAGCACAGGAACAGTGTACAGTGCATGTTTATCTCATATTATCTACTCAAAATCAGCTGCTGAGATAATACCATACTGGTCTTGGTTTCTCGTCATCAGCTGTTCACTCGTTGGCACAGTTCTCAGCTCAGCTACCTTTTCCTTTGCACCTCTTCCACGCAGTGCCTCATCACTGAGAAGGGCTTGGTTCACTGGAGATGCAGCAGAAGGAGCTGGGGAATGATAAGCTGAAGAAATGATACACTGGGAAAAAAAGAGAGTAGTACACTGAGATGGAGCGTGAAGAAGTCAGAGCTCAGCGGAAAGGAAAATAAGATTTCGGTAAAGAGCCATTAGCAAAAAGAAAAGGCATTTTAAAACCATAAATAATAAGAAAAAATGCAGTCATAAAATGTCTGGGTCTTCTCTGCGTGTTTTCTTGAAACTCACTAATATTATATTTAAAATGTGTGAGAAAAAGTAAATATAGAAATGCAAATTAGGCCTGACAGATTAGCCTAACAATCATTTTTTTGAAAGGCAGAAGGCCGACGACAGTTTTGCAGTTTATTTTGAGAGCTGAGTAGGATGGCATATTTTTACATTAAACAATATTCACTTTAGTTTTCTTGTGTTTATTTTTGTCTGAACACATCCTTATAATTCTCCACCACTCAGTAAACAGTCCTACATTTGACTGAATTAATAGGATAAATATTGCCAGTTTGTTAGAACAGATAATGATAAATGACTTGAATACATTAAATGTGTTTGGGACATATTTAATCCATAAGTTTGATGTTAAAAGCACCAACATTATCTTATAAAATTTTGCTATCATCAACATGATCTGGGAAGCATTCTTCTGGCAGTATCATATGGCTTCTCATTTATGCTAACATAAAACACTGGCTGTGTTGAATTATCAGCTCACATAGAACTGTGAAGGACTGTTAGCAGTGCAGTCACACATAAAAATGCTAAATAATCATTAGAAAAAGGCATTCTCTGGCTGCTGGTTTGGGATCACAGCAGTAAGAGACAGAGGGCCTTTAAAAGACTGACGTGCCATGGTTGAGGGTCCTGAGAACCCTTGAGAAACACTCAGGGGTTTTGCTGATTTAGTGCCAGAGCTAAGAAAGATATTGAGATGTGAAGCTTTCACGAAAGCCGTGCTTTCTTCACTAATGAAGTGTTGGAATTCAGAGTCTGCTGGTACTTTTTGCTTTTAAAGAAGAATTAGTTTTGCATTGTGCAGAAGCAGTTGGTGGCTGTGGAAGGAAGAGGTTCAGGAAGGAACTTGACTTGCTAGCCTCTGCTATCCTCAGCATCACTCAGATACCCTGGGTCAGTTGGGTTTGGAGTGCCCTGTTCTCCTGGTCCTTATCCTTTTGGCTATTTTATTTTAATTTTATTTTTTTCGAATAGTGATTGTAATCGCATAAACTTGCCTGGTGTGAAGGAAAGATGTCACCTCCAGTGCAAACAGCAGCCTTTAAGAGACATTCTCTCATGTAGGCTTTAGCCAGTTACAACGTCTGACGTGTCCAGGTTGCTTTGGAAGGATGACTCCTTTGCCTGAGTGCAAGTTTGGAGGTATCTCATAGGAACTCACTTTGCATTCTTAGCAACAAGAAAAAAATCTCTATTACGTGTTCCTACATCAGGGTGATTTTTTTTTTCATTTACTTCCTGATGGACTTAAAGTGTTTTTTGCAAACAAAGAGAAAAAAGTATGTGTTACAAAATAGGAAAAAAGTCTTAATTCTTGCTTTTCTCATACTAGCTAGGCCAACAGCAGGGAAGTTCTTGTAAAAGACATAGTAGTTGCTGACTTAACTTTACAAGCTCTGTCTAATGCCTACTCTTCTGCAGCCAGATGGAAAAAATAAATCCAGGAAAATTAAGGTCGCTGAAAAAAGTAAGAATAAAAATCTGTGTTGCCTTGAGGGCATGAGAATAGATGGCAAATTGATAAGGTATGTGGGTAAGAAAAATAAGCTTTTTCCCTCAAAACCATTTCTTTTCCAAGTTTCATTAACAGCTATTTTATTTCTTGTGAATTATCTATAATTAATGAATATATATGCAAGGCTGGTTGACCCAAACCAAGATCAGTTTACTTAGATGTAACTTTAATCTAGACTAAATAGTATGTATCAGAACTGCTTTTTAATTTTGCAAATCCTTCTTTATGTTTTTATGAGTTTATTAGCAGAAACATGTATGCATAGATGCATGTACACATACTTAGAAGTTTGTACATGTATATCTTTTCCTGTAGAACACATTTGTTTTCGTCTACCACCAAAAAACATAAAAGGTGCTAACAAAATGTATAATATTATGGTTGAGAATTTAAGGGCTCAAATGTGAAGAAATTAAGAAGCAAATATATGCCCTCAGAGAAGAGATGACTTTTAAGACACGGTTGTGCTGGACCATGAAGTCTCTAGGGGAGAGGTAATGTGAGTTTATATGATTACACGGTGGTGAGTGCACTGTTGGTGTTCTATAAGTAAAAAGAAAAACAAATTACTGGTATGTTTGAATGGTAAATTTGGCAGGGGTTTTTTTTTTAATTTTATGCATTTGAATGATAAAAAAATAGTAAGGTAAGAGTAAAGTTTTGTACTCTTCATGAGCTCTAGAAAGTCTCAGGATCCTTTATTCAGTTAATGTATTAATTAGTTCTGTATTACAAACAAAACAAACAAAAAAACCCCAACCCTGCTGAGCTGGTCTGGGAACTCAACCATTTCCCAAGATTGCAGGGTAAAATGGTGTGTGGGTCTGTTCCACACACACACTGCTGAGTTACTTGTGTGTGCCCCTCAGTGCGCAGCATTGCAATGTTTTCATGGTAAACATTGCCACATCTGAATTGATCTCCCCAGAGTTTTTAGAGTCATAAGAGTTGTAAAATAAAACTTGGGTAATGTTTACCTTTAATGAGTCCTGTAAATGTCCTGCCATGCCCCAAAGTCTCTGTGTGTCTGCCTTGCAGAGGCTCCCTGGTGGTCACCAGATTTTCTGCTAAAATGGGAGGCTGTTGCAGAAGTGCATCCAAGGCAGTGCAAGAGCTGTACGCGGCAGCTGTTTGAGTAGAGCTTGTACGGCAGAAATAGAGACCTGCTTTGTATTGCACACTTGATGCCTTAAATCAAGGACTCTAAAGGGCAGCTCATTGCCCTCCACAGTAAGAAAGGGAGGGAGCAATAGATGGCCTCACTCCCGGGCTGAGCCAGTCCTTGTGTGACTTTGAGGAGAGGATGACTCATGAGCCTGTGCGATGGTGCCCTGCCAGGCTCTTCCTTGTCAGTGTCCTCCTTCAGCACTAAACCAGCACTGACTTGTGTGCTAGAAAAGCTTTCCCAGGTCATCAGCTTCCAACAGTCTGACGGGTTCTTCAGAAGTGACAGAGATGTCCCTTGTGTAAGGAAGTGGCTTTGGCTTTGAGGAGTGGAGAATGACCTCTGTACACAAGAGGAGTGACCTCACAGCCTTGCAGGGTTCCAGTGGGAGAGGCTGTAGCTTTCATCATGTGTTTGTGAATGAATGCACAAGAAAGTGGTCTCAAACCCTCCCTAGAAGCCTGTGCCAAGATGTTGTAGAGACCTCTGTTACTGGTTAAAAGAAGGTGAAGTCTCTAATGAAGGGAGAGAGAACTTTAGAAAAAAATTTTGCTTATTATGGATAACAAACTCTGTGGAAGCTACTTGATCCAAGGAAAGAACTGTGCAGTAAATTGAAAGTAACTTTTATCTGTGGCACACTAAATCAGAAATTAAAAGGCTGGGACATAATGAAAGATGAGGAGAAAAGAAATTAAATATGTCTGAAGATTTAGGAGAATGAAGTGTGTTAAAGCTACACAGGACTAGCATAACACAGACCATAAATTCATTACGTAATTTTATCTTCAGGTCCTTAACTTTTGACTGAACTGTAACATCTAAGTCAGGAAAGCATCCAGTCATGTTGTAACGTCTTCAAGTGGTCCACTGCATCTCTGAAAAATTTGTCCACTGGCTAATTCCAGAATTAATTATATTACATTTGAGTAAGCTTTCAAATAGCTGAGGAACTCACATGAGCAGAAATTATACCACAGAAACTGAAACTAGTTAAATGAGCTATAAAATACTGAATCACATAGGAGCAGGCTACCTTTTATTGGACTTCACACCTCTGAATGCTTAATTGGTTTGGTTTTACTTGCTATTACTTGAGTGGGGAAGGGAGTGGGTTGGCATTGCTTCGATGGCAGCAATTGCCCACTGTCCTTCCAGCCAGCGACACTGTGCATGAGGCACTCTGTTAGACAGAGTGATATAAAACCCTTTGGTCATGAGTTTTCCCTGTCTGATTGCATTTTTTTGTGAGTGAAAAATGGTCAGTCATGAGATGCTGCTTTGGGCACCCCTTCACACTTCTCAGGATATGCAGTAGTTTTTCTGAAGGCAACATCTCCTTCTGCATTGACAGGATAAATGGGTGCAACCTGTGCAGAAGTGTCCATTCAGGGATTTGTGTCCATAAAATACCCTTCCATTAATCTTATAAGATAAAAAGTCATCTGGCCTAAAGTTCTGAAACTTTCCATTAACACTCTGTAAGATTCTCTGTTAGACAAACAACAGTGGGGCTTGAAAGCTTAGCCAAGATCTGCTGAAATACCAATTTGATGCACCAGTTTAATTTTGCACAGCACAAGGCTCAGTGAAGTCTGGATTTGGAATCAAATAATGGATAAGAAGAATTAACTAAAAGGCAGGGGTTTCTTCTATGAAGCAGCTCGGATTTTTAGCTCAGATTAATTTTATTTTTTTCGTTCTGGATTTTCATGCTTTGTTTATGTTTTTTTTTTTCCTTGAAAATCTTTATCTTCTGTCCTTCAAGCAGTGAACTGTCAGTGGTGAGATCACAAAGTCTTTTGGTTTTAGTGCTCAAAACTGCAGGTGTCCTTTGAAAAGTCAATTTTTCTGCATTCACAGTAAGTGACACCATTCCGCATTACTGCTCACGTGCTCCTAAAAGACCTCCTTATATTAACTGAGAGCTTTTTTCTCTTGAGCTGTATTTTGGTGCAGTGAATAATCTGGTACATTCAGGTGTCTTACATAACCAGCAACACGATGAGTCATCTTTAGAGAGTGACTATTGATTGAACTGGCATGAGTTCAGAGAGTGAAAAATGTGCAGTTAGAAAGCACTTTAAAAAAAGACTATTTGAACCCCCCAACTATTTCTTTTCATGCTGTATGTTACCATAGGAGTTATTTTTGCTATGGGGCAAAGGCCCAACAGCATGTATAGGAGTGATACTCCATTGTTCTTCAGCTCATAGCTGTGACTCCTGTCGAATTAAATGATCACAAAACACCAAAGCTTTTCATCAGGAAATTCCACTGAAGGATGTGGTGACTTCCTTCCTACCCAGACAAAGTACTGTGTCCCTGTGTAGAAACCAGCCTGTCCTGGTCATCTCTCCAGGGGGAACAGCCACCCAGGGTCTGCTGAGGTCAGAGCAGAACTGAAGGCTGCTTGTAATGTGTAACATGTGAGAGATTTGGCAGATCACAGGTTCTTTATAGCCTATGCAATAAATACTTTGTTTTCTGAACTGAGTGAAATTCACCTAAGTTGAAATAAGAGCACATCTCTGTTCCTAATTTCTCCAATGGGTCCAAATGAAGTAACAGAGCTTCCCCTTTAAAGGGTTTGTGGATAACTACTTTAACAGCCATTGAAACTTTCTCGTGATCATCTGAGGTCTCCCAGATCTAGGGGAAAAAATTCTTCCTGTCCTCTTTTGGAAAGTTCCTGTCACTGATACACAAATGTCTAGAAAAATGTAGCTTCATTTTGTCACCCCTAACTGGTCGTTTTGCAGTATTTCAAACTCACAAATTATTTTGAGCTCAAATTTCATAAAGAATGGTGGTTGTGAACTTCATAAATTAATAGATACCTTATTAAGATGGAAATAACTTACTTTGTCTCTCCTTTCTTTGTAATTGAAATTGTATCCAGATACTTATTCCAGTACTTTATTAAAAAAAAAACCCAAAATAACAACAAAACAAAACAAAAACAACAACAACAACAACAAAAAAAAAAAAAAAAAAACAAAAAATAACCTCTTAACTCTGCGACTCAGGTATATACATAGACAACAGACAGCATGCAATGTGTGAGGTAGAAGATGAGCTTGGGGAATGCTATTTCATTGCTGTTCTATTAGGAAAATAAGTTTTACTGTTGCATGAGCAACAATTTTAAGTATTCCTGAGGCTGATGCTTATGGTGCTAAAGAATTAGACATTTTGCAGTTACTTTTATTGAATATAAATGTAGACTTCATGCAGACTAAAGCCCTCTGTTACCATGAGTGAAAAGCCCTCTGGTCTTATTATAGTGATTTTCAGCTCTCAGGATGATGCTTTTCTGGGTCTTCACAAGCCATGTGGAATGATTTCACAATTGTGGTGAAAGAATGTTAGCAGATAATTTGTGTTCTGGTTTTTCCTTGAGATGGTTTCAATCGCTGCGAGGATGTTTGCGATCTGGATCCCTGGTACCGACGGGTCCAGGGTTAAATCACTTCCAACAGTGCTGCTGCAAGCACTGGAATCTGCTTGCACTGGGTGCTGAGTGCCCAGAGGCTGCTGGGCTGCAGGGGGAAGGTTTGTTAGGTAGAGCTTCTCTTACTGCCGATGAACTGCTCCATTTATGCAGCATCTGCTAACAGAAACCTGTGTGGGAGTTGGTATTGTTTGTGTTATTTTCCCTAGAAATAGAAGATACTTGTGCTGAATAAGAGACAGAGTTATTGAACAGCTTAAAAAAAAAAAAGTTTCTTTTTTAAGCATTTGTTTCTCATCTTGGATATGTTATTTTTTGCTCTTGCCCCCCTTTGTGGGTAGAGGGGGAGAAGCTTGACAAACTGTGTTTTTGTGCCCATTGATAAATGTAATGAGATTTGAGTGTCAACATTAAAATGTTCCGTGTCATCAGCTCTGTGAAACTGCAGTGAAATATGGAAGTGAGGGAGAAAAACCTCCTCCGTTTTCAGCCTGGCTGTGTCCTCTGCTAGGGTGCTGTGGGGAATGTTGATAAACACTGGGAAGGGCTGAGAGGTGGCAGAGGCAGGTGAGGAGCCGGTGGCTTCTGAGGGACCACGGAAAGCTGCCACTGCCTCTCCTCCTGCGTCTGAGTGCCAGAGGCTCCTGGTTAGGGGAAGCCTTTACAACTCTTCTGTTTTTGCATTCCCTGGATAAAGGAAATAAGCGATGCGATGGAAATTTTTTAATAAACATTTCTAGTAGGAATAATATTTTACATCTCTCTCTGCCTCTGCTGAGTAAGTGCTGTTAGCTCCAATTGTTCATTACTAAGGAAAGTCTTCTCTAATTCATCTCTAGCAGTACTCCAGGTAGAGGTGATTTTTTTTTTTTGTTTACCTGGCATGGCTGTGCTGTCACTGCTGCTCCTGCTTGGGCTAGTAGACATAACTGCTGCTGTGGACGTCGCGCCTAGAGTAAAAGCGGGGTCAAGGTGGAGAGGTGAAAAGAATCGTGAGTAACCTGGGCTTTTCCTTCTCTTCTTCTCAGCTCTCTATTTGAAGGAATGTGTTAGGCCTCATTTTGCTGTGTAATTCTTCCTCTCTCAGAGGTTTTTCTTTAACAGTAACCTTAAGGCCATATAATTGATGTATTTAAATATGCATGTGGAAAGCACGGGCCACACCTTCAGTGTGCTCCACACATCTGCAGTACAGCCCGGGGTCTCACTGCAAGCTTTCCAAACTGCCTGTGCTGATTAACTCCTCTCTTTCCAGGGACTTGGGAGACATCCAGGCTGCACCTTTTCTATTTATAGTCTCAGCATTTTGCATGCTATTTCAAATGTTAGCTTTGATAAAGGCAGCAAATCTCACAGGTCTGCAGTTTGTGAGAAGGAACTTGTAACCCCAGTGATTATAATGGCAATTTTATGGTTATAAATGGGTAACTTCAGTTTAAAATCTAGAGATTTGGGTAAGGGGATGTAAGGTAACATTGCAGCTTGTGCAGGGTTTATCAACACTGCACTTATAAAGAGAAAAAACATTTACTATTAGAAAAGGAAAGTAGATGAGTCATCATAATATTTGTGAGTGAGACTTCCTACTGCATACACAGCTGCTTGACTGAAATAACTAGATGATTATTTCCATTTAAAGGGCAACTCAGTTCTCGCTGACATTATTCTTTACTCCTGCCAAGCTATTTATAAAAAAGAATGGCCGTGATGGGCAGCATAGTGTTATCATTATGCCTGCAAATTTTTGCTCTGGTTTTGTTTTGTTGGTTTTCTTTTAGAAATACTAAAATTACAAAAAGAAAGAGAAGGAATATTGAAAATGGAATGAAGGTTTTCTGTTTAGTTCAGCTAAATGAGATGTGGTTTCTTGAAAAACATATGTGATGGAAGTCTCTAAAATAACCAGAACTTGGAGAGGTGGCTGTTGTTGTCATTGGAATGGGTATTATCTTGTCACTTCTGTTACCTGGAAGCTGAACTGCAGCTTGAGGATTTTTTTTTTTCCTAAAACATGAACATACATATCAATAAGTCTGCTGCTTCACTCAGTCCCCATATCAGTAGCACCAAGGAAAGATGTGCTGGACTGAGTGGAACTGAGAACTGCCACAGGTATTTTACATCTAAAACTTACACTGTCCAAACTATCCAAACTACACTGTCCAAACTATCAGGCCATTAACATGTGCATACGTGGTGCACAAAAATAGCAACGTACAGCTTATAAATATTGGAACATATGAACTAATTATGGCTAAAAGAGCCCTTTAATTTAATGGTGGAAACTGAGGCACAACTGAAATGCGTTGACTGAAATTTTTCCACCGTATGTTTCTTGCTCAGTACAAAGGTCTTCTAAAATAACTATCTGTATATCTTTTATGAAAAAAGCCAGTTCCCAGAGTAAAAATACTGTATATTCAGTTTTGATTAATTGATTTTCAGGTGTTTGGAAGTTTCTGACTCTGAGTATTCAGTCTGACTTTTTTTTCTGTGAAGAATTGTAATAGATGGAGATATAGATATTAATGTCTCACAAAAGTATTAAGAAAGTTAATGGGTTTGGGATGGCATTTAACCACAATTAGTAAATTATGCAAATATTCTGGTGTTTAAGAGCACCGCATCTTTGGAAGTTGTTTTGCACTTATAATAGACCATTTAATGATACCTGTAGTTAGATATTAGACCATATTAATTCAAATTACTTGCTTTCCTCTCTCAGAACAGGGTGCTCTCAATCCAGTGCATTAGCACGTTACTAGTAGTAGTTTAAAGGAAAAATAAGTTGTAAATTAGATGCTGTTTCACCTTGTTATTGTGTTACTTAATTGTTTAGAGAGATCAGTTATCAAATATGTTAAAAATTAGGGATCTGAATCAGCTCTCCTTGAAATTAAGAGAGGATGTTTAGATTTAGACTTTAGTGTTCCTTTTATTTAAATATTAGGAGCAGTCTCACTAAGAACAAGAAAAGGATTTTACAGGAATGCCATTCATTGGATACTATTCGCCTGTGCTATCCATGACGTCAAAATTTCTCTAGTAGTGGAACGCAGCTTTCCTGCAGAGCTGAAAGCTGTGAGCAGTAGAGAGCTCCTTTCTGAGAGACCAAATGTTGTGCAATCATAGTTGATGGATTACTTGTTGATTGTTATTAATGCTGTATATTTGCCTGTGGGTTGACATAGTACTTGAGGATGTTCTCTCGCTGGTTCATTTTTGCACGTTATAATTAAAATTCTAGTTAAAAAAATATTCTGAAAAGGCTTGCAGTTGTGTACTATATGTTTCTGTTTAATTGGTTTACACTTAAATTCCGTAACCAAAGCCAGAAAATATGACTTTAAATGAAAAGGGGCACAGCTGGGTTCTGCGGGTTTCTCTTAACTGAAATTTTCACTAAAGCATTCAGATGCAGCAGTTTAGCAACGCTTTAAAAGTATTTTATATTTACAATATGGAGAGATTTCAAAGTTTTTTTGCTTTAAACTCTCTTTTAGAAGATAGAATAACTTTGCAGTTCATTAGATTCTCCCTGATGCTTCTCCAAAAAAGGTCACGGTATGTTAAGAGACATAAGGAGTTGTCCAGAAAAGCTGTCCTGATCCAAGTCCTAGCCATTCTTCTCCAGAGCAGGTCCAAAGTGGTCCAGCAAGGGCCAAAGCAAACCCCTCATTTCTCTGACTGGCATTTGCTTTATCTGAGCTTATACCTCATGGGATGAAACTTTTCCATGGAGGGTCTTGGAACTGGGAAATTCCATCGCAGCTCTAATGAGTGAAGTCAGATTTGGGGAGAATGGAGAGAAGTGATAATTTCTGACAAATAGAATGACTGCAACAAAAAATAGTATGGAAGAAAAATAAGGGGATTTATTCCCATATCACTGTAATTTTCATTATAACAGCATCTGGGCAGGGAGAGGGGAGAACTGCACATATCTTGGAGGTAATATTAAAATGTCTAAATATGTAAAAAATAGCATTGCTTAATTGCTTATGCATTTATGTCTTTTTTTGGCATGTTATTACTTTTTTGCATTCACTTCATTTTTAAGAAAGCCAACAATTACTGTTTGAATGTCTGTGATCACTGGAAATAATACAAAGAAATCTCATTATTTGACACCAAAATGGCAATGTTTGAAGACTGTGTTACTATCTCTCAGAAAACTGTATTATAGAGCAATACCCTGGTTATTATTAGCTGCTAAATACTGCATAGAATGTTTACACTGAAGACTGTACAAGCATATTTTCTGAAATTTACAATTTTGTATAATTTTTGCTGTACTGTGTGTAATTTTCTTTTCTAGGAAAACTTAATCAAAATTTTTTATGTATTTTCTCATTTTATAGAGAATAAAATTGTGATCATTTGGTCAGGTTTTGGATGCTATATATAAAGGTCAGAATTTAAAGTTGTCCCAGAGTCAGAAGCTGCATCAGAGACGTTTCTTTCATATTTCTGGTAGAAACAGAATTATGAAATTTTAACATTTTACAAGGCATTAGAACTATTCTTTCTATGGTTCAATTCATTTTGTATTTCAGGCAAAGAGTTTAGGATGAGCATAATTGGTTTATTTATTGTAGATGGCACTAGGAATATCAAATTCCATGGACTTTGTTTAGCCACAATTGTTATTAGGAATGTCACTAATACATCACTAGTAAAGAAAAATGATACCTGTTCTTGCTGATCCTTTGTGTGTTGAAATATATATTCATACAGCTATATATTCGTACATACCTAGGTACATATATGTATATAAAGAGCTACTTTTCCTCTGTTAAAATCTTTAACAATCTTCTGTTGTGGTGCTGAAAGCCCATCAGCAACATATCAGTCATTTCTCAGTTAGTCCCAGTCCGGTGTTTTCTGGGTAGAGTGAATGTGATGAAATTGTTACATTTCTTTCTCTGCTAAATACATTGTATTGCTGTTCATTGATTGGTTGATAAGTTGTGATATTATTGTGATATTTGATGCTTATAAGTTTTACCTGTCTTCCATGGATAAAGAAACACGGTCCTAATTTTGTTATAAAACAAAATCTAGCTCTTTCTTTCCAAGTTTCTTCAGACTCATCACAATTTAGGCAAATTGAAGGGTGTATTGGGGTTATATATTAAGTTATTCCACAGTTTATATATGCGTAAAAAAAAGGAACAAAGCCAGTACTGAAAGAGATCAGGAGGTCTCAGGTGACGCTGCCCAGGTCCATCCCTGCCTGTGTGCCCATCTCTCCACGTCTGGGATGCCCAGACAAACAGCTGCTGGGAGCGCATCTTCAACAGGAGATTAATTTCTCTACCCAGATGAACTAACTTGGTTTGATGTAAAAAATCGTAAGGTGCATTGCTAAAAATGAGAGTACTGTTAAAGAAACCAGCAAGTTCCTTATCTTACAGAGGAGAATAAAACATTTGTTTTTCTTAAACAGGTACAGAGTAATCTTTGATGTTCAAATTTGCTCTTTTATTACAGTATTTAACCCTGACATATACCAAATAATTTAAATGTGAGTTTGCCTGTTAATGTTATAATCTTGCAGTACCTTTCATTGGCATCTTTTTTTAAACAGAACAGCAAATCAAAACCATTTAGTGATCTTTGGTGTCAAAGTGTAACCAGAGAGGTTTAACACAGCCTTTCCTAACCTTGAGGCCACTTTCAAAGTACCTTTTTTTTTTTTCTTTCAGTTAGTTCTATTACTTACAAGAAATCTTCCTTCACACAACGGAGAAAAGTGTTTTATCACAGACATTTTAATGCCAAGTAACTTGGTATCTATAAAGAGCTATGAACAGAAAAGATAGTTGCCCTTAGATGCTGGAGTCTTTTCTTCTCTTTAAGTAGATGTGGCTGATAAGAAACTTAGAGGAATGGTGAAAAGAGGGATTAAGAATAGAAGGAGAGATATTTTAAAAGGGAGAAAAAGAAGAGAGAATTGGAAGCAAACAAAAAGGTGACAGTTAAATAGCTGAAGGCTGAAGGAAAGTAAAGAAAAAGGGAAAGAAAGATAAGGAGAAAAGTAGAGAATCTGGAAGAGCATAAACCAAACTATTTCTGCTGTTAACATTTAACTAATTTGCAGTTTCTCATGCAAACTGCTTAGTCTGTGATTTTAACTTGAGTGTGCCACTTTCATCATACTGTCTCTAGCATCTAGGAAATGACCCTTTATGTCAAGAAATAAATTTATTTAGAGCTTTAATTTGTCTAAGTTACAAGGATAAAATGAACTATTTTATTTTAAAATTGCTTCAGTAAGATTTTACAGCAGAAACTGGAGTGGATGACATTGATTCATAAATGCATAAAGATTTTGGAGTAATTAAAATTTGGAACATTTGGTGCCCCAGAACTTTTGACCTTTAATAAACTTGAATGGAATTGAATTGAATTTCAATGTGCAGTGTAGCGTATGATATATAGTCAGTGAAGCTGCTGTGAGATTGTATTTCTGAAATACACTCCATGATTTCAGGAGGGCCCTTAAATGATTTTGAATTACTTGTATGAAGAGAGGAAAGTATAATTTTTGTTCTCCTATTTATTCTATTTTTGTGCGAAATTATTTAATTATAAATTTTTAGAAATTTATCTTTCATTCCTTATTACTGAATAACAGAAAAAAAAAGTGGGTTTTTTTCTGACTTAGCTGTGTTGAGAGATAATTTCTATTTGTGGATCTTCCTGTGCCATCTTTTAAAGCCAGCCTATGTATATTCTCTTTAATTATATTTGATGATAATTTATTTTAAATCACTCTCTAGTCAACTCTTAAAACATTATGTGTATTTCATAACCCCTACAAGAGTAACTTTATTCTTTTTATTCATAACTCTTTATTTTAGCTGTGCTCTAAGGACAATGGAAGAGTTAACACAATTCTCTATATGAACTCTACTAAAATCCTCAGGACTGCGTTCCATTTTTTATTCTTATCTTAGACAGTCAGGATCACCAATAATTCATCTCCCTCTGCCTCTTTGCTTGGAGATATCTGGAATCATTAGACACAAGTATTCAAAGAGGAACAAGAGGACCACCCAGTACCTAGATAAGCAGTTTATGGTGCTCCAAGTCTGCTTTCCTGCCAAGAGCACCATTATTAACTCCAAATATCTAAACCCATGATTAAGAAGTCTCAAGATATAGAAAAGAACAGTAGTGAATCCTCTTGTTCTCTTACGAGAAGGAAGATTCTTCTTACGAAGAAACTTTGTACTTGCAGTCTGCTCCTCTGTTTTTGGGCTGTTTCCCAACTAAAGCAAGATTCAAAGAGTCACTGCTCGCCTCCAGGGCCAAGAGCTGTAACTGGGACACTTTTTGTGTCCCCCTGCTAATGAAAGCAGGACATGGCTTGAGATGGGGGTCACAGATGCACTGCTTAGGGTAGGGGAGAAACATTTCAGAATCACAGCACTTCATCTAGTTCCTTTCTCTCTTCGAGGGATGCTTTCCTTTTGCCGCCTTCTCTTCCTGTGAATCTGAAATCCCACTGTCAGCCTGCTTTCCCATATCAAACAAAAGGAAAGGAGACTCTTAATTCCTCCATACCCACCAAGGGAATTGCAACTGGAACTAGAGCAATGCTGGATTGCCTGAGCACGTGTTTGGGAGTCTCTTTATGCCTTCACCTCCTGCATTAGTTTCCCTTCTGCCTTTCCCTTGTGACCTCTTGTTTACCATGCCATTTTCTGGTGCCCCAGTTGTAATTTTTTCAAGTTTTTTCAAACTTTTGCAATCTATTGCACCTTTTCCAGTACCTTGTGTGAGTGTTGCCAACCTACATGGCAGAGAGCCCAGGAGCATCCAGCATTTCCATGAAAACAAGCAATCTCATACTGCTGTGATCATGGTTCTAGAGTATCCTTGGGATTCTACTTCCTACCCACTGAAGAACTGGGGTCTGGACTGTAACATCAGAGTTACTTTATGTGGTTCTCCAAAGTACCTGTTGAATTCCAGCAAGATGGAAACTTTTGGTTGGAGGTTGATGTATTGGAAAATCTGGCTACCACTGCATAAGCTCAGACTAGAACACAGCAGGATTTTAGGGCTGAGAGAGATGTTTTAGTCAAAATAAAAACCTTTCCTTTTAATTTGGGGTTTTTTACAAAAGTCGTGATTTCCCTATCATGAGTTGCACATATGTGGGTCTGTGGGGGGCAATTTTGTTTACACAAATTCTGTAGATGATGATGCTTGTCCACACCATCTCAAAGCTTCAAGAATGAGCCAGACATCAGAATAGATTTGTACCTTTTTGAGCCAAAGGTCTTTGGTTTTGCTTATTTTATTTTTCTTTTTCTAATACACATATTCCAGAAAACAAGTATAGGTTTAGTTGTTAATTCATTTTATTTTTATAGGTAGTAAATATTTTTCCGATGTGCCATTTGTTTGGTTTGTTATTTGTACATCCTTAAAAATGAACAGTTGCCTGATTTATCACTGTCCTGTTTCAGGTCTGCCCTCCAGAGAAATTATTGCTTTATAATGACATGATGCTGGACACTGGTTTTATAAATGTGTCCCTGTTGTTAGAGATTAAAGAAAAAAATATCCTTATGGCAATATCGGAATGCTCATAAACATATTTATTTCTACTTGAGTGATTAATGAAGATACCACAATCAAGTTTGGATAATGTGTGTGTGTTTTTTTAGAAACAGAACTCAGTGTCAAACAGGAGGTGTTTCTGTGAAAGGATGCACGTAGGAAAAATAATGAAACAAAACAATAAACATGAAGCTTGCTCTATACAGAGCAACTCCAGGGTAATATGTACTTTATGTTTCCTGGACAATTTTTTGATTTTTGTGTCAGACTATAAAAACATCAAATCAGACTCTTCCAAAAGTGGAAGTTGTTGATAATGCTGCATTTCTTTCTTTCACTATTCCAAAACTAGAGGAGAACAGACTCCTGGCAACTAACTGTTGATAAAATTCCTGAAGAAGAGCTTGTGACCTTAAGTTTATTTTCTAAATGGTTGTTTGTTCAGTGGCCCCATCAGTGATGTGGCTTGCTTGGTTTTTCACAAACACCCATTTAAACTGGATTTCTCCACAAATGAGTAGGGAATGGCTGTTCTTTGTATAATATACCCATATTTGCATTCTTGTGAGCAATAAATGACAAGTATTTCAACTGTTCTCATTCTCTTTAAGAGTTTGCAATCCAAATAGGCACAAAAAACTATAGTATGTTAGTTCAGAGAGTAGTTGCATGCTCCCTAAAGAACCTTTATAGAGATATGAAAGAATGTAAATTTTACAGCTCATATGCAGGGTCTTCAGAAGTGTACTGTCTATATTTACAAGGAATATATTTATAAAAATCAGGATTGCTTCTTAACATACTGAAAGAATGCATTAGACAATTTATTTGCGTTCACTAGTTTTACTTGGTACTGTGTTACAACATTAAATGTCTCTTCTGTTATGCAAACTGACTAAGGCAAAATGTCCTGTAACATGACTTTTGTCCTGCAGAGTCTTTGGTGTATCGGTGTGGTTTTACTCAAGATTGAATATGATATAAAATAAAACCAAAACCACATACTTGACTGGAGGTAGGGACTGACCACTCACAACATACTAAAATCGATATTTGAGTAATTAGTGTGAAAAAGACATGACTTACAAAAATTAAATCATGGGTAAATCTAGTAAATACTAGTGTGAAACATCTTCCTGTGATGACTTGAGCTGAAAAAGCTGTTGCAGATACATTTATTTGCTATTCTTTTACATATGTTCAAAATCAGTTTTCTACTCTCAGTTATATTGCCTTTCATCAAGGTTTTTATATGTTTCAGTCTACCCAACAGGCTGAAGTGTCAAACAGGGAAATTACCCCTGTGGAATGTTTCCTCTGATATATTGCAGTCCAGAAAACGGACTTGCTTTCCTTCCCTCCATTTTTATTTGCATTTTCTCCTAACAGACTTTGCTGAAAGAAGTTACCTTTTGGAGGTCTAACTCTCTTTCATCCCTTCATCCTTACTCTCCCAAAACAAATCTTGGCTCTCACACAGTGCGCAGAGAAGCCCCTCTTGTTTTGGGGCTACTTTGGGTACATTTGAGTAGTGCAGGGTGAGGAGACACCTGGGGACTCTTTAGAGTCAGTGAGGAGGAAATGTCTCCCAACTGCTGGATCTTCTTTCTCTGTGTGAGTTAGGGCTGAAGAGGATGTGAGAATTTACCTCAATCCTTAGTTATGTAACCCATTTTCCACAGAGAGATCTCTGCAACAGGAACACTACAGAAAAAGTAGTGTATTTAATGAGAAACAGATGGGGCCTGTGTATTGTTAATGGAGAAAGACTACTGTTTTGTGTAAAGAGAAGCCAACACATAACATGGGGAATAAAAACAGAGTAGGTTACAGGACATTGTAACAAGATGTTAATTTTACGCTTGGTGTTTAAGATATTACTTAAAATGCGTTTTTAAATTACTCTGTCCAATATACAGTCTCTGTGTATGTCTTCATTAACAAAAAAACCCAAATCTCAAAAAACAAACTAATAAATATATATAGCAATTTAAAAAAATATAATTCTTCCAATACAATTTTACAAATATGCTCTCTTTCTTTCTTTTTTGTCACCAGTTGTCCCGCTCCAACAATACCCAAAGACAATATTTTTCTCACAATCAATTTCTGGTTGCCTTAACGTATGTTGATGTGATCTGTTAATGTTCAGGTAGCAATAAAGATTTTTTTTTTTCATTTGTGTGTGTGTTTAGCAATATAAGAATTTAACAACTTGTTCATTGAAAATAAACTCTCACTGACTTAGCTTTTCTTTCTTCTTAAAGATCATTGGGAGTATTACAGTTTTACATGCCAGCTACTAATGGTTTTATATCCAATATTTGATTTAAAAATCACATGGCACTTAATAGCAGTGTTTGGTTTTTTTAGCAAAGCCTGCTTAGTTTCGTATAACAGTATGACATTAATGTCTTCTTTTTAATGACTGTAAACATTTTAGTTTGCATTTTATAAGCAGCACCTTTAAGCTTTAATTGGACATCTGATAGTGTGTGTATATAAGCACCTCCCAGATAATGTGGAAACTGTAGACTGTGAAGCAATGATGCCATTGTGCTGGGGGGTGCAGGCTTGAGCCTGGGTTGTCAGATTGTCTCCCAGGAGTGTCTGCTGTATTTCAGAAACCCTTTTCATATGAACTGTTAGAGAAATATGAAAATGATGAGGGAGGTGCCAAAGCAAATCTTTGACATGCATTTCATCCCACTCAGATTAGGAAGTTCACACCTCTTTTTTTTAAATCTTAAATATTAGAATTTCAAACTGTGAGTTGGGTAAGATTAGATCTGTGAATTTTGATGTACATTCAATAAATTATCATGTGTTGTAAAGTACTGTCCATCATTGTGTTGCTGTAGATGCCTTGGTCTATCCCAAATCTATCTTTTGAGGAATTCATCCCGTATCTAGAGAACAGCAAATGCAATTGATTTGTTTCCTGACATATTTTTTGAGACGTTATCCTAATTTCTCTCTGCAGCTGCAGAACCTTCTGCTCTGTAAAAATGTGTACCATCAGAATGAACCAATTTTCCCTTTCTAACTTATTGTCACTACTTAATTTTTAACTACAGCAATCATCAGTGGTCACCTAACGGTGCTGCATCAAAAGACAATTTGACAAGTTTGTTCATCCTGGGATTCAGCCCCCTTTTGTGACAGTATTTTATCAAAAACCTTTTGTTTCTGAAGTACTTCCCATCCAAGAAATATAACATAGCAAGCTCGTGGGAATTGTAGGATCTAATGACATTATTTGATCCACTTTCTTTACGTCACTGCCAGGTGTTATAAGTAGTTCTGTGTTTGCTGTCTTTTCTTCATGGATGAAGTCAGTGATAGAAAAAATGTGTAAGAGAATTTGCAAAAGCCACACAGAGAATTAGTAGCCTTACAGATTCTTGTCATGAGATTCTTGCTGATGAGAACATGGTGTTGCTAAAAAAAAAAAAGACAAATTGATATGTCAGTTTACAGTGCAGAGTCTATATATGGGTATCCTCTTGGACGTGTTTTTGGCTCTCAATATAGTTTATGACGATTACTGACAGCGTTGCCATATGTTATGAGCAGCTAGGGAAATAGGGACAAATCCATAAATATCTGGGCATATGTGGTCTTTTGAGGACATTGCAGCAGAGGTAGAAGGCAAATATAATTCTGAATTAGTTTAAGCATTTCTTTATTGATAAAACTGCTTTGGCATAGTTTCAGGTAACAGTTCTACATGATTGTGTGTATATATATAGCAGCATGTTGTCTCCTGCTGTGCAAGAATGCTTTTCAGTACCTAGTTCTTCTCACGATAATGGCAACTCATGAGGAAGCAGATAAGCAAGAGAATAAAAAATTAAGTTATAGTTTCAGTATTTGAGCAGCTTTGCAAAATCTACAGCAGCTTTTTCACAACGGAAGAAAATGTGTTTTTTCTGAGCTATAGAAGAATCAAATGATTTAATGTTTTTGGATTCCCAGGGACCAGATGTATAAGTCAATTAAGGTAGTAACTAAATAAGGGTGGTGTTTCTATAAAGGCTGAATTTAGCCTAGCTATCCAAAGCTTCTCAGCAGAGAGTTTCCACTGCAGAAGCCAGTAAGGGGAGCCTAGGGAAATTAAGCTCATTAGGGTAAAGTTTGCCTTTGGACCACTCAGCGTGCAACAACATTTATGTACTTCATATCTCTGCTATGGGCCTGGGGTCCTCAATAAAACAGAACATGTCCTAGGAGCCAAGAATGTATCTAGGAATACATGATTCCAAAGCAGCCAGGAAAAGGGTTCTCAGATGCAGAGAAAGCATGTAATAAAGCTTATTTCTTAGGGAACTGAATACTTACAGTCAGATCAATCTTACTGACAGCTGACCTTGAAGAATTCAGTTACACAATGGTTCTGAGACAACCTTAGAAAGCCTGAGACTCTGTGCTCTTATAAAATGTCCTGCTTTGCATTTAAGTGATATTACTCACTAAGCAAGAATAAGGTATTATCAAACAATAAATCAGGCTTAAGATTACACACAGCAGTCTCCATCATTATATAGAGAAGTAAATACCTTAAAAAGTAGAGTCTGATAGTAAGCAGTCTGCCAAGTAGAACCTGCTCAGTGGTTGAGTAATTATCAGAAGGAATTAATTATTTTGTTACAGAGCTGGAAAACAAATTTATAGTACTTGTAAAGCATGCACAGCAGCATATATGTCCCTCACAGATACCAGAAGTATTTGCTGAGCACTTGGATAATTGTTGCTTTCTCTAGAGAAAAGTTGTAAGCTGTAAACTAGGTTTCCTTAGTGTGATGAAATGAGGCTCTGTAATAAAAAGCAGCAGAAAGAAGCTTCTCATTAGTTGGCTAGAGAAGATCTGAATACACATACTTCCAAACATGCTATGGTAAATGTTAGGATCAAACTTCTCCAGCTTGTCAAGAATTAGACAAATATAAACAAAGACATCTGCATGAAATTTTGAGGTATGATATCAGCCTGTGCATCTGTTTTTCTCAGTAACTTTGATAGTATACTGGGGTTGGGTTTTTTTTCTTTTTAACTGAGAGCAGTCTAGTTGCATGTCATAGCAACTGACTTCTCTTATGAACAGGACATAGGCATAACAATTCAGTTTCCACCATTATATCAGCACAACAGAAAATGGTTTCATTAAGAATTGGCAAGGTCGATGCTGCAGTTATCAATGAACCACAGATTTCAGGTTCTTCTGTGATGTGTTCTGTATCACTCAGAGGATTAGCTGGTGTCTGTGGAAGGCAGGAGAGAAATACCTAATACAGCAGAGAAGCATTACAGCTGCTTTTAGCAAAACTTTGTTAAAACATCTTTGGCTCTATTTAGAAAAAACACCTCCTTAACCTCTCCAGTTTAGACAGTCTGAGCCCAACTTTGCCTGATGTGGCCCTTAATTCTACTCTTTCCTTCGAGTCAAACTGTTTTATAGGCAGTCACTTGAGAGTTTTGATCTCAAGGACAAGCAGAGCCCAAAAGCCCAAGTCTCACATGTGCACACAAAGCACCAGCCTGAGAGTGTGTTGCTGATTATTTGTAGAGCTCTTGGAGGATATGTCGTATTCACACAGGTATGGCATTTTAAATCAAAAATGTCAATGCCTTGCAGCTGAGTTGCACCTATTTCAGAAGGTTAGCATATGGAGCAAAATAATAAATTACTAAAGAATACACTGAAGCTGCCAAGTACATTCAATGTGATTTCATGTTCAGATACTCAAAATGCTACTAATGCAATTGTTGACGAGCATTCTCAGAAAATGCCAGAATTCAGAATGAGTTCCAGCATTTGCTTTGTATTTGCTTTATCCAAGTGCCTTTGATCATACAACTCTTTTTCTGCTCTGTGAATATTCATAAAGACATGTTCAAGCTCTCTGCTTGCCCCTGTGTTGTTACTACAGTACTCCAGCCCAGCAGTTACCAACTCAGGCTGCAGTCCTGAAGTGGGGGAGTATTCATAGAATAAGTTTTAGGTAGTGCTTTTTTTAATGTACCTTTTTCTCAATCCCTTGTGTCAATGCCTGACAAAATCTCTGTGGCTCGTCCTGTACCGTTTCTGTGATTTTTAAAACCTTTTGCAATTTTTTTGCACTTCTTCAGCCCTTTCTCACCTTGTGCTACAGCATCTGAAAGACAGCTATGTCTACACAAGTGTTTTTACCCATTAGGAGAAATGCAAATACCAAATATTAACAGTTCACTTGTGCAGTCAAATTATCCCTGTACCCTCACACAACACATTCTTAGGATCTCATTTCCAAGTTCAGAGAAAGAAGCATATTTTCATAGAATAATCGAAACATTTAGGTTGGAAAGGACCCTGAAGATCATTGAATCCAACTGCATTTTGTGTATTTAGTGTACAGTTTCCATATTTTCATACAATAACAGAACCAGTAGCTTCCAGAACTAGGTGGGCACAAGTAAATGCTGAAATACGTGGCTATGGTAGATTTTATCTCCTAGGCTACACCTGCTCATTCCAGTTATTCAAAGGAAACATACTTGTGTGCTTATTAGCACAGAAAAGTAGTTCTTTCATTCAAAAGGAATAAGGCCATTTTTGCTTAATTAAAACCACTTGCTTTCATGTGGGATGGCAGCATGGAAAAATACCAAGATCTCAGTGGTGAAAGTTCTAAAAAAGTTATTAGTTCTTGGGGAAAAAAGGGAACAGTTGTTCAGTTTTGCCAGACTGCTACTTTGGTTGCTATCAATAGTATTCATACATTTTTGATGACTAACAAATTCATTTGAGAGTTAGAAAGTACACAGATGAGACTGAAAGGAGTATTATGAACTATTTAAAGAATATTTGTTAACTCTAAGATTTTCGGACTAATGTATTGTGCAAGGCATATTTATTTCAATGAGACACTTTCACTACTGTGAGAAAGTTTGTTTTTATTTTTGCCTTCACCCTTAGTGGTTTAACTTTCTAGTAAAATGCACACACACACACATATATATATAAAAGCAAAAAAGTTTTTAATTCTCAAATTGTAAGAAAACATTTCATCTAGGACCTTAGCCATTCAAGCTACATAACTGTCAGCTGCAATTGTTATTCTGGTGATTTGAAATCAACTCACAGATGCAAAGAAATTTTGCTTAATTTGCCAACAGTGCATGCATAGGTTATGAGTTTGAGTATCAGAAGGATGATCAAAAGCTCCATTTGTGTATTAGTTCTTTACAATGTTGTTATTCATATGTAGTATAAAGTTACAGTGTAAATCTCACTTTGTGCAGAATACTTATTTAGACAGTTGCATTTTAACATCTGAGAAAAAAAGACTTCCATGTTCCTGCTGCAGGAAACAGCTCACTGTGTTCTCATCTCATGGGAAATGCTAGTAGGATATTTAGTAGGATGAGTATCAGAAGGTTCTGATCTTAAACCAGGACTTCCCCTTTTCAGATATGTTGCATATGCAACAGGATTCATATGATCATCAAACCACAAAGAGAGGTGATGGGGAAAGGAGTGGGTCAGGAACTTTCAGACTCTGGGGTAGTCAGCTGTCTCTATGGGTTCTGGGTTCTAAATGAGTAGAGTTTCTGCACGCTTTATGAAGGAGAATGAAAAATTGCTGTTAAAGTGCCTGAGTGTTTTGATTCACAGCTATGAATTATCTCAAGTCCATCTATGGAGAGAAATAAGTGTGAGAATACCCTCAGACTGAAGTAATAAACTCCTACTTGTCATACTCAAGACTTGCATCTGATTTCAATAACTGTAATATATATCATCACAGATCTTTAAATTACTTTTACTGTCAAGGGTTTGACAGGCAAATGTGCTGTCAGGTGCCATTTAAAGTAAGGAGAGTGGATGCCTATCAGAAACATAACCATTTCTGGGCTAAGGCTGCTGCATAAGATGACAAATGGCAGAATAGATGGAGTGTACTCCAAGCTGCATAGTAAAAAGAGGCCCCTTCCTCAGCTGGCAGGAATAAATTTAATGATGAGATTGATTTATACCAGCTGTGGATGTGTACCACCGTTAGAGCAGAGGGGGAACAGAGACAACAGCCCATCAGTAGCCTGGTCTTGAAGAATTAAAGGCTTTAGAGATGAAGGTAAGTGTCAAAGAACTGTTTCGTAAAACTGAGGGATACCTTACATTTGTTATGAAAATACCACGTGTTGCTTTGTGGTTTTCCCTATTAGCTTTCTAGTCTCAGCTTGGTTTGCTCTTGTGCAGGCTTTTTTTAAGTATTGTAACCCTAGTGGTGATGATTAGCTGGTGAATATTTGCAATCCAGTCTGGAGAGATTACTGCTGAACTGCACTGGAAACAGATAATCTGAGAAGGAGCAAATCTTAATGTGTGTCTCTTTGCAGGGGCAGGGAGAGGAAAACAGTGAAATGGGAGCAGGTTGCTCAGGTAGTTTTCTCTGAGGAAAGAATAGCATTGTTTTAGCCTTGAGTTGGTGGCTAAATTTGTCATGGGAAGACAAAGCTAAAATGTCTTTTTCTTTTATTCATTGTTGATCTTTAATCCTTTGCTCTATGTTGTTCAAACTTGTGTGGTTAAAGCCAACCTAATGGACTGGTTTTGTTTGTTTTGAGTTTTTTACTGCCATCTTACTATGCTTGCAGGGCTCTAGGCAGGGTGAGGCTGACAATTTAACCCAGCGCACAGCATGTTTCTAGTTCTGATCTTGTCAATCTAGAGCCAAAATTTTTGTTGTTACTGAGTCCATAATATCAAAGTGAGTAAACTCACTTCTCTTCCAAAGCGTTCCCCACTGGGCTTTAGGAAAAGGATATCTAACAGACTTTGAGTCTCATTGATCTCATTGAAGTAATGTTGCTGAAAAGCCAAACAATCCATTTGTTTACAAGGGATTGAGGTGTACTTGACGATTTTAACATCTATCAGAAAAAAGTGGGGCCTTGTCAGCTGAATAAGTTGTTTACATTTCAGTGAAGAACAGTCAAAGTTGTATCTTGCCTTTAACTGTAGGGTGGATAAATCATAATTGCATTTAACTTCATTGTCTGTAGTGTGTTTCTAATCACTTTAACATGCTGTGTAAATGCACCAAATAGTTGTGCTAAGAGCTCTTAAAGGATAATACATGGTGAATTAGGTTGCTCATATTGTGAAGCTATGGGAACACCAAACCTTGCTGTACTGGAAAATCCTCCATTATCCTTCCTACAAAAACATTCATAAAAGAAGTTCAAGGAGGTGGTTTCACAAAACTGCTGTTTTTTCAAGTTTGTTGTTTTCCAGCTGAATGCAGCATGTTTGCAGGTAATTGGTTTGGGTGTGAAGATTTTACATAAAGATGTGTAAGGATCTCTTTAGCAATTACCTCTTCTAACAGCAATTTAGGATTGCCTGCTGGTGTATTCCAAGTTGTTTTCTTTGGTTTGTTTTTCATGTCAATATCTGCTCTGTCAAAAAGCATCTCTAAATAGTCATGAGTTGAGTGAAGCATGAGATTGATCCTCCTGCTTCTGAGTGATGCTTGCTCATGACTAAGCATCCATCGTGCATCCCTTCTGTTTGTGATGATACTGAATCTACTTCAGACTTAAGTTTGAAATCCAGGTTATTCTGTGGGGTGTGTGGCACAATTACCACCAGGCTTATGGGTTGGGTTGTTGGGTTTTTTTGTGGTGTGTTTTTTCTTTTATGTGCTGTTGTAGTCTTTTAGTGTTCAATGTGATGGCTTTGCGATGCATGAGTTTAGTTAAGGGTTTGGGCACTGGTGTTCAAAATTACAGCTTTTAAATTGTATTTTTTTCCATGCTGCAAAGCAAATCACAGTATGCCTGCAGGGAACAGTGCCTTTTAATTCTGACATGTCTTTAATGCTGTCAGAACCTTCTTTTTGGCTATCTCTAAGTCTCTTACCTTTAAGGAACCAACATTCTTTGTTAAATATTCACAGATATGAAAAGTCTCTATTGGAAGTGTTTGGTGGTCTTGCTCTGTGGCATTAGCTCACCGGTGGGAGCACAGGTTCCTTGGTTTACAGTAAATAAACAAAGTTAGACTTACTATTCACAGCATTAGGAAATATTGCTAACTTGGCCTCGAGTAAAAGGGGCAATGAGCAGTGTTTATATATTCAGCATCAAGGTGGTGATACTTTAAGGTCTCTTTTGAATGTTGTTTTGTCATTTGATCCCATTAGCAATGTAGTTAACTCTCTTGAA
The DNA here is from genome assembly GCA_013400975.1 of Atrichornis clamosus. Lineage (NCBI taxonomy): Eukaryota > Metazoa > Chordata > Aves > Passeriformes > Menuridae > Atrichornis > Atrichornis clamosus. The sequence continues at coordinate 406,545 of WBMZ01002250.1, forward strand.
GAGCTTCATCGGGTTCGGGGAGGGAATCTCCTTCCCCTGGTGATAATGGTTAGCAGAGTTTACCTTGTTTTCCATTTGAAAGCATCCCAATTGAAAACAGTCTGTGAAAAACCTCTATGCAATTAACCTGTTTAAAGATCTCTTGGCTGAGGCAAACAAAATCTAGGAAGCTGTAAATCAAACTCCAAGGTCCAGATCTCTGTTGCAACATGAATATTACTAAGTTTTAAGGTTAGTTTTGTGGAACCTGAAACTAAAGAGACCAGGTATTTCTGCAGCAGATAGGATCACTGAGCTATTCAAAGGGGAAACTGAGAGCTCTGGAGATATGGCTGTTGTGGGGGTAGATAAGGACTGTTTGAGAACATACCTGAGACTTGACTTGAATGAGAGAAATACATCGGTGGAAGTTGCTAGATGTTTGTGGCTTTTAATCCACTTGGAAAATAGGCTAGGCTATCCTGAGATGCTACCTGTTCTATGGCTGGGGTGAAAGTATGTGAAATAGCACCTGATGTCTTTGGAAGTGCTTTAAGAAGTGCAATGCAGTTCAACTGTAGCAATAGTGAGTTTGTCTTTTTATGTATGAGCAGGACTCACAGTTAAATTTTGTCTCTAGTTGCTGCAGGAGCTGTTAGGAGAATAAAGGCAGCACTTTTTAAGATAACACAATCTTCTGTTGCTGCAGCCTTCTTACACAAGGCTTGATTTTGCTTTCTCCAATACTGAATGCCAAGTGAATTCTTTGAGTTTTAAAGACCCTTTCTGATCAGCTGTGATGAAGAACAAGACCTCTGGTCCTCAGTGCTCCCGTTGCACTGTCTGGTTGGTATGAGCAGTGGAAATGAAGGATTAGGGTAGGAATGTAGACATGGAGGATTGTGCTTCATTTCCCACTTCCAGTCATTCTGGCTAAGATTGAAAGGTACAAGACATAGGTCTGGGGCACAAAGTCAAGGAGCTGCTACTTGCTCTTTCGAGTGGCCTGAGCAAGGAGCTGAATGTAATCTTTGGCATCCTGGAAGCATGAGGGCTGCATCCTTGCAGTTGTAACATAGGGGTTATTTTCAGTGAAACTGGAAAAAGAAATTCATGCAGTATTCTTTGAAGAGTTAAGTTTTAGCTGTGATACAAACAAATTACTTGTTTCCTTATGCCTGGATTATAACAATAAGAATGCAATGATGATCTCAAAACAACTTCAGCTAGTCTATAGGTCTTCTACTTCAAGACATCTCTGTTTTCTTCAGCTCACTGTAATTAAACTTGGCTTCAAGTGAAACGACAATGCTGGCAAACACTGGAGAACTGTGAAAGTTGGGCTCCCTGCTCCTTAGTGTTATTGCAGAAAATCAACTGCTGGAACGTGAGCTCACCACACTGAATTTCTCGGTTTTTCTTTTGTCTTTTCCAGAAGGCTGAGTAATTGCCCACTCTCTTAGGTATAGAGCCTTGTGAGTGATTGTCTTGTTGCTGCCTGACAGATGCTAAACCTGCTATAAATTGTCTACTTGTTTTACCGGGCAAGTGGGGCTGCATTAGTCAGTATTTGAGCTAACAGAAATAGAAGGAATGATGTGGAATGTTCACTGGAACATGAACCAAAACCTTGGTCCTGCAAGCCTTTAGGGACTTGGCTTCGATTTGGTTTTATTTGTCCCTGATGATTTTGCAGCTCAAGTGGTAAAATCATCCCTGATTTCTCTCTACCATTGCTTACTAGATGGGAAGCCAAAGAATCAGCATGAAGGATCTGCCTTTTTGCAGGTTCCAGCACTGCCCTTTGCTGATTCAAGGCAGGCTATAGTGCAGAGCTGCTGGCTAAGCTTGGGGGAGCTGGGTCAATATACTGTTCTTAGTAAGCACAGCCACCTCTGGCAGGTGTTTTCATGTGTGCATGAACCTGCCTCGTTGGCTTTGATAAGATCATGGAACAGCCATGGAAATTCTTAATGAGAACAGAGTCTGCATTCTTCTGACCTGGTGGTCTACAAACTTGCTCTTTTGAAGTCTTCAAGTTATACTAAAACCAATGACTAAATACTGTGAAATTTTCTTTTACACTAATATTATCAAGTTGGGGACTTAATATTTGACATTTAATCATGACTGTAATGTCCTGTTTGTCTGCAAGACAGTTGCATTCTGCAGAAGGCATTGGTTAGACTCCATCAGGAAACTCTTTATTTTTGTGCATTTGCTGTTTCCTCGACTATGTTGTTTTTTACCAAGCACGTCATGATCCTTTCCACCACAGAACCTTCTGGAAAGGACAGAAAGCTTCAGGGGGGAAAGGGAGGGGGGAGGTTTTGTCATTTTAAATTTCTCACAGATAGCTCAGGGTAGCGAAACAATGAATGTTTCATTATTACCACAATAGATTAAAACATCTGCAATAAATAATGCTGATGGCTATTTGTGATGGCATGAAGTATTGTTTTTGTTCTCTTTTATAAAATTACAGCTCATTAACTGTCGTAAAGCAAAGATACCATAAATAAAACAACTAGTAGTGTTTCATTTCCCAGAAATGTGAAAGCCTGCTGTTTGAGAACTTTGAAAAGTTTGTTTTCACAGCTGGAACAGTCAACTATTGGAATATATTGGGGTCTGTCACTCCTGTGGCCAGAGAAATTATGAAAATTCAAACAAGTTTGTTTGTCCTCTTCACAAAGTTAATATTGCTCTTGTCTTCCATCTGATCATGAAGTGCTTTTTAATTAGGCCATAGGACACCTGCATTGATAGCAAGTCTGCATATACATATATATTTATATAAAGAAGTAATTTAGACGGGTTGTTATTTCCAAAAAGTCATTGGAAATCTTAGCCTAACTTTCACTAGGCTACAAACCATGGAGAAACTGCCCAGATACCCCCACACTGACCCCCATAACTTGTATTTATAGTGGTGTTTTAGGAAAAGGCCTAATCTTAAATGCAAGTTGTTTATAATAATCCAATTGGTCCTTCATCAGTGATCACCTCATCTCACCTGAGATCACAGCAGGTTTATGTGCTCTCAGTTTTCAAGCTGTGAGAATAGACTTGCAGAGCCTCACTTACCTCACAGGTGTGCAGTGACATAACTTCAGATTTGTTTCCAATTTATTTGCCATAGGCAGGCTTTTAGTAGGAAGACAAGTCTGTTTGAAAAGTGGAATGATTAAAAACATACCTCATTGTCTCAGGTTCTGACTGACAGTTCAAATTTCCAGACCCAGATTTTCTCCTGTTCGGCTCGGGATTTGTGACAGATATAATCATGTGGTGGTTATGGGACAGGCAGGAATTCTTTGTCACTGGCCGGGACATGAGCCACGTTCCTGCTGGAGCTGAGGACTGCACACATGCTGTGTCTCGTTGTGGGATGCTTCAGCCCACAGCTGTACACTGCACAATAGAAAATCCTCCTCTGGATTTAGCATTTGTCCACATTAGGGCTAAACTTGTACTTTGGCTGCAGCCATCTGTATTTTGAAACACTCTTTGTTCCTGAGGCAATTTAGGATTAGATTAAAAAAACTTGTCTGGCAGTCTGAGCCAAAGTGCTCCATTGCCTGAACAGCGCGATCCTCCAGTCCAAGGTCTAGCACATATCAGGTGACAACAAGGGTTGTGATGGGGTTTTAATTCTTTTTATTTTTGGGGGGGGGGGGGGGGGGGGAGGGAAAGGGGAGGGAGAGGTGAGAGAGAGGAAGCAATTTTTTTCTTTTTAAAAATTTTTTTAACTAAAAGCATGAAAGTAGATGCTTCTGCTACCACAAAGAGTTACTTTGTAGAATTCCCTCGCAAAGGAGAGTATGGAGACTGAAAACTAGCAAGAGCCCAAACAAGTTCTGAAAACAACATCTTTAGGACAGCACAGAAGGAGAGAAAAAACAAAGGCCTGAGCACATTTAATAAAAAGTTACCTCTGGCTAAATAAGTGTCTGTAGAATTTATAACCACATATGGGATACTGATAATTCAAGGGAAGTATCAGCCCTGTATTGAAGTGCAAAAAGTTTCTTGGACACCTGTCTGAAAGATCTGATCTTTGATCTGATTTACTGGTGAATCCTCATTTTAATATTTACTAATTTTTTTTTGAGACCATGCCAATATATAAATATTCTCTAAATTAATTAGAGTTAAGTCCATCTTGTTTCTAAGGTGCTGAGATGGAATTGGAAAGCTATAGGTACTATTTTTTCATGACAAATAATGAGGCCAAAGTGCCCTAAAGAATGAGGAGAAAACCTATTTGATAGATGCAGGCTGTCTGCATTTCCTTCTGCTAATGATGGTGATAATCCCTAGAAATTACCCTTCAGGATGTGCTGCAAGACTATTGACCCCCTTTTTTCTTTCTCTAGGGCACAGTTTTGACTTTTGGAAGTGTGGGAAAACTCTTGTGTTCTTACAAAAGTGAGGCAAAATTCCAGTTTGGTGACATCCAAAGCAGAACTGAGCACACAATATTGGTGAAATAAGCTTGGTAGGGTTTTCTTTTGATTTTTGAATAAATTAGTAATGTGATGTATCCTTTCTATGCCTTGTGCTTAAAATGCATTTCTAGATGAGGAGTTCAAATTTTCGCTGTGCTGACCACATCCACGAGCTGTAGATACAAAGAGACAGTAAAAATACAATACACAGAAAAAAATCTGTTGTTTGGAAATAAAAGCTGCTCCAAGTGAATGTTCATGCGTCAGTGCTGTGCTACACAGCTTTAGGCAGCAGTAGTGGCCAGAGCCATGGAAGGAGCCTAATCCCACTGGAACTGGTCTGAGCAGGGACTCCTTGGCTACTTCTACATCTCCAGTGATTCAGCTCTTCAGAACTAGCCAAGATATTTCTGCACACAGATCAATAAGATATGGTGCAGTGCAGATGTTCTTTGCTGTATGAAACTTGGCAAGACTGTCTAGAGTGGATTTTTAGTGGTCTGAAACTTTCTGAAAAAAAAGAGCATCTCTTGCTTCAGCAGTATCAGAGTCTTGTGAAGAATTTCCAATTTCACAGATAAAACTGGATGCAGATTTATATCCGTATTTACTTCAGCATTGAAGATGTGCTCATTACAAACGCTGAATATCTCTGATGAACAGCTTCATGTTGCATAGAACTATTCACCAATTTGTAAACTTAGAGTCCTTTGCCTTTCATTCCAGAAAAGCTGTGAAATATGGAAGGAAAGTTCCTCCGAGTAATTTATCCTTAAATAGCTTGTCACTGCAGTGCAGAACACGTGAATCTAAGGAGAACTTTTTTGTGTGCTGGTGTGATACACAACAATCCCAACGGACCATAACTTAATTTACACCCTGGAATGTGCTAGACAACCTGCCCAAATCCGGGAGATCTTGGCACTGAGCCTTCTAGCTGTGCCTTTTCTCAACCTTGCCTCGACTGTTCTGGAGTTATTTTATCTTACTCTATCATAAGAGATAGGAAGGGAGGAATCTCTAAAGGAGCACTTGTTCTTACCAAGCAGTGTGAGTGACATCTGTGAGCATGACACGCAGACACAGCAGTTCCTGTTTGCTGCAGAATCCAAGTGCTCAGAACTAATTGCAGCTGAGGTTGACTGAGGACATTCAAAACAGAAAGAGTATTTTGCATCATACAACTTGGCTTTTTCTTTTATTCATGTGGCATCCCTAAAAAACCTTCTGTGTGACACTTGGAAGAAACCTGCAGAGAAATCATGTGGGTTGCAAGAATGTGTGTGTGTGTGTGTACACAGGTTTTCATAAATGTATATATGCACAGACATACAAAATAAAAGTACAATTCATCATAGCAGAGATAAGATGCCTGAGAAGATAAAAATGGCCATTCCTGAGGGTCTAGTTTGCACTTTAATAATCCTGGAATGCCCTTAGAACTGAGGCTAACAGACTAATTGTGCATCGTGGGGTTTCATGGGTGGGGAGTGTTAAGTGTCTAGTGACAGTCATATATCTGGAATCATTTGCAAATCAGCTCTTTATGATGTGTGCAGGATACTACTGATGGTAATATTCTAATTACTATCTGCTCAAAAGTGTGCAGACTGAGGAACAAAGCAATTTGAAATGCCAGGAGGAAGGAATTTTCTCAGTGACCTACAGAGGGCAGACCAATATAACAGATGAGTGATGTGCTTGAAGTCTGTTTCTCTGAATATTAGAAACAGAGAGCACCCTGCTTATGTAGGTTTTCATGGAGAAAGAAGATTTAACTGAGGCACTATAAAATGTGACCACTTTTGCACTTTCTTGCACTACTTTGGAATATGTTCAAGATCTTTTGCTCTGTGCTAGAAATTGTGTTTAAAATTTAGTCCAAAAGTTTTTAACTTGAAATGTTTTAAGTATTATTGGACTTAACTAAAGATGTTGATAATTGAGTCTAAATTTTCAAAGATGGGCATGTACAGGACATATAGATTTGTTTGTATGTAGTTTATGCCTTCAAATTACTCCATTTTCTTAAGAATATTTCACTTATTTCTGCTGACATCCCACTTAACGTTTTGTATAAATCTAGAATTTTTTGTTTCCTCTTGAAGACACCAATAGATAAAACTTATGGTAGACTTTTTGTGATCATTTAATAAAAATCAAAAATTCCTTAGGAAGATTTTAGTCTGGAAGGGAAAAAGAATCAGACACAGTAAAGCTTTTGTTTTCCTCTTGAGTACTGAGCTTTAGTGGATGATTTGATACTCTTCTGCATCTTTAGCTCACAGAAGCACTAATTCCAGATGGGGGCAAGAAAATAGCAAAAAAGCAGGAAAAAAACAAGCTTTTTCCTTCACTTGGAGAAAAGTAAGTTATTCAGAGGGAAGAAAACAAGAAAATATGACTTTTACCAACCTTATTTTTCAATGAATATCTAACAGAAGAGACATGTTAAACCCTGTACTCTTTCAAGTGTTTTGTATTTCTTATATAAAACATAATTAAAAAGGAGTTGGAAAAGAAAAACTGTTGCGGGTCATACCCTTTCCATATTGTTTTTAAAATTACTAATGGTTAGAAAATCAAACTTGCTGTAGTTCACTGTTTTAGTCGTCTTTTTTTATGGCTGTAGATTGAAATACGCATATTTAAAATATTGTGAAGTATGGAAGTGATTACAACCTGCCGCTTAAGGCACGACTCAGGAAATTGAAGAACAGGGGCTTAAAAGTAGTCCCCAAACAATGGGCTTTGCAGACTTTCTCACAAAATGCTTCGACAACTTTTTTTTTTAAACTAGAAAATACTCAGTTTCAACCGAGTGGCTGGAAAATATTTTGCTATATTCTCGAACTGTTTTCTATTATGGAAATCAAACAAGCTTTCATGACGGATTACTCTTCAGGCAGGGAGAAAGGAATGCTGGTGGAGGCCGCACGCAGGTCTGTGGTCTGTGCTCTGCCCTACTGTCACAGCTAAGCCTGTCTGAACTGTCTTCTAATCCACAAGTGTTATTCTGGCTGTTAAAAACCTAGTGAAGCAAAAACTCCTACATCTAATTCATTTGTGCAATACATATTTAATGCAGGAGAATTGTATATGGTCTTTCTGAGCTGCTCTTGCATTGTGAAGCCATGACAGAGTTGAAGCCATGGTCTGCCCTGGCATTCTCTGTGTTATTTGTCATGTATATGCTGGGGTGGGAAAAGAAGAAATTTCCCAGTATATTAACTTCAAATGTGATAGGGAAGTGTCTGGTTGCATAATACCTGCTACAAAGATGAAATGTGGAAGAGGCTGCAAAGGTTGCTGCTTAACTTTGCCATTTATGAATTTAAGAGCCTTGCTCTCTCTGTTGTAAGAGAGATGTTATTTGAGGAAAACTGTTTTGAAGATCTGCCTGTATTGGAAATTCACATAAGAATGCTTGGGGGATGTGTGGGAAAAATGATGCTTCATCCCTAATATCAGGGTGATATATGCCCAGCTGCTGGTTAGGTTGTTTTTGTTGGTTTCTTTTATTTTTTTTTCTTTTTTCTCTTTCTTTCTTTTAAAACCTGGAAATTATATTTAATGGGAATGAAAAGGGGGAGATATAATCTTGCTTTGAAAATGGTTTCTGTCATGACACAAAGCTTTGCTGTCTCCTGAGGTTTCTCAAACACCAAAGCAGCAAATGAGACTAAGTAATTAAATGCGAAAACTGATGAAATAAGTTCTGCACGTCTTTGCTGGTTCATGGGAGGGGGCTTCTGAATCAATGCTAAGGTGATGAACTGGCATCATTCAAAGAGAACAGCACACTGAAACCTTTTGTTTTAATGAGTCTACAGTCTGTGACTTCCAGCCTCAGAACTGAGAGTTCAGGTAGGTAAAACTGGACTTGTATCTTCTAAAAGTATGAGAGTGTGAGAAGAGACAGGGGTTCTGACCTGTTTTCTTTCTTCTTCAGACTGCAGAAACTCTGCTTTGTGTGCTCTATGCCAGCACAGAGTATCCTTACAGCAACAACTGTATAGGCTGAGTTGCTTTGAAAGGTAATACTTAACAATGTGCTTTCTGTATAATATGACCTAGCAGTTACGAAACACGAGGTTGGTGAAGATTATAGGAACAGCTGTCTGCTTTGTGCCACTCCCACGCATTCCCCCAGCCAAGCCTGGAGGACCTGACAAAGCCAGGCATATTGCAGCTGAAACCTTTTCTTTGTGAGGATTCATGTATACATAAAGAAGTCAAAATAGATTCAGCAGTAGTGAATCACACTTCTTTATAGTTTACTCTGGCTAGATTACCATTACTCCAACATCCTTAGTTTGCAAGCAAAAAATATGTGCTGCTGCCTTTTTCAAGCTACTCTGGGGAGGCATTTCCCCAGGCATCTATCCAGGGAGAAAGAGAAATTGAACCAGGATCAGTTCTGTTATTTCTCTCCAAAAAAATTCATTTATTTAGAGTGCAGAGAAAGTGTAAAACAGTTTTGGTTTTTTTTTTTTGTGCCTTTGATTTTATTTTTGTTTTATAACAGTAAGTATGAGCTCTGAGCATGTAGTTTACTACATACATATGGACAGCTGCACCTGTGTGGAGCCACGCTGACTTCAGTGAGGCACCATGTGGGCACAGCAATCTGCCCACCCATACGTTGTAAATCTCAGAATGAGGAATTTCACTTGTTTATGTAGTGTTCCTGAAGGAGTAAGGTATTGGAAAGTGCCTGTAGGGTGTCAGCAGGTGCCATATGCATTTCCCCCCACAGTCTTAATAATGCACACCATTCCTGACCTGTAACTACTCTCCCTGTGCACATGGTGTGCAAGCTGATGGCCATCCACGAGTGTGCTGCTTGCATTGAGGTAATGTCAGAGCAAGTCCTGCTCTGCTTACTCCAGCTTGTAGTTGATGTTATAAGCCAAATGAATAGAATGCAATTTCTAAACCTTAATCTGTTTAAAATTAAATACACTGGTATTTGTTGGTATTTTCTTAGCTGTGTTTTTTGTTGTTCTTACTGAAATTCAGTTTTTGCCCGGGTGTGTGGTTCAGGAGACAAGTTGTTATTTACAGCAAGGTAGGAACTAAAGACACTGAACCATAAAGGGAAAGCAGCACTGCTAATGCAGCTTGCAAGAGAACACAAGAAACTGCATCCACATGTTCTAACTGGGTTGTGCAAACTTATATGTGTTTTATCCACCTTAGATAAGAGTCACAAGTCTGGCTTGCTTGGGTACCACCGTCAGAGGAGGCTGTACCTAAACAGCAGCTGTTTGTGCCTTCAGCCAGGCCTCACACACGCAGGACAGTAGTCATGCCTTCTGCCCCAACTCTCTCCTCCCAAGTATCAAACCTGCATCAAAAAGTTTGCAGTATTCTTTACTGTGCATGGCTTACTCTCCCTTCAGGCTATCATCATTCTGTCCTGACTGCAAGTAAGCTAGATCTACTTCAAAGCAGTTTTGGTTTTGTTTTTTACTTATAGAGGTATTAAAACAATAACATGCAAATGTGACATGGGGCTGAAACAACAGTTGGAACTTTTTCATGTACCTGAGTTTCACTTTGGTTTTAAGTTTGTGTCAGGCTTGTCTCAGGTTTGTTTAATTATTTAATCAGGATTAAAAACTGCTCTCTGTTAATAATCAAGGGTATCAAAGAGGGCTGTATCAAGTTTCTATGTTTTGAGAAGACTGCAAATCATTTTCAGGAGGCAGGTAACTAAATACATAGTCTTCTGTGTCTTTTTCAACTGAAATTTCAGAAGAGTCTGTTTATCTGAAGATGTGAAGGAGATAAAAGTATCAGTAACCTCTATAACAGACTTTGGGTTTGCAAAGGCATACTTCTTGTCACGAAAGGGTTAACATCTGTGAGGAAGCATGCATTAGATTTTTTAGTCAACCAGCCCTGAGATTGACCAAAATGCTTTCAAACACTAACAGATCAAGTTTTATTACAACATAAACTAGACCATTTAACCCTTTAAATAACTCAGAAAAACTGGAATGTCCTTTGGGAGGCAGAATGAAAACGCCAAGGGCTTAACAACAACGGTCTCCCTCATTTTAGTGTCCATGCAGAGTGTTCCTGGCCCTGGCACTGCTGGGAGCCGGCCGTGCTCCTCACCCCTGTCCAGCAGGAGGATGGACACGCTGCCCGCTTCCCTCAGCAGTTGTGCTGCTGTTCTGGAGCAGCCTGCAAGCTGTGTTCTGTGTTTTCATCTTCAATAGTCACTTTCTGTTATAACCTTTAGGCACTAAATTCTGCTGCGTTCTCTCAGAGAAATTCAAAGAAACTCTGACAAGACTCTGGTACTGTAGTTTTGAAGAGCAGTATGTGCATGACTATAGTTGAGCAATTCCTTTGATGCTTCCCAATTATCCTGTAATATGCCTGTGATTTAATTTCCATTAAATGTCACTAGCAGATTAATCTCTCTTAAAATGCTGAACAGGCAAACAAATTACTGCCTTATTATCAAGTAATTTTAGCGTGGGTTGAAAAGATCTTAAAGCAAGTTGATCTCGTTCTAAATCAAGGATACAACCTGATAGGCAGGTTTACAAGTAAGGGGCTGAGAACTTTAAATATTTGTCTTTTTTTTGCAATTGTGCATTGTTGCTTGTCTGAATAAATAATTATCCTCTATATCTGATAGGGGAATAGAAGATCACACCTTGTGTGAAGGATTACTATGGTGTATGCAGTAAGCATTTCTTTCTTAAATAGGCTTTTTTTGGAGTCCTGTTTGATACTTAGATTTTTCTCCAAAACTGTTTTTGATAGGCTCAGTTATACCCAGCTTGGGTGGCTGCAGAGTTTTACCATGTGACCCTGAATGTCTAAATCACTCTGGAATATTCTGGTTGTATTTTTTTTTCCATAGATCTTTATGCAGTGTTGTGTTTGTTTTGTTCCTGCTGGTTTTTTAGTCAAAATACTGAAGACATTTTGTTAGAACAAAATGTGGAATTCAGGGGAACAAAGTGATAAACTGCCTTTATAGGTATTTTCCAAAGTGCAAGAGTGCATTCCAGCAAAACCAATAGTGACATCTTGAAGGAGCATTACTTCTATGTAACAACTGCCATAAAAGAGTGTTTTTCATGGACATCTGTACAACAATTGGAATATGCACAGTAATTTTCTTGTTTCTGTTTGGCTCTTGCTGGTTTCCATTGGGAGTGCTCTTGGTAGTATCTTGGGGTATCTCTTGGTAGTTCAGTTCTACTTGAACTCTGTATGACATTTTAAGGAAAATGAAGCAGTTATGATCTTTGCCTAAGTAAAATTCCTTTCTATTTTTCAAACCATACTTCTACAGTTTAACTTTTTATGTTATAGCCAGATAGTGTCACAAATTCGGTAATATTCAACTTTTTACTTGATGTTATTCTTTTCAAGGGTGATGTGCTTATCAAAGGGACGTTACTAGAGTGATAAGCGTAATATCAGATGTAATGTTTCCTTTGTTTAACATCAGTGCTCTGGGAAAGAGTAGAAACTGTGATATGAAAAACTGCTGAACTCCATACCCCAGAAGAAACCAAGGCCTCTTTTATCATAGGGTCAGATCACATTCAGCAGTGGCAGACTTTGATACTTAAACCACTGGAGTCTTGTTCACAGTCACCTTGCTGCACTTTGGTTAATAATATTTATACTCTAATTTCTGTACCAGATGGAGGTAGTCTATATACACACAGTAGAGAAGGGGGTAAAATGCAGTCTGTGCTGCCTTCATTCCTCACAGCAATAATTCCAACAGCAAAGAGAGCTAGACTGGGATTTGGGAACCTGTCTTGGAAATCCCCATCAGTCCACAGTGATGGCTGATGTGCAAAATGAAAAAAAGGATTTTGAGAACTGTATCTGATGGTCTTTCATGTGGTGCTGGTAATGGGGAATTTAGCATGGCAGGACAGTAAATCATGTCATGTGTGATTGCATGTTACATTACTGCCTTTCCATTCCAATATTGTACAACAAGGAAGATATTTATTGTATCACAGGAGAGACTTTAGTGTGTTTGAATTCCATATTCCTAGCATGGAAAATTATTTGCAAGACTACTGTAGTATACCTTGGACACTGCTGCATTTTGTGTGTAAACTGCGGAAATACTAACAGCGACTTGAGGTGTCCTGACTCCTCCTCATACATCACCCTTAACTTTAATCACTAACTTCAGCCTTGCCTTTGTTTTTGGAGTCAAGTGAGAAGTTTGGTATGTTCTTTATGCCCCACATGGCGCAGGTCCCGCAGCTCGCAGCGGGAGGCCGGGCTGCTCGGGGTTCAGGAGGTCATTCCACTCGAGGAAGTGCTCTTGCTTAATGGGCACTAAGGCAGGATTCCTCTCTTTCAAAGCAGTTGGAGATAAGCACTCTAGGACCCAATTGGGGTTGTTTCTCTCCTGATTAGAGGGAACGCAGAAGCACCATCTTCGTAAGCTTTAGCAAGGGGCTCTGATTCATGACCATCAAAAAGAAAAACCCACTACCTTTTTTCAGCTTGAATCTCGAGTGAGTTAGGCTTTTCTCACATGTACATGAAAACATGTACAATGAGTGAAACACATTTTTTTCTGTACCTTGCCAGAGTTCTCTGGGGTTTTTTTGGTTTAACTGATTGTTTCCTGCACTTATTATTGAGATGTGTTTGATATAAGCCCTGGGTTTGATATTTACTGAACAACTGCATGCTTAATGTCTGGATTTCTGCTTTATGGGAGATGATGTTCATGCCCATTATGACAGTTCATCTGCTCTCTGGAAAATAAAGCAACTCTGATCAACTGCAGAAAGGAATAGGTTCTGTAGTGCATTTTATTAATGATTGCTTACTACAACTGTGTCTACATGAGGAAAGAGTTTGAAACTGAGACTACTTTTGTGCTTTCTATTAGAAATACATTCCTGCTATTTTAAGTATCTTGGCTACACCTACTACTTCTAAACTAAGCAGCCTATTCCTGCATGTATTTTTCATGTGCACAATTAATTGCTCTAATAATAAATTAGAGCCTATTCCTGCATGTATTTTTCATGTGCACAATTAATTGCTCTAATAATAAATTAGCCCTCACAGGAGGAAGTTGTTCAATTTGAAGTTATTTGCAAGCAATATGTATGTAAGGGCTTCTCCTGTGAGGTCCTAGGCAAAGGGAAATTTTTGTATTATTAGGTGTTTGTCACACATGTTTCTTCATTTATGAACTTCTTTTCGTAGAAATCTCTTAAAGGAACTAAGCAGGAAGTTAAAACAATGCTGGACTGTACTCAATGAAGCCAAGTTTTTGAGCATAAAAAGCAGGCTTATAGCCAAGAAGAGACAGCTTAAGACAGCTTCTGATATCCCCCTTTGAGATGATGAGATATCAGTTCATTAAAATATCTTGCTTTGCAGGGAAGGATCAGGAAAATGCCTTGGCTACAGGCTGATGCCAAATGATATGGAATGTATCTGCAGAAACTGGTCTGTAATTGAACTGAAAGTACAGGTAGCGTGGAGCCCAACTCATGACTTGATGTGAAGATGTGTTTTAGATCAGGCATTATGCAAAAAAAAAAAAAAAAAAAAAAATCTTCATTTCACTCAGCCTCTGTGTGTGCTGTTGGTCAGAGGAGAAGTCAATGCTGTCTGGTGAGGAAATGTTCCCCATGTCACTAGAAATGGCTTATGAGTGGAAGAAAGGATTTTGGGACTGTGACTGAGGCCAAAGTTGGGAAAAGACTCTTGGAGCATTCCAAGAATGCATTGAGAAACCAAACAGGGCATTGTTTGGGGCATTTTTAGCACATCTGGCCATTTTGAGCATGTTAACTGGTTACCATGTTGGCTGTAGTAGTATCTGTAAGATTCAGCTCTCCCTCTATATATTTAAGCAAATATCTTTTGCTTCAGAGGAGATCACAGCCTTTCAACCTCCCCAGTAGCAGAGGAGCCTCCAAGTTCAGGTGTCTTGTACAGCCTAAAGCTCTGCAGTACTGAGTGCTTGTCACCTACAGACCTACTCCTGAATTTGTTTCCCTTTCTGTAGATCCTAATAAGTATTTGCCTCTGGAGCTTCTGATGTGCAGGGAAGTAGCAAAAACCAGTGATGATAATAAGCACCTGTGTCTTGCCTTTCACCTGCGTTTTCTGTCCTACCTTTATGCTCTCCTCAAATTTTATGGACACCAGTAATGAAACAATTAGAGACAATATTCTTTCTTCTTGCCAAATGTAGACATGCTCCATCCTTATCTCTGCTGGTCTGTTGCTCGTCCATCATCTTCCATCTGCAATGAAGGACATTTTGAATTTAAGAAAATGGGATTGATTAGGAACATAGACAATGTTTTTATTTTTCTGTATAGGAAATTGAAACATGAAAACATATGTAAAGTTTATATGTCTGTAAGAAAGTGTTACTCCAGGATAAAGGTAGTGCTAAAACCAAATCAGTATGTGTACATGATTGTGAATGTGTGCTAAAGGAAAATTCTTCTAAAAAGCCAAGTGATTACTTGCCTCTTATCATGCACAGTTTTACCTTCAAAATCTAGATTTTTGACTGAAAAAATCTTCATTATGAAACTTTCCTGCTGATTTTATTTTTAGGAAAAATATGTTTTTAAAAAACCAAAAAACTAATTCTTATTTTAATAAATACCATCCTCCCCCTGCCAAATGTGTCCAGACTTAACCAGCAATAGAAATACTACAGTAAGAGTATCCAAAATCATTCATTTGGAAAGAACGTGAATGATGTTACAGGAACAAACAGGTTACAAGAACAATTTTTTTTTTTTTTTTTCATTTTATGAGCAAAACATCCAGAAGGTGCACTGAGGAAAAATTATTTTTAAATAACTTCACTCTTGGGGCTTAAAGATAGCCCTAAATAACTGTGCACTGTTGTTTAGGTTATAACTATCACTGACTTTGGAAATACTACCCAGGGTGCACATTTGTGGTTTGGTTTTCCCATGATACAGATGTGGGACGCTCATGAAAATAATAAAATGAAATTATTTAATTCCTGATTTTATTTTTTTTTAAGATTACTTGATGGTTGAAGACATATTATAGTTATTACTTATGTATTTAGTTTACATTAACCAGCCTCTCTATGGGGTCTGGACGTTAGGAAAAGGAAAATCTTGAGGTATGGAGGTTAATACTGGGGTTTTTTGTTTTGGAAGTACTTTAGCAGATAAAGATGGAATTTCTTGAATTCAATAGTGGAAGAAGAGTAGTAAATAGAATGCAATTTTCTTTAATTCATATGTCTATTGGGAAGTAACCTCTGTGAATAAAAATTACTGCTGATCATAAAGTAATCCCATGTATACAAGCAGCTGTAAGACTCCTGATGTCTGTTTCTGGTTAAGGCAGAGGCCTGCTGTGTAACTTCTTCCAGCTTTGTTATTGTTCAAGGTTCTTTCTTTCTTGAAGGGAAATTCACTCATATAAAGAATTTTCAATCTTTTAGAACTTCATGGCGAAATATTGGTCCCAGTGCTAGTAAGGAGGGTTTAGACTGAAAGAAATGGTACTTGTTTTACAAAGCAGAAGTTTGAAGGAGGCACCAGCAAGTCAGTAATATTAAGAATCACAAATTCTTATTAAAATACTTCAAGCCATTATTTATGGATGCTTTAAATACATTGTATGGTCTGTGTGTTAGCAGTAATTTCTCCAGGCTCCTATCCAGTGGCAAACATGGTGAAACTTTCAGATTCTCTGTTTTTCCTCAAACTTTAGACAGCTGTCTAGGAATTATGAGATTTAGGAATGCAAAATTTTGTGACTAATATGTGAATAATTAACAGTAGGGTTAATATCATGCATTCAAATTAAACCTAACTGTAAGCATGTTTAAGAAAAGCTTCTTTCAATAAATCATTTTAAAAAAATATTAGTTCTATTGAGCTATATGAGGTTTGAAACTCAAATGAAGATGGTTGCAAGGTGTGCAAAACTATGAAGACCAAGACTGGGATCCAGCTTAACTTGTTTTCTGTTTATGCCAAGAAAGGCCCAACAGCCTAGACTGATGTTCGTCCTATCTGACAAAGATTTGATAGCCATTTTTAACAATGAAAACCTTACATTTTGTTTCACTTTGGTGAAATGATTGCTTTGTTCAGTATTGACATTCCCCACAACTCCACAAAGAAAACCCAGTTTAACCCAGTCTTTGATAATGAATCTATGAAAAGTTTCTATTCTAAAATATCCTGATTATAATAAATATACAAGAACTGGCTATTGATACTGCTGATAAAAGTCTCTGGGCATGAATTATTGGTGGCATTACTGCATGCAAGAGGAATGTACAAGTAAATTTTATCAATGCTCCTTCTTTTCTTCAAAAAAATGACTTAATCTGTGCCAGAAGTTGCCAAATTCGTGTACAGTGTTTGCAATTGAATTCCCAGCAGTTAATCTGAGGACAAGAATGAAAAGACAGAGCATCACTTTTTTTTGTTTACTAAAATGAAACCAATAAATAACTAAACCCCAGATTTCCCAGGTGAAATAGTTTTAATTTCAAAATACTTAACTTTTCTATGAATATAAAGAAGTCAGGATTACCCAAGTAAAATATCTTGTTTTCAGCAGCTCTGTTCTTCCTTGTGATTTTTGTATTCATATATCTTGAGTGTTGAGTTTTTGTTTCCTTTTTCTTGAGAAGTCCAATGCAGGGAGAAATGCATTGGTACTCTGTGTTCAGGGCAAAATGACCTGCATGTTGTCAGTGGCATCTGCTCTTAAGACGCTTCTGGTGTGATTTTGTTCTGGTTTTCCTTTTAGAAATCAGTTAGGTAGCTCAAAGATCAAGCGTGTGTACTTCAGTGTGCCTGCCAGAACGCACAAGCTCCAACGTGATGTTTCCACGCTAATGACAGATCATTGCTAGATGAGAGGTCAGGAGTGAGCCTTGTGTCAGGCTGAGTGCAGGCCTGCTGGTGCATGTCCCGTGGTGGAAACACCACCCTTTGTACTTGGAGTAAGCTGGCAGTTTGTGTTTGCTCAGGTATTATTGCTCAGCCAACAAACAAAAACTCGTGAAGCCATGGTAGCTCTCTGGTGTGATCACCTGTTTGTACCTAAGTGTATTATTTGCTGTTCCCACACGTACCTAAAATTCCCATCCAGGTTCTTACATGCAACTCAGCTAGAACAGCACCTTTTTATTTTTTCCTTTTCTTTTCCTGCAAGCTTTGATAAATATTGTTTTTCTCTGTTCAAGTGCGCTGTGTTGACTGTAGTAAGGATTTGGATGGCAATATAAGCAGCAATAAAAAGGAAGATTGAAGTGATGACTTTGAAGTTCATATTGCAGCTAAATATGAGATATGAGGGCATTTAGATAGTGTAGTTCACAGTCTGTATCCTTACTCTCTCCACATTTCAATGTTATCCCTCTGTATTCAGATGACTGATAGAAATGATTTTATAATGCACTGTGGGTTCATGCTTGGTTTCATTGTGATCCCCCATCCCTCAGACCTCTTCAGACTATGGCTGAAAAGGTGCTGGTTAGTCACTTGGTTGTGTTCCAACAGGAGCAACAAAATCAAGTGCCTTTCAGGTCTGTAAGGGAGGAAGATGCTGTCGAGACCAAATGACATTAATTCTGTTTTTTCTATTCTAGAACTTGCACTCACCACTCCCTGATTTACTTTAATGAAATTTGAAACATCTGTATTTTCATCATGGAAATATCTCTCTATGGAGATTAATGTAAACTCAATAATAAGTAAAAAACCAAACCCATTATACATATTACTTTCTAGTATTTGTATAGAAAATAAATCTTTAAAAGGAGAATTTAAATTTTGATATGATAGTAATTTTTGGAAATGCATTGTGTACCTGAAAGCTTAGTTACATAAGGAGTAGCTAATTCTGAGAAAATCAAAAAGTTGGCATTGTTTTCTGGTAGAACAACCATAGTGGTAGAAACATTGGCCAAATATTTGCAGCCGTCTAAGTGAGAAAGTGTAAGTAACTGGATATCTTCTCATCTTGCTTCTCGATTCTCTGTTTTGAGGGATTATGTGGTTCAGGGTATGTAGTCTAGAAGCAGTCAAATGTTTTTATGTTCTGCAGAGTCAGTGAGGCACATGGAAGTCAAAGGACTATGCAAAAGTGTTTGATATTAGAACTTCCCTAACATTTGTCACCTCTCTTGAGCTTGGTACTATACTGTTTCATCTTAATGCATTTTAGTACACTAAATATGCTGTAGATCTGGGGGTTTTTCTAATATAGCACAAACATATGGAAGAAGAAAACTTGCTGTCTCCTTGTACATCCTTCAACAAATACATGGGTGCTGTTTACCCAGGCATTTTTACACAGGAGCCCAAGAGTAAAATGAAATGGAGACAGTCTCACCACGAGGGAGATTCATCCCAAGAGCCTGTTTCTGCAAATGCTATTAGATGGAATGTAACCTCCAGATGTTGTCTCATGCATTTAGCTCATATGCAAAGCATTCCGTTAGTAATATGATTCCACAAGAAACCATAAAACAAGAATAAAATAAAACCCAACCAGAGATGGTAAAAACTTGTTTGGTTTTAATTGCCCCTTCTCTTCCTATTTTCAATTCAAAATTCTTTTATTTTGCGCTTGAGGCCAGGATGTTCTTGCTGAGGTTTTCCCAATTAGTACGGTGGGCTTTTAATTGAGTCATCTCAGATAATGGGGAGTCAGCTTGGGAGTCAGTTTGTGTCTTCTAGTTTGACAAAAACATTATACAAATTTTTACCTTCAGTTGTATGATACTTTGTCTTTTGAACATACAAATTTTAAAATATGAAATGCAAAGCATCCTTTAGACAGTGCTGTAAGGATATCTTGGAGGATAATGCATGATAATTGTAAAATCATGATGTTATCAATGATCACCTCTGCCTTGTCAATACTGAAGTCTCCATCTCTGATATTGAGTAAATAGTTGAAGGATCACTATTAGTTAGGCTTCGCAGTTCGGCATGGGGCATCATTTCCCATTCTTCCCAAAGCCCTTCATGATGGAATGCACCTGATCCATGAGGCATGTGCAAACATCTGTGAAAGCCCCAAAAATGCGACAATGTTGAAGAGTGAAAAGAACAAACAGAGAAAATGGAAATTCAGAATATGTCTGTGTAAACTGGAAGTCAAGCAAAAAGACATAGTTATATTGTACTAGAGACTTGTGTTGCAGCAGACTTTTATTCCTGGTTTGAAGTAGCACAATGTAAATGTTTGTTCTCAAAGGCTACATTTAGAAAAAGAAATTAACCTACAGTTTTGTAAGCCCTTTTACCTCCCCCACAAAATATCCCTTCTTCTCACCATTCCTCCAAGAAGGAGGAAGAGTTAAAAATGAGGGTTATTCACCTCTTCTTTTGGAGGAGTTAGCTGGGTTCTGGTCATGTCACAACCTTGTAAGTTTAGAAGCCTGATATTTGACATGATTAACAAAATGCTTATCTTAACACCAGCTGTGGCATGGAAGCAAACATTCCCATATTTGCCTGCAATTCTTCACCAGCAGAAAATGTTTGGATTTCTTTTTATAATTTGTATTTCTTTTTATAACTTGGTATTACAAATGGTTACCTAGGCCCAATGTATTTTCATTATACAAGGTACTGTGCAAATATTGGAATAAATGATGAGAAGAACATTTATAATAAGAAAAATTGAGCTTTTATGCAATTCCTGGAAAGGTTTACATAGTCTAAACTACTCTTCCATGTATTCACTTGTGCATGAACTTCTCACAGAAGACTTGTTGCTCCAGAAGCATGTCTGAGATGAAGTCCTATTGCCTTGTATTATGAAACACTCATGGGCCTGTAGGAGTGGGATCTCTTTGTTCAGCTTGGGAAGGCAGGTTTAATAACTTACTATTTTGTCTGACTAATTTCTACTTCCTGAGCTGAATCAGGTATTAGTATTAGTAGTTAGAAAGACAGGTAATAGTTGCCTAAATAATAAAGGAGAGGTTGAGTCATAAGATATTAAAAAAACTCTCACACAGTTTTAAGTAAAGAAGGAAAAAAACCCCACAAAAAGACAAAATCCTGCAATATTCCCATGCTTAATGATGAAGGTCAGACTTATACAAAGCAGGCACTTTCAATCTGATATAGTACTGTGGTGTTGATAAAAGTTATAATTTTGGTGGTGAACTGAAATAAGCCATTATATCAGGATGAAATGCTGCAGTACTGCTGGGCACACTGATATATTATATTGTATTGTCAGTCAATCTTTTAGACACGTTTCTTTTCCCAAATATTAAGAAAGAGTGAAACATCATCTATTGTATGCAAGATAAAATTGTTGCTCTAATGTTAATTTCCCTATGTATTAATCTCCCATTATATTTAGATTTACATTTTTATTGGTTTGGACATCATTATTTTTGTATGCTGTGGCACTGGTTTTTTTTAATTGCAACTTTGTGCTTTCAAGCATAGCCATTTTCATTTGAAAGGGATATACTGAAAATGTGCTAAAGAGACCCAATTGTTATACAATGCTTTCCAAAGCTTTTTTGCCAGGATTTAGTGGCCAGCCCTCTCATATGACCTGGAGGGAAACAAGTATAGATCACCCAAGTAGGAAATATTACATGGGAAAAGTACTATTCTGACTTTGCTTTTAAAAATCATTGTGATTTACCTTGTACTCAAGTCACTTAAGCTGTGTGGGTTTGCTAGGAAGGGTTTGTTGCACATTTCAAGTGAGCATCTGGCACACATGCAACTGTGCCATATGCAATCATGGTGTCTTTAGAAGGTGAAAGGCCAGTGTAGTGGTAATTTTGCCCTCTTTGCACCAGATGTTAAAGCTCTGCAGTGTCCCTGAGTGACCATTAGATCACAGGCAGCTGGGATTGGAGGTTTATGTTTAATTTATTATCACCCTATTAATCTATCTGACTGTCAGAACTCTCTCTTCCTCATCATTTCCAGAAGTCCTTATATTTAAGGACAATTTAATTTCCCTTATGATGGATCAGTTTTATTTTTGCTCAATATTTACATAGATGAGCCCTGGCATCCATTTTGTGGGAATAGCATTGAGAGTGGTAATATATAAATCTAACAACTCATCAAGCTTTAAAACACACCTGAATTTATTTTATGCTCCATGTTATGGATTAAAACACATTTCCTTGATCACCTTTGTGTTTAAAAAAAAAAAGCAATCCAAACCAACAACAACTAAACCAAAATACAAAGCAAACAACAAAAAACCCTACAAAATAAATTAAAAATCCAGTGTGCCTCCCCTGTCTTCCATTGTAGGTAATTTTTTAATTCACAAGTATATTTAGATTTAGTCAGTATGTTTCCTGTACTCTTGGCTGGAGATGGCTTATTTAGTTTTGCATTTGTGTTTTTATGTGGGCGAGGAAGAAAGGGAGAGGGACTGCTGGGGGAAGGAATTGATGATGACAACTGTAATAAGGGAAAGAGGCTTGGCATTTCCTAATGGTAATTCTTGGAATAGTTTAAGCTAACAGTGGAGAGAAATTGACAACACTGTTCTAATTTATTTTATCATCAATATGTTTTCTTGCTTCAGTAGTTCATAAGCAAGTTTATTAGCTTATTGGCTTAAACGCTGTGGTCTTGACTAACTAGGAGAACAAAAAGGAAAGAGATATTCCATATATTTGGTCCCTGTATTTCTTCTCCCACATCCCTGCCTATTGTCATGCCAAATATTTGTGTCACTGGGGATAAAAACCTGCTTTTTATTAGTTGTATTTTCCCCATCAAGTTAAACTTTAATCAGAATGGGACTTTCACTACACTGGTAAAGTGATTGCAGAGTCTGCAGAACTAAATTATTCTTGCTGCTATTCTGGCTTCTGACATCCACCCCCTCCCCCAGTCAGTGCCAAACCTGCAGACCAGCTCTTGTAGGAACAGGTGACGAGTGACTGGATGCTCATCCCAGGAAGTCACACAGCACCTCCAATGGATCATGTTGTCAGTAAGTCTCTCCTGCTCTCCTAGACATAGAAATGCATACTCCCACATTCACTTTTTGAGCTTTGGGTTCAGCGTGCATGTGTCCAGCATGCTGCCTTCAAAGACAGCTCTGAAAGTTTTTACTGAAAAAAATCCTGTGCTCTTACCTCTGGCAGGCTTGTTCTTTACCAGCTCAGAGGCCTGTGACCACCAGCACAGTCCACTTGGAGCTGGTGGCATTCGGGGTCATTTCTGTGTCCAGCCCTGTTCTACTCATCCCTTGGTGACCTGGATGGAGGGACAGAGTGTACCTGCACCAAGTCAGCTAATACAAAACTGGGAGGAGTGGCTGGCACACCAGAAGGGTGTGCTGCCATTGAGAAAGCCCTGGATAGGCTGGACTGTGGGCAGAAAGGAACTTAATGGAATTCAACAAAGGCAAATGCAAGGTCCTGAACCTGGGGAGGAATAACTCCAGGCACCAGGATGACCTGCTGGAAACTGCCCTGCAAAGAAGAACCTGGGGGTCCTGGTGGACAACAAGCTGTCCATGAGCCAGCAGTGTGTCCTTGTGGCCAAGAAGCCCAATGGTATCCTAGGGTGCATTAGGAAGAGCATTGCCAGCAGATTGAGGGAATTGATCCTGCCCCTTTTTTCGGCCCCAGTGAGGCCTGACCTGGAGTGGTGTGTCCAGTTCTGGAGTCAGGTACAAGAAAGACAAGGAATAACTGGAGGGGGTCCAGTGGAAGGTGATGAGGGTACTGGAGCATTTCTTATGAGGAGAGACTGAGGGAGCTGGGGCTGTTTAGCCTGGATCTCATCAATTCTTGCAAGTTTCCTAAAGATGTGTCAAGAGGAAGGGACCAGATTCTTTTCAGTGGTGCCCAGTGACCCAACAAGAGGCAACGGGCACCAACTGAAATACAGGGAGTTCCCTCTGAATATAAGGAAAATCTTTTTTTTAGTTTGTAGGTGATAGCACTAAGGCTGCCCAGAGATGTTGTGGACTCTTCTCTGGAGTTGTTCAAAACCCATCTCAAAACTTTCTTATGCAATCCATTGTGGGTGAACCTGCTCTAGCAGGGGGATTGGACTGGATCATCTTGAGAGGTCCCTTCCAACCCCAACCACTCTGTGATTGTGAACTACTCTTAGAGCATTAAGTGCTTGGCACTGTCAGCTGATGCTGTGAAATTAGAAATGTATCTAAAACAATACTGTTGAAGTTTCAACAGGACCAAAAGGAACATATATATATATATGTGTGTGTATATAAAAACTAATAAAATACAGCATGAGTTCTGGGGTTTATTACTGGAGTATAAACTTGTACTGTATTTTGTTAGTTAATATACATTCAAGAAAATCATTCCCAGTGATTTGTAATGATAATTTTTATTTACCCTTTACCCAACAAAACATGAATCCTTCCATACATTTTTTTTTCTGTGCTGAATGGCAGTAAGTATGGCATAAAACTGGTGAAAATATTTTTCTCCTTTTATGAAACTTCCTGTAGTGAGGTCACATTATCTTAAAATAGTGAGTTATTTAACTTTTAAAGTTTACAGCAATGTTTTGTGAAATGGGTGATCTCATTATTCAAAATATATTTGTGTCAATTTATATTAAGTTGCGTGCATGAAATCTGGTAAATGTTCTGTTTCTTCAAATATTATGACACACTCTTAATAGAGAGCAGAGAGCAGGCAAAAATCTGCACAGATACACAATGACTCATATTTTTTCTGGGGTAAAGATTACCATGGCATCCTGTGTGTTTAACCCAATAAATATTATATTTGTGTAATTACTTGCAAAATATTTTGTAGATATTTTAATTGTGACCATTTTAATGCAAGTAAGATTAAAATTTTCCCCAAATTAGCACTTGCAACTCACTTGGGTCAGTAACAAAACTATAATTACTGTTTAACATATCTACAACCCCTTTAGTTCACATGCTTTAGTTTAATTCTTTTTATACAGATGCTATGGTAGTAGCTAAATATTTCTCTTCCTCTCCTGCTCAAGATTTCCATGTTCCAAAATAGATGGAATTCTGGGAGCTATAGTAATGGAAGCTTTGCAATTGAGGACTTTCGTTCTTGTAAAAGCACCTATTGTGATGTATAGAGGAGGAAAAAAACCCAAAGAAAATGCAGAGCTTTAAATTCAGAGAGGTGTGGCCTTGATAATTAAGCATGCACTAGTATTTGGGGTTTTTTTAAAACAAATTGGTCTTACTCTGATCTAGTCTCTTATGCTGACTCAGGTAATTATTGATTAGCTCTGATTTCTGAAAAATATCTCACCACAACTTTTATTCATTCTTAAACTTTAATTACAACAGCAAGATTTCTGATACTATGCCTTTACAAGTGAAGTTATTCAGATACTCCTAACTTTTATAAACCTTGGGAATTAGCTAAATTAGCTATATCTGGATAGATGCAAATTATTTTTGCTGTGATACAGAATACATTTAAAACAATCCATTAGCACATAGGACTTACCTCTTCATTTGCTAAGAACATGAGATGTGCAGAGAGTGAGGTTTAAAAACTACAGCTCCAGTCTGAAAACTGTGCTACTTGTCTGTAGTACAGACAAGCCTTCTGTGAGTGGCCCAAGCTGACTCTTTGAGATAAAAGTCTGTATTTTTGAGAAGAGTAAAAGCTCTTGGAAAATGCTTTTCCTAGCCAAAGCATTTGTAGGCATATTGTACACAATGACAGCTTTTGAGTCTGTATTTATAACACAGAGGAATCCTCAGTTTTCACTGGAGTTACAGCCAGTGCATGAGAATCATTGGGGGATTTTAAGGGAGATTTGTGGTCAGAGTAGTTGGGTATGGAATAAATCTTAACAGCACAATATTGTAGCAGTATTTTTTGTTAACTAAGTTTTTGAGATTTGCTAATTTTTCGTTAGTACACGTTGTTATGAAAGTTAGTTATGGAAATAAGGCTTTTGGTATACAGTACTAGCTAATTCTGAGGAATGTCTGCTATAATTTTTGCCTCGGTAAGGGGAAAAATCATATTGGTCTTTTAATATCACCCCAAAAATGTGATACAGAATAAAAATCAACTCTACAAGTTAGAAGAAGGAAAGGGTATTAAAATGGAGGTGATTTCTCTTCTCTGTATCAAATGCATGTTGTAAAAACTCAAGATTAGATTTAATCATTTTAAAAAAGGGTTTATAAGGTCTAAGATTATTAAAATATGCTCAGAATACTGCAGTGGGGAAATAACCCCTCAGAACTGTAATGTTGGTAATTTTTATTACCTTTGATGCTAAAAATAAGCAAAAAAAATGGGAAAAAAACCAAAACAAACCACAAACCAACAGCCCCCAAACAATAAAAAACCACCAAAATGCCACACCACTTATTTGTTCACTCTTCTGTCACTCATAGACAAGATATGTGATTTTCCATTGTCATGAGTCTTCAATTTCAACCTGTGATTACTTTTTACAAAAATCCTTCCCTTTTCCCCCCAGTATATGACTTGCTGCTATAGATTTTAAGCCTTGTTACGCTGTAATTGACCGGTGTGATAAGGTGTGAAATTGCTCGTAAAGCTGTTAAGGCTCCTCTTTTACCTCTTTGCTTTACTTTCCATAATTTGCCTTATTCTGAGGGCCCAGCAAAAATGCTGCCTTGAGTCCTGCTGTCTCAGGAGAGTTGGGAAGTGCAAAGCACACCCATGCAGGGTGATGGAAAAGGCTCAGCAACACCCACAGCTGCCAAACAGATGAGCAGTTTTTAACGGAGCTGAGATTCACAATGAAACCTGGGCCCAGAACTAATCAGATGTAATTAAGACAGACACGTTATGGTCCAGTACTGTTGACAAGGTCAGGGTTCCCGTAGCTCTAAATGAGGCATGTTATAATTATGATCTAATTGAAAAGCTGGGAGTGATACAGAACCTGTGCACTGCTGGGCCTGAAAGAAAAGTTGCATTTCAGGTCCTGTTGTGTACCTTATTAGATTGTTAATGCTCAATTAGACAGCTGTGCATTTAAAGGAAGAAAAAAGGCATGTGGCAGTTGCACATGGTTCAAAGAAAGCCTATATGAATATTCAATATCTTGGTGGATTTGATTCATGGATGTTTGCAAAATATATAGAAATAAGCTGTTTGTTTGTTTGATGTTAGCTTTGCTTGTCACAGCTTATCTTGATATACAGCAAAGCAAATGGCTCCTAGATTGTTTTATCATGAGGCAAAAATACTGTGGCTGTTTTTCAAAGTGCAGTGTGTGCATGCATCAATCTGCAGTAAGTTATATGAAATGTGGAGGCTATATTTTCTATCTCTCATCTATCACTATCAAGCAATCAAAGTACTGTAGAGTGGCTTTTTCCTTCTAGGGACTGTGGTACCTTCATTTCTAAGTATGACTTGACATATGGTCTTATAAATTATCATAAATTACCATGGATTTTGTCATGCACAGTTTGCACAGTCCTGATCTCCCTTTTTTCTTGTGCAGAATTTATGGATTTGAATTCATTAATTTCATTTTATAATACCATCTCTGCAATGAAATCCTTTGTTGTAAAAGAGGAGTTCTCACTCCACCTTGAGAAATCATTCATCCACACAAAAAGTGTATTGAAAATTCCAACCATTGTGAGAGATCTGCTTTGCTTTTTCTCTACAGTGCTCTTGCATGTAGCATGCACACCTATGCATGAATAAGAGAGGTTCTGAGCCTAAATCTGCACTGCTTGGTATGTACTAGTGAAGCAGATTGCTGACTATTTTCCAATCTTCAGGGAATTCCAGTATCACAACGTATTTTCTTGTCTAGACTTTCAATCCATTTTTCAAAAACATTCCTAAAGAGTTCTGTTATGCTGCTTTTTACCCAAATTGAATTTGAAAAGCCTGTGTAAGCCCTGCAAAGCCTTTTCATTGTGCAGAGCAATGTGGCCATGACATTTGTGTGGTGTTGGATCAGCCTTGGCTGACAGCAAAATGGCCATCACTTCTGCCCATCGTGAGCTAGACAGGGAGAAGACAGGAGGAGAAAAGTCCTTTGTCAAGATAGACAGGAAGGTATCCTACCAAGTACTGTCACAGGCAAAATAGCCTTGGCCTTGGGAAAATAAATGTATTGATAATGAAAAATAGAGGTTGAGAAAGACAAAGCTAAAACAGCTTCTCTCCACCTCTTCTTCCCTGGCTCAGCATCATTCCTTGGCTCCCAAATTCTCTACCTTCAGACCTGAGCAGCAGGCAGTGGATTGTGGGGAGGGTACAGTCAGCACAGAGATTTCTCTGAAGCTTTTTCCCTCTCACAGATGATCCTTGTAGCCTTGTGGGCTTTCTACAGCCCACAATGACTCTCTGCTTGGGCCCCATGGAACATCTCCTCCTTCGCTGACTTTGGTGTGTGCTGCTGCTCCTGTTCCTCCATACTTCTCTCTTGGCTCCAAGCTGTGTTCTGCCTTTCCTTATCCAGTCTTTCCCTGAGGCGCGGCCACTGTGGCTGCAGGCTCAGCTGTGCCCTGTGCCGGCTTGTCAGGAACCGTCTGTGTCCCACATAGGGTGATCCCAGCCTCTCCTCACAGAGGCCACTGGGCAGCCCTGCCTGTGTCAGCCCCTGGGCAACCCCACCCAGGACACTCTTCAAAAAGAAACACAAAATGCTGTGACTTGCTTTTGTAGCAGTAGCTAAATAAACGTGGAGTTGTACAAGCTTCACATCAATTAATGGCAGGTTTGTGAAACCAACTCTGCCTGGATTTTTTTTTTTTCTCAGATTGATGGAAAAACAAGTTTCTTTGTGCACACCCTGCTTGTCTCTGACTTGTGCCTCCCTCAGGTAATCGGCAGAGTCAGCTCAATGGCCAGCTTAGAGGCGGAACAGGAAAATCCTTCACTACCTTAATGAAAGCTCTGTCTGCTGCTGACTTCCACGAATTTCAAGCTAGCAGGGTAACTCTTTGATCTGCTGCCAGAAGGCTCTCACTTCCCTATCTTCCTAGGGCTGAACAACAGGCTTGTCCCTTTGCTCAGGGGGGATTAGCCAACCTGAGACACATCAAATAATTATGTTGAACCTCTCTTGTGCTGATTTAGCAATAGCTGTAGCTGCCTAGGAAAAGAAAAGAAAATGAAAACACAAAAGAGAAAAAACCCCAACCCTTAATTGCACACAACTGCATTGATCCCATACATCTTTCTGGGGGTTTTGTTTTGAATTTCAAAATATTGACCGGCTGAGGAGTTTTAAGTGTGTGGCCAGACAAAAAGAATATTGGCTATTTATAGTTCTGGCTGTCCCTCAGCAGCACAGCCATCCCCACCCATCCGGACAGCAGGAGCTGGAGCATCCTGGAAGCGGGATGGAGTTGTGTTAGGAACAGCAGCTGTTTGGATTTAGTCAACAAACCCTTGGCTCTGATTTGCAGCATTGCATAGTCTGTGCAGCAGGTACAGTAGGCCAGCAAAGGCAACCCGAGCAAGGACAAGTTAGCCAGCGGCAGGCAGCTGCCCATGGCTCTTCCCGTACCTCTGTCCAAGCAGGAGTTGTGTCCAGACCTGCAGGACATGTGCTTGGTGCTCTGCCAGGTCTTTGTGCCCGTTCTGTGTGTGCTCTGTCCCTCTTTTTTTACTCTTTTGCAAACAATCCCAGTTAAGGGACTCTAAGCTGAGACTTTTTGAAGAAAGCCTAAGTTGTTCTTTCAGCAGGTTTTAAAGGATGCCTGACACTCATATGTTACCCCTTTGGGTTACCCTCTGTGCTGATGACTCAAGATATGCTATAAATAACATTATTTAGAATAAAAGGTGCAGGTGTATTGCTTGGTTGCTACTAAACAATATTCAGTAACTTCTGTTCTGCAAGAATTTGCTCATTCCCTCTCCTGTCCCAAAATTATAAATACCGTCCAGTGACCAGATGCATTTTTGAGATTTAACTATTCCAAGAGTCTATGGAGAGGGGCACAGATAATGATGGGAGCCAGTGCTGTATAATAACGGATGGAAAAGAATGGTTTTAATTGAGAACACTTATTTCTGTAAAAAAACAAGGACATTTCACAGGAAGCTATTTGTAGAATCAAGATTCCTTTTAAAAGCACAGTGAAAAATACACAGGCAGATGTTTCAATGCTCTATTTAAACAATCTCTTAGAGATTTGCATAACAGACTAACTGCTTGTTTTGCTTAGTATCATAAAGAACATGATAAAGATAATATTCCCCTTCAGAATTACAGAATGGAAGCTAGAAACTCCTTTACACCTCTGCAAATTCCAGAATATTCTAAATATTTGTGAGCAACAATATCAAAATAATATATTTCATATGACCTAGAACTTTCTACAGAACTTGACATTCTAAAATTATTGGTCAGTCTATGAATTGCTCTAATTTCCTAGCCCTGTCTATAAAGACAGGAGAGGTCAGGCAAGAGGTTTTATAAAGATAGAAGAGGGTAAGAAGATACTCTTTGATTCCACAGCTGAAAAGATTTTAAGAGATTTTGCCAGTCCCATACATTTTCATAAAATTAGTTCTAATTAATTCTGAGGTGCAGCAACTGAAATATTGATGCCTATGTGAGGACATTTGCAGTTTTGTAGGTTTTCCTGTTCTTTTTGGTATCCTATGTGAATCGACTTTTGTCTCTTGGAAAGAAAGACTGTTTGTATGTGTGTGGATTTTTTTCTTCGTTTTTCTTTTCAATGTGAAATTCACATTAGTAATATATGTTTTTCTGCCTACACAGATTAAGGCTCCTGTGAAACTGACCCTTCCTATTGACACTATGGTTTGGTCTATTTATCATCTAAAGTAATTCCTAATTATTCAGTATGTATCATGTGTCAAGCGCTGATAATCTTCAACATTATAGTCTTTTCCACATGAGTTATCATCAATATTTCATGTGGGCTGGCAGGACATTACATTTTCTCTTCTGTTTTCCTTCCACTGAACTTTGTTTTTCCTCAGCAAATTACAGTGGGTGAAAAAAAATACTGTGTGTGAAGGACTTCAGCTGATCTGGCAGACTTCCGAATGTTAGTTCTTCACTGGTATGTTTTTGTTTTGGGGGGTTTAGGCTTTTGTGTTCCCTTTGTTTTAAAACTAGCGCTCTGTTCAAGTATGGGCTCTATTCCTGGTTTATCCTGGGCATCTCCTCCATACTGAGGACCCCCCTGCCAAAGAGAATCTCTCTGAAATCAAGGCAGTGTGCACAATATTGGATGTTTGCCCTGTGGCTGCTGAGGGGCTGCAAGATTAATGTCTGTTTGAAAGGGAAAGGCTCTGAGGAACAGCTGAATAGCACTGGATGCGAAAACCACAGATCAGGTTAAGGATATACTTTATTTATAATTCCCCTCACAAGGCAGTAGCTGGAATGTTGTTAGATGTACAAGCAGGAAGTTGTTTAGTGGTCTTAATCTGTAGGAAAATTGTGTTGGTTTTGGTCAAAACTCAAGGCACTGAGAAGCAAATAGAAGAGTGGATGGATCCTAAGTGTTCTGCGTTGAAGTTTCTTTCAACAGGGCTTGGTTACTGTGAAAATTATATTATTGGTCTTTCAGTCCAGGGTCACTTTCCCCTCTCCCTGTATTTCTGGACTACTTTTAGCTGCATCCAAGCAACCCTATTTATAGGGATCCAGTAGAAACCAGAGATAATTCTACTGGGAGAAACTGAATTGTAACTGCAGTATAAACATTAGGAATTACCGTGGCCATGATAGGATAATGGATTAAGACAAAGTAGGAGTATTGAAGCGTTAGTTAAAGGCGTGCATCTCTTTTTGGTCCAGGAAGCACTTTTAAGATATGAAAAATACAGGAAAATGTATGGTTAATCATAGTTCTTTGGTAATCTTATCAGCCCTTAAGTGAAGATTTGTATAGATCTACAAAATAGAGATGGGAAAAAAAAATAAAAGATGAGGAGAAATTTCTGTCCATCTTGAAGGAAAGGTGAGACATTGAACATTGGTTGCATTGTTAGATGCTAGAGTGGCTTCCCATGAGCTTGGAGAAGAAGCATTTTGTGGAAACAACTGTTCTCCAAGCAGGGAGGAGAGAAAGGAGGATAATGGGTCATTCAAGTGAGGGTGTGCTCCATTGCCATGGCTGCCTGTCTCATCTTAATAAGTAAAAGATCCCTTCTACCCTAGTCTTATCTACTTAAACCAAAATACAATATATCTTGTCTCAAGGTTTACTGGTAAACAAATAATAATTTTAAAAAATCAGTCATGTTCTTAGTAACTTACATTCCTTTTCACAGATAAACTATTCACAATTTAAAGCAGATAATGCTCAATGTTCAACTATCTTGAGTGATAGTCTCTGAAAGCAAGAGCAATGGAAGCATACATACCTGTCATAATTAAAAAAATACTTGAACAGTCTAATCACTAATATTTGGACATTTATTTTAAAAATTCTTTCATCGGTATTTTGAACTTACAATTTGCCCTCAATACTTGATAAAAAAAGCAAACATACAGTATTAACTTTCTTTTCTGGAGCATTACAGGAAATATGTCTGTAGAATATTAAGGTAGAGAAAGAGAGGGGAGCACTTTGTACTGTGACTATATAGTCTTACCCAGACAAAGGTGTCATCACAACTATCATACAAGAAGGAATATTTAAGGTTATTTTTTAATTTGGCCTGAGTGTTTGGGGTGGTGATATTTTTGTTCGGTGGGATTTTTTGGTTTTGGTGGGGTTTTCTTCCATTTTCTGGTTCCATGGTTGGTTCAGCATCTTGATTTTTGTAAATGTACTTTCAACTGTCAGATTGCAGCCCAGGAATCTGTAACCAGTTTCTGAATACAAATGCCTTACAATGGTATTATCTGCTAAGCACATGGATGGCTTTCTCTGGTTCATTTCATTTGGCTAATTCCTTCTTCTGTTTAGCTACTCCAGAATTCCAGGTAAAGCTAGAAATGCTACATGCTGATGGTCTGCTGTTGCCCCAGTGCATCCAGCAACAGGATTTGTCTGCATGAGTATACATGAAATGGCATGGATACATTGACCATGAAATAGATTGAATTGGATATTTCTACTTTTGAAGTTTAAGCCAAATTATAGACTTAAAATTTTAATGTCTTCCTGTTCTCTGCTGAAAAATAACTGTTCCTCTAATCTATCTGTCCTGTGAAACAACAGGAATAAGAACTGACAGAATTCTGCAGTGTAATAGTTTTTATTGTGTGTCATCTGAGAGCTGATGAAGAGATGGTATATTTTGCATGAAATTTGCTTTTTGAGCATTGCTTCTGGAGAAAACAAGGCAATAGGACAGGAGAACAAATCTGGTCTTCACTCCTCAGATTTGTAGCTATTGTATTGTCAATGAGCAAATGCTTGGTCTTCTGCTTCCTGGATGAAGGGCATAAGCTCTAATTGCTGTGCTTCTGGGCTTGTTACTGAGGGGAGAAATGTTACACTACTTACAAAAAAATATATGTAACTATTATTAACAGATAACATATGTATAAAGTATCTTCCTTTGTTGCTGACTGGAATGCTTCATCAGAGGAGAATGCTGCATGTGACAGCCAAGCACAAAATTAATTCCCTCAAAACCAGTGCTCATAACGAAGATTCTGGAGAGATTTATCTCATCATTCTGTGATTCTGAATTCCTGAGAATTTCCTCTGTGGATAAAAGTGAGGGAGCCATCTGTGCCCAGGAAAGCATCATGACAACCATGAGGTGCTTCAATATTTATGTAGTTTTTTAAATAGATGCACCCAGAAAAAAAAAAAAAGAATAAGAACTTGTACTGATGGTCTAAGAAATGTTCCCTTAAGATGTTTCAAAATGCTGAAGGTGAAAAATCCTTTCATACAATTTTTAGAGATTGGGAAGCTGACTTCATGAAGTACGAAGTGTAATTTCAGGGAAACTATAAAAAGCAGTGTGTGGCTGGTGAAACAGAGGTGACTTGTTTGTTTGTATGGGTCATGTGTGTTCATTCTGCCTCCCACCTTCTCCCTTTCTTTTGCTGGAAATTCTGAAGGAAAGCAAATACATATTTAATTATTATTATGTATTTCAAAATAATGCTGTGCCTCACTTGATTCCCCAAGGTTTACATCCTGAGATAACCAAGTAGTTGTGTTGCATCTTGTATTTCCTATATTCTTGAGAAAAAATTGGGGCACTAAGACTTTAAAAGACAGTAGATTCCTTTGTCTTTTAGTTTAGCTTTCCTTCCAGCATATACATTCTCTTCTTTATTCTTCTCGGTGCCGTTGTTGAAAAGAAAATTTAAAAACAAAATTAAAAATCCAAATTTCAGTTGTTATTAATAGCTTCTATTGATAGCAGTTTTCCTCTGTTTATGTTTTGTTTTAGTCCAATTCCCAGTTCCAATAAGTCCTATTTCACATTAATTTACCTCCAAACCCTGAAGACTGTAGTAAAGTCTTTAATCTCCTTTAGCACGTTGAGGAACACAATTGGATTGGCAATCATTAATGAAACATCTGTATGAAGTGCTGCATCTCGTTCCCCTGCCCTTGCTTCAGTCCTTTGATATTTGTAGGTTTCCTTAGTTCTTTGGCAAAGCCATCCTTTCCTCCTTTCTTTTTCAGAGCTATTTGCAGTAATGCCATAGCAGATTAGTCAGGTTTTCAAATTATACTGTTCCAGAGCATATCAAAATTTACATTCAGGTCAATAAAGTTTCATCCAAAGAGCTGCAGAAGGCGGAGGTAGTCAGCCAGTCAGTCAGTCTCACGTTTGGGGTTTTTTTTATTTTTTTGAGGGGATGGGGGTGACTTTTTTAAGCATTACTCTTTATCCATACATTTTATGAAGATAGCACTTAGAACTTTATGTGGAGTTCCTTCTTTAAGTAAGCAATCTAGAGTTTTCTTAAATATATCAATGTAGGTTTCATCTGTATATCTTAGATATTTTCAAACTTGAAGGTGACAAATTAAATGAAATCTTGATGACAGCAAACCTGGGGGAAGCAGTTTTCACCTTGACATATAAGTCAAAAGAAAATTATTACTAAGAGTTTGTTGGTGCTCTGCCATTTGAAATGGTTCTACCTGTTGATTGTCTGTAGTTGCAAACACATTGACTGTTCCTCTTTCATCACTGACCCACTTTTCCAAGCTAGCCGAGCAAAAGAATTTGTCACGAAGAGAAGTTCCTTAAAAATAAAACTAATTTCTCACTAAGTAACCCTTCTTGTGTTCTGCTACCTCAAGTAACTCAAGCATCAGCATCTCCAGAGTCAATTACAGACTGTGTTCATAAGGTAAAACTTAAAGACTTTTTGATAGAGATTTTTTTGCTACTGCTTCAGAAGAAACAAATCCTGAATGATAAAAGGTCACCAAATGTAAGACATCACCATTATTATATATGCATGTCTGAGCAGTATCTCATCTATGCAACAATATGATCCGGTCTGGTCTCAAACACAACTAGTTATTCCTTTGCTTATACTGCTTTCTGTGACTGCACTAAATATTTGGGGGATTATTCTTCTCATCTACAGAAAAACTATGAAATCCTCAAGGAGTCATTTCCAGCCGCCTTGGTTTTGGTCTTATGAATACCAGCTTTGATCTGTGAACAGTATAATGTTGTGTGGAGTACCCCAAGAGAGTCCAGTATGTTAAAAAAGCAGATTTCAAATGTTTGACCTGTCAGGCTGAGCAATCAGAACTAGATAAACTGTAATGGCTTCTAGTTTTTGGACAGTATACACTCCTTGAAAATTGGATGTCTTGAACATATTTCCTATACTTTGTCTTTTCTACAAAAACTTCATTTCTACTCATTTCCCTCACGTGTGACATCATAATATTCCTTCTTCAGCCAAAACCAGCCCAATGACTGTTTCAAAGTAATTCTTCAAATAGTGGCAAGTTAGAGACAGATAGCCTTTGAATAGCTGGATACTCAAGGCTCCATTTTCTTTACTATAGCCATTAGACTGTCTGTGCTTCAGTGTAGCAAGGTGGTAAATAGATCAGTGTGTACTGAAATAGATTTTTTTTTTTTTCACTGCTGAGAGAACTGGTACTTTATTTACAAGTGGTGTTCATTTTTCATGTCATTGTTCCCACGGGAATTAACATAAATCAGACAAGCCCAAATGTTCTAATTTCAGTGTGGGACCAGCAGCTGTTTCCCAGAAGTTCAGACATCCAGGACTCAGTAAGTCACCAGTCAGACAGGCAAAGTCAGCTATATCCAGTTTCATGCCATGATATATCCATGCTACTTCTGCCCGTTAGAGATTATGATAACAAAAGGATTGTGTAGGGCTTCTGAGAAATTATGCGTTTAAGTAAACAGTTATGTAATTGTCCCCTTGCACTCTGTAAATCACAGTGACATAAAAATGCAATCTGTGAGTGCCCAGGTCTTTGGAGGAATGCAGCAGTGCACTGGAGTAAACACAAGGCACTGAGTAGCAGCAAGAGTTAAACCCATTCACTCTTCAGCGTTCAACATGCCTATAGAAACAGATAAAGGAACACAGTGAGTGGTTTTCAGTCTTTACTATGTAAAAAATTAAATTATTAGAGCAGGTGGGAAGAGGTGAACAGCTACTGCTTTGCTCTTCAGGTCTATGATTGAACTGCTTTTATGGCACAATCCATGGAAGGGTGAAAAGCCTGCTACACGGGTGTCTTGGGAAGGATGTGTAGACTTCTTTGTCCCTTCTGCAGGCAGGTTTTCTTGGGCAGTCTTTTCTTTGCATTAGCTCTGATTTACTGGCCAGCAGGTGGAAAGAAAATGAAGGCAAGGGAAGGAACCTTTATTACCTATTTAACTGATCAAAGGTTTTGATGTGATTTTTTTTAGGTGGTTTATTGTGTTGTGTGGGTGTGGTCTTTGTGCAAAATTGTGTAGAACAGTAACAGAGCTGAACCTCTCAACTTAAGACTCAGCACCCAGACCTGGAGTTGAAGTCTTGGTTCTTATGAATTCCCTAAGATTTTGTCTCTGTTCCAAGTTAATGTAGGATTTCCCTCCACCTTTATGTTACACATATGAGAATGGAGAAGGAATATGTGAAAGAGAATGGTAATAATCTCTGTCTTAGAGTTTTACCATCACTCATGCAGCTGGGATGACATCATAGGTTTACTTTAATAAAGTGTGTTCATGATAGTATTTGTCAAAAATCTACAGCATTTGCCTACTATAATGTGAGCATCATTTGGTCACAATTTTTGATATTTTAAAATATCCTGAATTAACTAAGTTTACAAAAATTTACTATTAGTTTAATATAGTGCATACATTTTTTCTGCACAAAGTATGTTTTTAAAACCTTCTCTTCAGATGAAATAATTTTGATATACACTGTTTCACAAAGCACTAGTACAATGTGGTTGATGATTTCTGTTAGGGTTTATTTGTTTGTTTCATATTATTATTATGTTTTTTTGTTGAAGACTTCCATTTACATCAGTGAGTTCTCTGCTCTTGGATACGGAATTTTATGACAATTTGTCAGTGAAAGGCACAGCCAGCTTGAAAGTGGCCATCAAATGGCACCACTCAATTGAAGGCCAACATTATGGTTTTGATTTACTGATGCGTGGGTTTGTTGTTGTTGGTTTGTTTTGGTGGGTTTTTTTAAAGACTTGAATTCTGCAGTATGTATAAATGATAAATTTAGCTATCTAAAGACCTGGTCCTTGATAGTATCCAAGTTATTAGCAACTTTTTTTTCAGTAAATATATGCATTACTTAAGGAGAGAAAAATCATTTCCAGACTTATTACTTCAAAACTGATCGGAATTTACTGGAGATTTACTACATTAGGCCTGAAGGTTCCATTTGGCTATTTCATTAATATGAGTAATCTTTTCTTTACATAAAGAAAGCATTATCTTCCCTTATTTTATTGACTATTTTTCAATAGCATAGCTACAGAGGATCTATGTCCTTGAAGTGCATGTTTGTGCAATCATCTCTTTTTTTCTTTTTTTTCTTACCCTCTTATTTCACTTTTTTCCTATTCCAAAAGAAAATTAAGCAGGATGAGATTTGATTAATGTAGGAATAAGGAGGTTAGGCAGACTTCACTTCAGTTGGCTTTTGACTTGGGCCTAATAAAGATATATTGGGGTATTTTAAAATGGCAGGTTGGGTCTAAAGATTAATTTCCTTGTACTGTTGCTTCAATCTCTTCTCCTGGTCACAGAGAATGAGTATAAAACATCTAGTAAACAATTTTGAATTATGCATTCATGGAAAGTGGAAACTTAAGCAGTTATTTTCATACAGGCAGGAAAAATACATTTTAAAGCATATGCTGGGATAGAGAGGGATAATTATCATACTGCAAACAAAATTAGAGTGTCATGCTCAGAATGGGAGAAAATATTTGTAGTTCAGAACCAGATTCTGTTGTTTCAATAAACAGAACCATAGATTACTTACGTTTTTTTCTTTAATGCTTTTAAATGTTTACAAATTTTGTGTATCAGGTAGTAGTAGTACCATTATGAAAGCATAATGGTGTGCTGTGAGCTTCTCCAGCTTTGTCAGGTAATCTGGACTTGTACTACTGGAAAAATGAAAAAAACGCAACTTCTTTATCGAAACATGATCAGAGATAGGATGTGGTCAGGTAGAGTCTGAAACCTGCCCAGACTCTTTAGGACTAGAAACTGCAAGATTCACTGATTTGTCTCAAATTCCATATCTATGTCAGCAGGAAGGCCAGTGAGGATAGAAAGTGTGCTCTTGTTTCCTATGCATTTGTTTTCGTAGTTGGCGGGGCTGGGGGAAGAGTCAGAAGTCTTTTCTGGGTATCTTTTTTATTGATTAAACTAAATAAATAAATATAATTTTTTCCTAATTTAATGTGCATAATTTTTAATTCTGAATTGCATTTGCACATCTTGTTCTCAGTGGCCCATAGGAATGGGCTTTCTGTAATCACATAACAGGCTGTTCTCACTGTGTTTATTCTGATCAATGATATAAAAAATACCAGATAGCAATACCCCTTTTCAAGACATACTCATGAGTGGTGCAGCAATAATTGCTTGAATGTTTATCGCATGTTCAACAGCTGTGTTTCTGCTTGAAAGAGAAAAGAGTAACTTCCAAAAAATAAAAATAAAATATCAGAATTTCTGATAAAGTGCAAATGTTAATATACTTGCAACACCAACTCAGGCAGAAGGTTGAAGGTCGGGCTCGGGGGGCAGCTGTGAACTTCTAAGGGAGCCAGTTCAATAAAGCACACCACAGTGCTGGGGGGCAGGGGAGATTTATTGCCAGGCCAGTGGATTCTGCATCTGTTCCCTTTGATTTCATACAGATCCAAAATCAGAGTTTTGGATTGCTTATCAGCACGTGACTCGGACTGTTGAGGAACAATTCCCATCCGAGCTTGTTCCATTCTGTCTTCTGTAGGTAGATTTATCTTTTTGTGAGGCACAGGTACAACAAGCACTGAAGGACTGTGGTTTCATCAGGTCAGATAGTGTGTGTTTGTAACAGAAATGCTGATTTCTCTGCTAAATTGCTGATAGCATCTTGAGGAATGATTCCTGATGTAGCTAGACCTGGCACTGGATTGAGGGAAGGAATATAATCCCACTGAGGAGCTTCCTGAATGTGTCATCCATCTGCCCTAGCAGCTACTGAGGAAAAAAGACCAACTTCTCTCTTCTCTGACTAGGAACGATCTGTAAATAGTATGCAATGCAGCACCATTTATGTAGTTTTGACCTCCTGGCATATTTAGTAGACTCTTCGTTGCTGATTATAAATGTAGGGATCTTTTAATTAAAAACTTGCCCAGAATAATAAATACATAAAATTTGTAAACATAATGCTGAGTAAATGGTAATGTATTTTATTAATTGCAACTGTAGAAATTTCTGTATGTTTTGAAAAGTAATTTTAAATGCTAAGAGCACTGCATTTGTAGTGCACTACAGAGAATCAGAATCCATCAATTCTTATACACATTTATTAGCAAAATTAGAACTGATGTTTAAAAAGAATTCACTTATTTATCTTGTAACCACTTAAAAAGTAAGCTATTTTTTCATTGGAATTTTTTTTAAGAAGGTACATATCAATGACACTGCTAAGCTGTAACTTTATGTGTTACATGCAAAAGTTACTACAGTTGAGCACATCTGATACTTGAAAATATGCTTTGAATTAGCTTGCCCGGTT
Source organism: Atrichornis clamosus (assembly GCA_013400975.1). NCBI lineage: Eukaryota > Metazoa > Chordata > Aves > Passeriformes > Menuridae > Atrichornis > Atrichornis clamosus. The sequence goes on from WBMZ01002250.1 coordinate 446,158, forward strand.
TTTTGCTGGGGCTTTTTGCTTCCTCTTCTTTTCAAAGGCACAGTGCTGCTTGAAGATTGCTAAAATTTCTTGGGAATGTGCTCTAAGGATTTTTTTTTAGGTTTTTTTTTAAACATTCCCAGAAGATTGTTTTAAAGATATTTCCCTCCAGGGTTAGCAGGTGTGAGGATGAAATATCCGTGCCTTTCTGCAATATCAGGTTTAGAATTTCTTAAGGGACTGAGACTCCAACGAAGATGGTTAATAGTTTGCTAAACCCTTTAAAGTCTGGAAGTTAACAGGGATGACAGAGGAGTGCCTGTATGACATGACACCCATTTGGTCTTCAACTCCTCTTTTCTAATTTTAAACTTTGAAGAAGCTTGGATCATGGGTAAATTTTACGTTTGGGAAAGGCTTCTCAGTAAATTGCTCTTCAGTCCCCATTCCTTCATTGAACTCTGTTTCTGTAAAGTCAATCCAGGTCTGTCCCATTTTTCATTATGATGGCACTGGGTCACTTGGTTGCAAGGACAGCAGCATGTGTGGTGTTCCACCAACCCCCAGCCTCACCTGCTGCCTTATGGGGTGTTGCAAATGGTGTTGCATTATATCTTTTTGTGCATATCAGCAGTTCTTGTGCAATAGGCTGTTGCTTCAACAGGCAGCTGAAAATAGTATTGCTGATTTGCGTGCAAGTGAAGTAAAGCATGTCAATACATGTTTGACCTAATACTACTTTGTAAATTAAACCTCTTTTTCTCTTAACTCTTTTCACTTATTATCAGAAAAATGACAACAACATCCAAAGGTACACAACTATCTGGATTGGAATATGTAGGAATGACATGGTGTATTTTTGTGCTATAATGGATTCTTACAATGATAGGATTACCCAACTTGAACAGTCGTGTTATAGAAAGGTTACTAAATTAAAAGAAAACTCTGCAAATTATATATCACCTTTTGACCAAACATTTCAAGTCATTATCAGGGTGGGTTTTTTCTTTTTTTTCCATACAAAACCAACATCCTGCTTATACTTTCAGAAAGACTGGTTTTCCCAAATACTTCAAAATACACAATTCTAAATTCTGCTTGGATTTCAAACCAAGCAGAGAGCTAACTAATGATTTTATTAATCATCCTGCTACACAAACTCCTTCTTTATTCACTTCTGGTATCTCAGAGATGACAGTGTGGCCAGCTGCCACTACATGTGGGGATAGTTTCTGTGATTTGGACACCTGTCAGCAAGAAACTGAAAACCACATGGAACACAGAACAGCTGCCATGTGTAATGATTTAATATGAACATACAATAAGGAGCTGGGGTATGTTTCTCATTTGGTATTGCACTGCAAATAAATGATGCAGTCAAACCACTTGTGATATCCTCCAGCATTTATATGTGCTGTCAAGTGTTTAATAAATAAAACTGAGACTACTTTATGGATTCCTTGTTATATTATATTTAAAACCTCTTTTACTCTCTTGCATTCTGCAGAAGGTAGATCTCTAGTCCTGCATACTCTAAACCAACTGCCTGTTCTCCAGGACGTGCTGTAATGGATGCCCATGTGTGTCAGGCTGGAACTGAGCCAGTGCCTTATCCATCAGCATTACGGGACAGGGAGCTGTTCTGTGTGTATAGCCATAAACCAGTTTATTTCTACATAGTGTTTCAGTTCTACTTGGTTCTAAAGAATTCTGTTTTGAATGTTTTTAGAGTGATTAAAACCAGTATTTCTAGTTTGATTGTAAATCTTTACTACCCCTTCTTGCTTGCATTAATTTCGTACACAATATCATGCATTTTCTAAGTCTTAGGGCTGTATCCTCGAAGCTGTTCTCAACTTTTTTCTCTACTGGTTTATCAATTTTTATACACAGGATTTTCACATGTCATTGGAAGATGGATGTTGAAAATAGTGCACAATTCTCAGAAATACAATATAACATGAGAGTCGTCAAAATATAGTTTTCAATTAAAATTAAGAAACAGTAATATCATCTCACAAGGTATTTTTCTGGGTGTAGCAGAATATTTCATGTGCTACATTTCTTAAATATTCTATGCAGAGGGCAGTGTTTTACAGTTTTCTAGGGAAGAAGTTTTCCTACTTGTTCACAGTGACACGGCTCTTGCTTTCCTCACTGCTTGCCTAGTAAATCTTTGACCACATCCTTGACGGTTAATTCAAGGGTGGAACATGGCAAGTTAGTTCATATCTTGTTTTAAAGCTAGCTTCAACAGTTTTGCTTTGGGAATATTCCAAAATACATCCATTTTTGTACAGGTTGCCACAGATGATTTAGTGGTTAGGGAGGGTCATGCTTTATTTTGCTTTCTGTTTAATTTAATTTCTGGTTTTGTAATTTATAGCAAAGAAATCCACGAGGTCTGGTTAAAAGCCCTTTTATTTTCTTCTGTGCAAATATTGACTAAAATAATTTTAATGATAAATCTAGTATTTAGACTTGACAGAATAAGCTGTGTGTTTCTAATCCCATCAAAACAGGGAGGCCTAAAGCTGGAGTTGAAAAATGTGAGAGAGAAAAGTAACAATGTCATATAAACTTGGAAGTACATCAGTTCTGAGCTTGCAGGAATGAACTTGATGGCATCTTTCATGGTGTTTGTGCCATTTAATGAAAATGTGGTAGAAAATGTCCACAAATATTTTTTATTTGGTTTCTTTGGAGTGTGAGAGATGTTCCATAATACGTATCCAACTATACATGTTTCACAGCTTTACTTTATCAAGCACACCATGTGAAAAAGCTACTCACTGTTTATGGATTGTTAGTCTTCCTCATGCTGTTCACTATCTGGAAACCAAGTGCAGGAACTATTCATCAGTGAATTTATTTATTTTTAATAAACTGCTTCAATTCTAAATCCTGTGCTGGAAAACTAACTTTTAAAAGCCCTTGGGACATGGATTTCTCTGCTTTTGGCTGAGTTATATGTTTTGGTAAAGTACTGTGGGCCATTTAAGTGGTTCTCTTGATAAACCATGCAGCCTCATTCATAAAGAAAGTTTCTATTTATCTCTTTTTAGGATTTTTGCTTGTATTCCCAGGCATGGCTCCTTAGGGAAGGGAAAGTGTTGACTCCTCAGTGATGTCATTTTTCACATTGAAGGGTTACGTATTTTGAAGAGGATAATAAATGTGCCCAAAGTGACAGAGCTGACATCTAGAAATCTGGAAGTGTTTTTGAATAAGCTATTCACAGGGTATAGCTAGGTTTTCATTTGAATCTGTAATACATTATTTTTAGACTGAGTCAGTTCTAATTCATTTTTATACAGATTATACCTTCCTAAGCTTAATTACTATTCTTTTCCTAATATGTCCCTGAAGAGCAGCTATTTTACTGCAATTACTGAAACTGAAAAAGAGAATAACATTCAGTGACAGTAAACTAGGCTCATCAATCGTACATATTCATTTTAAGGATCTGTTTCTTGCTGGTTGTCATTTTTCTCTCCTGAATGAAAGACAGGTCCCATATTATTATGAATTTAGCAATCAAACTCTTAAGAGCCAAAGAACCAGATTCTTTCCTGTTAATATCTTAGCAACATAATTAGTAGATGGATGATGTTGAATTGAAGTCATTTTTTTTTTTTGCTACAATGGGCTTAAGATCCTTTTCACATACCAAACATTAAATAAGTGTTTTTTGATGTAGATGCAGTCATTGGTTGTATCTCCTAAGGTGTCTTTTTTTTTTTTTTTCTACAATGGGCTTAAGATCCTTTTCTCATACCAAACATTAAATAAGTGTTTTTTGTTGTAGATGCGGTCATTGGTTGTATTTCCTAAAGGGTTTTTTTTTTTTTTTCTTAATGTTTTTTTTTTTTTTTCTTAATGTTTTTTTTTTTTTTTCTTAATGTTTTTTTTTTTTTTTAAACAATCTGGAGTATAATTATTAGGTGAAATTCTTAATGGTACATTCATTAAAATAATATCTTCAGTTAGTGGGAAATATCTACATGGAATGTGCATCTAGCATTTAATTAGTAAATAAGATTGAGGCTATAATGCATGAGTTCTGATTTTTAATCCAAATATTTATGTGATACTATCCAAGCTCCCAAGGCAAAATCAGAGTGGTGAGGTTTGAGCTCCTGAGCATTGAGAAAGTTGATAAACTTCCAGCAAAAATGATCTTAACCTTAAAGTGGGGTCAGTCCACCCCCAGATTTGGGGTATCAGTAGAACACAGATGGTCCTTTAGGTTGCAAAAGAAAAATAAAAAGGGGGGTTTTGTTTTTGGGGTTTTTTTTCTGTGCCCATATAAAATTTGAAATAGCTGTAGCAGGGAAGTGTTGCCCTGGTCAGGCTCCAGCCTTGTTCCCTTCCTACCCCTGACTGACAGAAAGCAAGATTTTTGAATGAGCTACGTTTCTCCTGCAGGAGGGTGAGCTGGGGGAAAGAACTGTCCTGTTCCTTTCCAGTTCTGCAACTTCTTTCTCCTGACACCAAATTTGAAAATAGCAGGTTCTGAATTTTTATTTCTTGGTGTCAAATAATGGTTTTATATAGTGCCTATCTCTAGTAGTCCTGCAAGCAGAAAGGAACATAGATGCTTCAGTATTTTTCCAGCAGGCTTTTTGGTAAGTAGATTTTTTTTTGCCTTCCTTATATTTTCATTAACTTGGAATTGTGTCCTCAAAGGTACTTGATTGTGGTGGTTAGAACTGCTAAAATGTCCTCTTGTGAAAGTTCCACTTGTAATAGGAAAATTCTTAGATATAAAGAAACCATTTGCTACAATTTAATGTAAAAACAGTTTTCAAAGAAGGCTGTTACTTTTATTCAAAAATTTTCTCATCTGGAGCATTAGATGCCCAAGTCTAATTTCCTGCATAATTATTATCTAGTTTGCATTATTCTAGGTGATTTCTTAAATTATAGAAATAGCTGCTAAAATATGTCTAGTCAGGCAATTCAGTATTTTTAAGTCTATGCTTCTTTCTTGTGAGATTTTATTACCCTAGAAACACTGGATAATTTATTGAGAGTAAAATTAGGAGTCTTATGCCATGAAGCTTAGATTGGTAGGCACCCTGGGACACAGCTCTTTTAGTGATTGATGGTCTTGAATAGCCGAAGCCAAAATGCCAGTGTGGTGAGCCTGAGTGAGATAAGCCTCACTTCACTTGTCTAGAGACAGGCTTGTTTTCTGGCATCTAAAGGAGTGGGATGCAAGTCCCACTTTCCCAAGCCTGTCTTTGTAGGGCATATTGAAATAGCTGAGTGTGTGTGTTGGATGAAGAGAAGAGAGGAAAACCTGCTTACCCAAACCCGTAAGACAACCTCAAGGTTTTAAGTTTGGTGCAGGCTCAGAGGATAGAGAGAAAATAGTCGCAAATGTGCAAAGGTCATATTCTGTGTTCATCCCAAAGCTGATCAGAGACATTTGAGGTAATTTCATAGTCTCTTCTCAATAATAGCACATAGAATATATTGAAATTGAACACTTTTTTCAGTTTGGGTTTATTCTATTCCCTCATTCATGAATGTTTATCTAGTTTATCCACTTATTTTAAGATATGTATATAGCTTATGCTGAGGCCCAAGTTCAAAACTGTAAATATTGTAGTTGAGAAGGCCCAGCTGATTTCAGAATCAATGGGGAGTAGTCACTGCAAAACATGTTGGATGAGCACTGGTCATTCATGGATACCCCTTCCTCATTTCTGTCTCCTTGTGTGCTGCCTTACAAGCCTATTCACTTCTGAAAATCACTCTTAACTGCACTCTGATAATGCTCTCAAGGTAGAAGTAGTATCAGAATTTTATGTCCTTTGTAATTTTCCATCCCATCTCACTTTCAACTTCTGCCTGACAGAGACAACCCTGTAGCATCACGTTCAAGAGCTTAGCACTCAATAATTTGTTGTGATTTAAATGCCAGTTGTTTATGTATTTTCAGAAACATATAATATGCTCACCACATCAAAGTTGTGGTTGTAATTGCAGAATTCAAATCATTGTGTCCTGGTGTCTATAGAGAGCAGGACTTGAACTTTTAATTCTGTGGAGCACAGCCTATAACTGTGGCTGCTATATTTAAAGTATCTTGATGGAATACTTAAGCTGTAAAAAATAATACAGCTTGAAGCTATTTACATTTTTATGAAAACACTTATAATTTCTTTAACTTCTGCTGTTGTTTCATACAAGCTGAATGTTCTACAAAACCAGTGTTTTCATATATTAGAAGCCAATCATAATTTATTGAAGTAAACTGCCTCCAACTATGACAGGGGAATTCATGTGACATAAGCGCCTTAAAAAGGAAAATAAAAAAGATTAAAACAATTGTAGAGTTAATAGGAATAAAAATCAATATATAATAAAGGGAGAGGTATGCAGTATAAAAAGAACAACGTCAGCACAAATCAAGAGACTGAAAACCTATGGATGTTTTAGGATGTGGGATCAGCAATTCTGTGACAGATAAGTAACTCAGACTGTGGTCATACAACCCTTACAAGGCATCAAAAAGACACATTTGCAAAAGCCTATGTAAATCTCCGGTGTTTTATTAATAAGCTCTAACAATACACAAACAATGAATGGATCAGCAGTACCTTCTCCTCATGATGTCAGTGAATGTAAGCCTAATTTTTCATTTGGAGAAAGTGACATTAGGCTAGCAGTGAATAAGGATACTGTTATCTGTCGTCACAGATGAGGCTTCTGACTTGCATGTGCTGATGAGACTCCGGCACATGACGGAAACATTGCCAGGTGCAATTTCCATGGAGGCTGGGCAGGTACGAGGTGTTGTGACATGGGATCTGGCATGAGCTCAAAGCCATTGAATCCAAAGGGATGCAGCACCTTAGCCCTTAGCTCGGGGCAGCCTGGCCACAAGGCACCACAGGCAGACTGAGACAGGAAACAGCGGAATTACTGCTGCTTTGGTCAAACCACCTGCTTGAATTTTGACTTTAAGTTTGCTTGATGAAAATACTTTGGTTTTTTTCAGGCACTGGGATTATGAGTTCTTTGTGGATGGATCATTTCAGTGCACAGACTGGGCCTGGTTTGAAGTTTTTGCAGGAAGGGAGGAAGGGAGCTAGAGGTGAAGCTAAATATGGGAGTTAGCTTAACTGGAAAGATTCCCATAGATAAATCCAAGTTTGAAGTAACAGATTAAGAAACACAATGGAATATAAATGAAACACAAAGGACGGAGCACTCTCAAGGTATGAATGCTTCACGATCTCTAGCTCCTACATTTTTTATGATTTCCCATCTTATTTCAACTGTGTAGCTAAGATTTCATATTTCCTCTGCATTTTTTAGGACTTGGAATACCAATTGACCTGTCAAATAATGCCACATTTAATTGCAGCTCTCCCTGTCAAAATAGTCATCCCACAAAATCGTACTGATTTAGAAAAACACATCTAATAGAAAATAAATAGTAAATTAGGAAGGAAAATCCTGAAAAACTGCTCTAGATCATGAAAGTAACAAATGATTATATTGTGCAGATAGTCCTTGTGAAATTATGTCCTCAGAAGATGAGACCTAGGGTTTCTGGAGATGAAGAAATGCAATATGGTATCCCCAACAAATGAAGGACACTACAACAACCTTCCAAAAGTGAAGTAAATTTGTATTTAAGGTACAGCTAAACTTAGCTTGTCAATAACATTTTGGTCTGTTGGTCTGTTGATTCTGTAAGTTGTGAGGGATTTCTTAAGAGGTTTTTTTTTCATGCCTGAGATGAAGAATAAAAAATACTTTCCACCTCTTTACAGTGTAGTCTCTCAACTCTGTCAGGGAAATCTCTGACTAATACTGAACATGGTTCTGGTATAATTAATAAAAATCCATAAAGAAGTAGCCTCTATCTAAAAATATAGGGAAAACACAAAGAGAGTCTTGTCTGTTTAACTGCAGAAATAAAAGCCCTTTCAAAAAAGTTAGCTTCCAAATGTGGATTAATAATGCCTATTAAAAACAAAAGAATTATAATCACCTTATTGCAAACAATCGTCAAAACCAGGGCCCATTAAAAAGCTCTGTCTGAAAGTAATGAACAGATTTCTGGAATGTGGAAAAAAAATCTTAATTTTTGTATAATGTATTTTCATCTATGATTGCACTTTCAATTTCTTATTACTTGTTTATTATCTGCTATTGCCCAACTAAGCCTTAAACATGCACTTGAAATTACACCTCAGTAATATTAGTTGTCACACTTCAGATGAAATATATTTAAGTTTACATTAAGACCTGAAATGTGCTGATACAAATAGAGTGGGTGTAAGAATTGATAAGTAAGTGATACTTGAGAACACACTCCGTTTGGAACTTTGTCTTAAATTAATTTCAGAAACACTGCTTCGTTCTTGCCATTTCCTGTTTGAGACACATGGCTTCTAGTTGCAGCTCAAGTTATGATGGGTACACAATATCTTAAAGATTTCTAGAAGCTGTCATTCTAATGCAGTGTTGAATTTGGAATTGCAAGGTTTTTCTGTGTTGGTTTGGAGAAATGGATATATCCATTTTAACCTATAAAAACATGAGTTCTATATATTGGTCATTTCTTCCCCACACTGTTTCTGAAATGCACAGGGAGGTATTGTGAATTTTAAGAAGCTTTCAGCACTGCTTCCACGGGGATTTTGAGATATAATTAGTCCCAGTAGTTGTGTTTATCAGACCTGTGTGCAGCTGAGAGGAAACCACACGTATGTGCTGAGGGGATCAGAGGGAAGCCACGAGGACAAAGTCCTGTTCCGCTCCCAACCCTTGTCCAGTCCCTGAAGAATCAGGGAGGAAGCCACAGCTGTGGGTCAGGGTTTTAACATGGTTTATGGCAAGGCAAACCAGCACTTATATCACTGTAGTAAGAGAGGTATGTAAACTGTAGGGTATGAAAGTAATCTGCTGTGCACAGCAAGGCTGTGACCCTTCAACAGCACAGCCTCATGTGTTCTCTACACAGTCCATCACCAAACACTCGGGCAGAATTTTATATGACATTCTCATGGCGTCTTTTTCATTACATGCTCAGCTCAGATTTTATGTTGTGCATCCTAGTAATGACCAGCAGTGTATTTAAACAGGAAATACAATTTGCAGGTGATTTCTCTCTTCTGCCTGGAGCTAGGTGATTTGCATGGCTTTTACCTTTTGGAGTAAGCATTATTTGCTTTATAGTAGAAACAAGTTCCTTTTTTGCCTTTACAGACTGAGGGCCATAATGTGAAAGGAATGTACTTCAGGTGTTTGTCTGAAGACGTTTTGTTGTTTGGTTTTTTTTTTTTTTCATGTCACTACTCAGGAATTAACAGTGAGACGTTTCAGTAGTTAAGGAGCAAGCATGTCCCTAAAAATGAAGGAGCTGTGGCAAGTCAGCTTGAGAGAGATGGTAAAGGCAATCATAACTAGAGATCCATAAGGAAAGACTTCTAAATAAAATAATTATTGCACTGAAATTACTTTGTGTACTTATTTTGCAGGCATGAAATAAAACCTTTTTCCACAACTGGTGGATTTACTTTAATTAAGACTCATACAGGCCTTTTCTTATTATGGTAAAAGCTTGCAACTGTTAACTTTTTTTAATCAAAAGCCTTTCAATAGAATTTTTAGCAACCCTTTGATTAACATGAATAATATTAATTTTTACTCGATTATTGAAATATAAAGGAAGATTGATATTGCAGTAATTGAAAAATAATATACAAGCAGTAGAACTTGTTGTAACATTGGATTATAAGAGTCTGTTCTGTCCTAGAATTCAGAATATCATTAAGAAATGCTGAGAATGGAATTTCCAAAGTGCATTTGAAGTAATACAATATTTATGATGATAAAGAATGTACCACTGGCTTCCCACATAGTCCCTTGAGGCTCGTTGGCTGCATAATTAACATAGGTATAAATTAGATTTCAGTAAAATTGGAGGACAATTTCACTTTTTTAGCAAGAAGACAAAGATTCTATCACAAGATAAGTATCAGAAGACTTAGAAACACATAAGTGCCTCTTTTTTAGCTGTATAAAAATGTCACACTACATTGTGTCACAGAAGCAAAAATGGCAGTGAACTAAAGCTGCTCTTATGTGGCTGATGGCTGAAAGCAGGAGATTGCTGACTGTGTGATAAAAAGCAATTGCTGCAGTCATTGATGAAGAGGTTTGAATATTGCACTGATTGATTGTTTGCCCCTGTGAATGTGTGGCATCCCATTACAAAGCTTAACCATCAAAGTCAAAAGTCACTAACTTATATGGAATATAAGCTAAAATGTGGATTTGCCAGCTAAAGTTAATTGTGCAGTAAGATTTGTGTATAGCTTTATATATGGGCTTCAAAATTCCTTTTAGGGCTGGAATTAGAAGAACCAAACCATCAATATGTCAAGCCATTATATATTGCCTTCTCATCTGCATGACCTGTTATCATGACACCACCGTCCCATTAAAAATATTCATTTGCTGGTGCTGGCCAGAAGTAACACTGGTAGGGCAGGCACTAGTTTTTAGAGGCAAAACTAGGATACTTTTGAAATTAAATACAATTATCAACTATTGGCTATTTGAGCCATTTGACTTCTCTCCTAATATTGCTGACAGTCATCATCATTTCCCAAAAGAGAGACCCTGTCACAGTTGAAATCAATAGGAATTTTGGCACTGCCTTAGGAATAGTCAGGAGCTCCCTTTCAATGCCTGATGCCAAAGTGGATGAAGGGAATGAAATCTTGAAAGGACATGTTTAGCCTAAAAATTTAAGAACGGTGTTCAGTCCAAGTCAACAAAATAGTTTCTCCATGAGAAGCTGTTTGGGATTTGTGTCTCTCGATTGTCCATATAAGATAATCTCCTTGCAATATAACAGGTATTAAATGAGGTGGTACCTTGTGGATCATTGAGCAAAATCTCAAATTTTCTGTAGTGTTTAAATCAACCATGGCTGTCGAGAAAGTTTAAAGTTGTTTTCACCTGGTGGATCCTGAGACAGATGTTTTTTATCAACTTTAATGCTGCCTGATAATTGCTGTGTGTGGAATGAATAAAAATGCAAGATTATGTTTTCATTTCTGACTAAAATAAGCAATTATTGACTCTCCTGTCCTTGGCAGAATGTAAAGATTTATTAGCATCAGAAATTAATATTGATCAAAACTAGGATGGTGGGTCAATGAATATTAAATGAAGGTATTTTCATCTTCCCAAGGTTAAACTAAGATTTCACTCTGTGAATGCTGTCATCAAGATTTTGCTTCTGGTTCCAGATATGCTGAAAATGTAATTGCAGATGCAGGACTCAAGCTAACTCTAGATGTGCTTTCATTTGCAATCTTTCAAGCTGTTTTAAGACAGATGGAAATGATTACAAAATCATGCAAGCTGTTTAAAAAAAAAAAAGGGAGGGGTGGGGGGACTGAAGCCTTACTGTACATAAAAGGTTTGCCTACACTGCTCTGTCATTTCCTAGCCCTGCCTGATATGAAGGCAGATGTCCTGGTGGTGGATTATCTAATCACCATACTTAAATACAGATGGGTGTTGTGTACCATAGCTCTACAGACCCTGTCGAATCTGCATCACTTCCAGTCATGGAAGTCTTTTGATGACCTGGGGAGATGTTAAGTTGCCATTTCCTCCACAGGTTGTAGTTTCTCCCATCATCTTTTTTTAATTTTCTGGCTCTAGCCTATTTTTCTACGTATTATAACCAAGGCTGCTCTCACTGATCATGGTCCCTGACTTAAATCCTTAACGTTGGTGTAGATTAAAAAAAAAAAAAATTCATATGAAAAGCAAATTTTTTTAGGTATTTTTAAGATGGTTTGAAAGACATAGTTTGAAATGTTTACTAGTATAAAATACTTTTGCTGGTATACACAGAAGAATCTGTTTGGCTTGACATTTTGGAATATTAGTTACTTAATGCACTTCAGCAAATGCTGTCAAGACTTATCTCTAACAACCTTATGTTCACTGCTTCTCTCCTATGACTGAATTTTATGGCTAAATAAGGTAGTGTGGATTTTTTTTAAGTGATGGAAAAAATAAACAAAAATCTGCTGCTTAAAATAGTGATCTTGAATGAAAATTCAATTCGGTGCTTAGACCTAAAAAATTTCTTGTATGTCTTTGGATTATTACTTTTTTTTTTTTTTGAACATAAATGAATTTTAATTTCTGCTCTTTAAAAATAAATTCTTTCAGGCTTATGATTAAATACAAGGCTAGACAGTCAGTAATCATTATTCAGTCCATGGACCATGATAGCCATACAAATATTTTCTATCAAAGCTATGGTGGAGGCAAAATAAAATTATAAGGTTGGTAAAATATAATACTGTCAGAAGATAGAACTGTGCAGGGGGCACAGGCCCAAGTCCCAGGGTTTGTCTCCCACTTATGGTGTGAATAGAAGTCTGAGCAGATTTTGTTTCTTTTACTACCTTTTTGTGTCTGTTTCTCTTGAATTTCTTTTTCTTAACTGCCTTGATTTAGAAATGCATCCACCTCTTGCACAGTCTTTAGTACTGAGGAATATACAATAATGCAAGCAAAGGAATATTATGTGTATGTTTACGTGAGTATATGTTCATTAGAGCAGACCTTTTCAGACTCTCTGCTGAGGGCTGAGACTTAAACATGATTTCCAAACAATGATGAATGAGGCTGCTGCCCTACCTACAACTTTGCAGTGGGTGCTGGGCACATGTAAGGGATAAGGATCAGATGTCACTATGAACATTTCCTGGTGGGAATGGGAAATAAAACATTAGGAGTGGGCATATAGCATAGAGAGCTACAGAATATTTTATAAAAGGAAGTACCACCAGGTTCTAGTTTCCTTGGATATTGTAGTTCCTGTGAGGCCTGTGCAGATAAGTGCAGGATGAGAGGAAAAGGACGTGGGATAGAGTCCTGTCCCTGCAATAGGACCAGCCCAGTAGGAGGTAAGGGTAGGAGAAGGTTATGTCCGATGACAGGGAAGTTTATTATATGGTTAAATTACATCATATTACTCACGGATCTCTCCTGATCTGTGCCTGGACTATCTCCTTGGAACACTTAGCATGGGCACTGTGGTCTCTATTTTAGCATCCTCTGAAGTTAGGAGAGGGAGGAGTTGGCTTTCACTGGCTGGCACTTCTTGCTTATCTATCCTGTTGCTCAGAAAACTACAGAAGAAAACAGAGGACAATAAGCAATGCATTCATTCTGCTCCATTGCAGGCTAAGGTTGTCTGAACTTGATCTTGTGTGCTCCTACAAAATGAAAATAAATGATTTTTTTTTTTTTAATTTCTAATAGCTAAGTGGTAGTACCTTGTCCTGTGTACCAGCTAGAAAATAGGAAAAGTTTATTTAGCTGAGCCACCCTCCTGTTCTTGGACTGATTTAGAAGCAATGTAACGACATGCTGGCACATGTACTAGGCTAAGTTAGAACACAATTTTGCCCCAGTAGCATGCTGAATATTTTGCTCAAAGCTACTAATTCGATGAGAATTCTTTATTTCAATGTCATGTCTAAAAGTTAAAATACCAAAACTGAGTGCAAATGCATGGGTTTGAGATGACAGATTTGCCTTTAATGCTCAACTTTGTTGTGTCAAGAAAGTCCCTGATTTGTATTCATTTCCTGTTCCCTTTCCTGAGTCTGCATTTGTGTAAAAGCTTAAAAAGTCCCTTATTCTTGCTGACTTTTTAATCTTAATTCCTCTTTGATCCTTTTTTTTTAGTTCCCTTTTCCATTTTAACCTTTCTGTAGCTGTATATGTTGTTTAAAGCTGTTATTCTCTCCAAAAATCCCTTTCCTTTCCTCAAGATAATTTCTGTCCTTGAATAAAACTTTCAAAGTAACTCAAGTCCCATATTCAGAAGATGTAATTACTTAGAAGCCTTTTCACTTTGAGAACCATTGAATTAATATTAAGCTAATCACTTCAAGTGATTTATGTTCTAAACTCACTTTTGTATTCTATAAAGTGATGCCTTCTTTTAATTTTTCCAGTTGTATCTAGTTCTTTCCTGTCTTTTCATGTCTGTTTTCATTTGTGTCTCATGTTAATTCCCAGGATTTTCGTGTATCTCTATCCTCTGTTTCGTGAGTTTTTTCTTTTTACCCAGTGGCATATTCAGCCTTCCCTAACTTTCATCTGGTCTTTTAAGTCTGTGCAAGAGCAATGGTGGTATCTTAACAAAGCAAGGGGAGAAAACAACACTGTGTAGCTGCCAAATCTAGTGTTTTATTCAGCTCCCCATATGCTGTTCATGAGACACCCTCTTCATATCCATCTTCCAGCTCATTTTCTTGAAATGCATACTACACAAATGTCTCTTAAGGGAGAATTTGTGAACCTCAGCAAGGTAAGTTGACAGCTTCAGAAGAGAAAAATTTAATACCTTCATTAAGCATGGCTACAAGGCAAAGATATTCTTTCATTCCTAGTAAATTCCCTTAGCACCTTCTTTCCTAAGTTATTCTTCCTACAAAATGGTGTGAAATTATGAGTCTTTTTTGCATTCACGGTAGCCTTCTCCACCACAAATTACAGCCTTAAATTCTTAACATTTTTGCTCCCTCTACAGATTCTTCCTTTAACAGCTTTTACAATTGAAAAAGTTATTAAGAATTATGCAATTAAATCTGACACTCCCTAAATATGCATCTGTCTACAAAATTCATGATATGGATATTTCCCTCGGAAAGAAAATTTTCCATCTATTTAAACTGAAACATCACAAAGAAGTACTATAAACACAAATTTTGTTAAGAGATTATTCACCCTAAATTAACTAGTGCTTTTAACTCCCAAAATAAAAGAGAACGAAGCCTTTCTCTGCATATGACTATACAGCATGTAATATTAATATGTTAGTATTTAATTTAACAAAGAGGTCACATCTTCTGATATTATACAGATTTATTGGCTCCAACTTGCCATTCCCAATCAGCACCCACATTCCTTAAATCAGGCCAAGACAGTTTGTAGTTTTTCAGAAAAGTGATAAACTTGATTAAGTTATGAACTGTGAAATATTTGTGGGTGAAAGGTCTGTGTCTGAGGAGCATCTTGGGGAGACTTTGAACATAAAGTTTTATTTGTATCCTAGAAAAGATATACTCCAATGGAAGAACACCTTCAGATGCAGGTTGGGTAGCCTGGATCCCAGCTTTGATCACAGCTGGTTAGTTGGATAAAGCAGGAATAAAACTTCTTGGGATATAATTGAAGTGCAAGCAGTTGCAAGCATTGTTTCCTTTCATTATACAGAATTATAGAATATTTAGGGTTGCAAGGGTTACCTCGACCAACTACCTGTACACACATGCCCTTCTGCAGACCTCCTCATACTTGATATTTTGAGTATAATGAATAAATTGCTTAATTTCTTCTGCTCTAACATGTCTTCAGTGTCAAGGCTAGTTTCAGGTTAACTGACAAGCAAGAGGTCTGATGAAAAGCCTTAAAACCAGGGACCTGGACAATTTTTGTATCTTGGTATTAGCAGCAAAAGGCACAAGCCAATATTGGAAGCTGACAACTTTTTCATGTGGCTTTGAGAAAGTTTGAAGCTGGTAAGGCAAAGCACTGGTGTGGAAGAGGACTTTGTAACTCCTTGACTTGCTCCTCAACACAAAACTGCAAAAGCAGGGACAGCTTATGGATCCTCCTTCTAGGATGTGGCAACTAAGTTGGTCTGGATTAGTTACTGAAGAGTTCATTACTCACCATTTCAGATTTCACTGATTCCTGAATTGATAAGGTGCATTTCTATAGGTCAAAGTTTTATTTCTAAAGCAGGGCAGTCAGATAGAATTTCTGGTAACCCTCTAAATATACATCTTTATATGCATAAATTTAAGAGTTGACTTAGTAATACTTACTGTAGTTTCAGCTGTTAGAAATCCCATGTTTATCACTCTTTTAATTTCCCCTCAGAATTAAAGGAGATGCTCATATGTTACATAAAAAGGAAATTATAGGAAAAAGTTTGAAAAAAGTTAGTGATTTTTTAACTAGATTTTTGAAATACCATTTTTCTCCATACATATCACATTTTTCTACTTCTTTATGTATCACTATATGATAAAAGTATGCTATTATCATTACTATTGCTATCATGTCAGAATACCACAAAATGTTCTCCTTTATTTTAATATATTTTAAAAATAATTATAGACACCTGCTACTAAGAAAAAAACCCTTCCTTTTTTTCTCCCAAATGTCTCTTGGTCTGAAAATGAATTGGCAGAACTTTCTTATGTAAACATATATATAAATTTCAAATGTAAACACCCAGCATGATAAAAAATAAATGTAAGGTAATACATTTTTAACTGTAAAAAATTATAAAATGTAGTGCAAAATTGTGAAATCCTTCATTTCCTAAAATCTTTAAAATGGAAATATATTTGTTCATGGGAATTTTCTTCAAGAATAAGCTGTTTTCCCAAAAGTCTTGCTTTAAACAGAATTAATTCCATCCCTTTTCCTTACTTCCTTCCTTTCTTTCTTCCTTCCTCTTTCTTCCTTTACCTCCCACAGAAGGCAAGAATTTAGTAGGAGCTCAGCACATAAAAATACCTCTAAATCAAAGATCCCAGACGGTAATTAGAAACCCATCTCCTAATGGGGAGGGAAAAAAAAAAAAGCCGTTGTGGAACTGTACCAACACACCACTACAGCACTATGCCCTGTGGGGTAGCAGGTACTGTGGCTATTCTGAACCAAAGAATATTGAACATGGTTGATCTGTGGCACGGCTTTATTTCAAATTCTGCTTAAAATCCAGAGCTTTTTCTCAGATGTTGCACATCACAGCAACTGCTCCATGAGCTCCTGTGTTCCTGTGCATGTCACAGCCACAGTCCAGGCTCTCTGAGTGTGCAGCTGTTCAGTCAGTGCAGAGCACCACAATTACAGTCAGTTCTGCTTCTCCTGTATTTAGTTGCTAGGGAAAAAGTCACCACGTGTTGGCCTCCCTTGCTTTGTCAGAGAACAGAGGTGCTTTGAAGCAGCAGGGTTTTTTAACACCACAATTTTTTCATTTCTTCTGATCTGTGTTAATGGATGTGGGGCATTTACCATTTTTCTACCATCCAGGCTCTTCAGGGTAATTATAGATTACATTCTAGGATCCTTATTCATATGAATAAAATATATTCATTTCATTCCTATTTGAAAAACATTTTTTTAGGAATAAAAGGAGTAAATGTTTGTAGATGTAGTCAGTATTCAGCTTTAAATTTTTGTGCAAATTAAGCTGACAGAAGTTTCTTTTATTCTATTCTGTTTCTTTTTTAGAATATGGAATATCACTGGTAATCAGTGATTCATTTAAATCTTATGAGTGATTTGAGGGAAAAATTGTGGGGACTTTTTGTTGTTTTTCTTGTTTGGTTGGTTTTTATTACGGAAAGAGATGGAAAACAAGTTCAGAAATCTTAAATAGCAGGATGTAGAATCCCACTGACACTCTTTGAGGCTTTTATGAACCTGAAAGCTTTCATTCTGCAACTATACATGGCATAACAACCTTTTGCCTGAATAATGAAAGTACAAACAATTTGAAGCTGGGCCTGGCAAAAATAATCATCTGGAGCGTGGCAGACAATAATGGATACAATCATCTTAACAAACTATTAGGAACAGGAGAAAACTTTATCTCTGAGTCTCCTAAGAGCGTTCTCAGTTTTAGCAGTGATTTTCATGGTCTCTTTGCGTGGTGATGAAGTTCTCCTTCGACTGCTCTCAGCTTCCCTCTTCTTAAGCGCTGTGACTGCTCTCATGTTCCTGTGTTGCGTGAGGTGCAATGAACTGAAAAGCTCGGAGGTTTTACCTCCACTGATCTTCATTGTGGTGTTGTGTGACAAGTGACTCCTGTTCATCTCTTTTGAAGATGAGCACAGCCTTCATCCTTGGCCCTACCTCTTACTCAAAACCTTGAGGGACAGTTTTTAAGAAAAAAGTTTTACCTACGTTTTCCACTTGCCTATCTGATGTCTTGCCAGTGAAACAAGTTTCACTGTACTTAAAAAACTTAAACTACAGTTGAAAACCATAATATGCTGCAGAAGTGTGTGTTCCAGTATGATGAGACACACTCTAGACACACAGTTTCTGGTCGGAAGCTGTTGTTCCAGATCACAGAACCAGAGGCTGTTGAGATTGTTACCTGATTATAGCAGTAAGAGCAGAACCTCATGTGTACCACACGGCTATAGCTCATTTGGACACTCCATCTGATCCTGCTGACTCCTGTGTGTGATGCCTCCAGAGAGCTCAGCAGATGAAGAAAATGTTTTCTGTAGGGTGCAATCTTCTTTTAATAATGGAAATATGACTTAATCTAATTTCCTAGGGAAGAGTTGCTTTTGAAGCCTTATCTTAATAAAGCAAATTGCAAAAGACAGTTTTGTTTGAAACTGGAATTTTGCAGTTCTCTCTTTCTGGTAAAATGTGGTAAAATATCAGATTATTTTTATTTCTTACCAAAAAAAAGGGCTGTTGAAAGGGTAAAGGAGTCTGCTTTTGTTGATTTTTTTTGGGGGGAGTTTGTACATATAATTCCAAAGACAGTTAAATGTGTTATTTGTGTCTGGTTTTAGTAGCAGCTTAAGATCAAAATAGCATCATATCTGTTTACTACTGGAAGAAAATCTGGGGTGTTTTGCTTTGTAACTCTCACTGAGGTAAAAGAATCTGATCATATAAAGATTTCCAGCAGGACAGCACGTTCCCAAATTCAATGTGTGCTCGAGTCTACTTGACTACTTGACATGTAGTGTCAAGAGGAGCTTATTTCTTCAGAGAACATAGATTTTCAGTTCAAATTCAGTCTTTATGTTCCATCAATGTTTTTACTTGCATCTGGTGTACAAATTGTGTTCTTTTTTATCGAATTTTGTGCTTTTACCTTTTACTAGACGAGCATATCATGAGGCTTACAGAAGATCCAGGGTGGCTTGTGAGCACTGTAATAAAAAGGACTGAAAGCTTTTCTTTTCTTCCTTGTGGAATTCAGTGTTGAAACTGAGGCATTTAAGTCCAGTTGTTGAAAACCTTCTGTTGTGAGCAGAACTTGAAAAGAAAACAATACCATAGCGAGTCACTTGTTCTTTTATTGCTTCTCCCTGTGCAACCTGCTTTTAGTTGTTTATTTTATGCTGATTAAACAGGCTCCTTTCATTAACTTCACTTCCTTAGATATTGTTTCTTCTGCAAACAAGACAAGTGCCAAAACCAGTCATCTTTTGAGCATGGTTCAACCTGAACTTTTGCTAAGCCATTCCCATGTGCTCTGTAAATAATACATATAATGTGATTCTATTAGTCCAATCATTTTAGCACAGAAGGAGGATATTTAACCAAGTCAAGAACTTGTTTAATAATACATCCTAGAGAAGTATAAGCAGCTGGTTAGCCTAAGAACGAAAAGCAAAAATTGCTAACTAAAAAGAAAAGTGCATGTTTTCAGACCCGTTTTTTCTACTCATCTTTTGCATTACCTTCCACCCATTTCTAAGTTTAGAAAATATTTCTAGGCTTTTTTTTTTTTCCCCAGGAGAAAGTTTTGAGTAATTCAAGGCAATGGGTTTTGTGTGTGTGTTTCTTTATTCAGGATAATAGAATACTATGGCATGCGCTATGTATGCAGTGTTGGGTAGAAGGCCAGTTTCCTCAGCGAGAGATATTTCAGGTCTGACAGGGAGACTTATTGAACTACCCACAAGCTGGGTCCTTCTGCACTGCTCTTCTTGTGTCAGGTTTACTCGAAGTGGCACGATGCCCTCACAGCTCTGCACTGGTGCAGCACAGGACCGCAGTGCCAGCTTTCCCCTTGGCCCCCTGGCATGAACCTGCCCTTCGTGCCAAATTTGGCCAAGCCAGGCTCTGTTCACCTGGTGCCAGGGACCAAGATGGGCTGAATCCATTCAGTGTTTGGTGCTGGTGCTGCCCTGCAGCTTCCTGCTGCTACAGGCTCGTCCTGAGAGCCTGGCTGCATGTGCCAGGAGAGGGTGGCTGTCATAGAGAGCTGGAATTGGGACGTATAAAGAAATGAAGTAGGCATGAGGATCTAAAACCACAGGATAATTGTCTAAAACACATTGCCACAGAGTCAGAATTAACTGCCCCTCTAATCGGTAATACGTGGTAAATTATTAAGTTATTATATGTTAATTCTTGTTTAACAATACCTTACCTTGTGTTTTCCCACCACTGTGGCTGGGAAGTACAATTTAGGAAGGAAAGTAGTGTTATTTAGTATCTGAATTCCTTTCAGTCCTGTGAAACGCTGAGCATGATGACCTTGATCAAGCTGATTGTTTAAATGAAGGCTGGTCCAGTGGTGCTCCTTTCCTGCTTGTTAGAGACATTGCCAAACTCTAAATTAAAGAAAACAATAGAGTTCATTATTTCATTGCTGTTTTCATCACCCTAACTCTTTAATTTGTATCACTGGCTGGGGAAAAAAAAAAAAAAACAACCAGCAAAAAAGCCCCAATATATTCCAAGCACTTTTGTTCTATGTATTCTCACTCCTGAATACCTGACTTCACATCTTTTACAGTGAATTAAAGCATGGAAAATTTTATTCCACACTGACTCTTAAACTGTGTTTGGATATAAAATTGGTGTGCACTTCCTGCAATGTTTCTGCTGTTGTTTATTGTAATTTAATCTCACACTCCTAACTATATTACTAACTATACCTATTCTAGATAACCCCATGTATTCTAATATATATATTGAATTTCTTATACTAGTCTTCTGGTTAAAAGGACTCTCTAGTATGCCATCTATAGTTTATTTTAAAGTGGATGGGAATTATTTTAGGCTTTTCAGGTCTAAATATTAAAAATTTTATATTTCTGATTAAATCAAAGTGAAACTCTCTCCTGTAATAATACTTTTCATGTAAGAGGGGATTTTTGGACATGTGTTAGCTGGGCAAACCCAAAATTAGTCTCTATAGGTCAATGTATTCTTGAAGTCACTGAAACGCATCCAATAGAAACTCAAACATGTCCAAGAAGCATTGAACCATCATTTATTTATTGTCCTGGCTCCATACTACAGTAAACAAGAGTTGCTCAAGTGTTTTGTATTTCCAGTAGTTTTAGAGCAAGAAATACTGGATTCTTAAAAATTCATGTAAGAAGCTTTCCAAATAACAGGTGTGTTGAAGAAACTGTCTGCACTAAATAGGTAGACTGCATAGTTTTACTTTGTGTTTAGCCATCCAGTCCAACAGAGATGTAGTTTAGGAGAAATAAGATAAGAATTTGAAACATTAATATAAGGCTTAGTTGACTTAAATCTCCTGTCAAGATCAGTCACAAATTGACTTCAGCTTTTACAGAAACAACATTTAGGATAATCTGGAATTATTTAAAATTAATAGTGCATTTTATTACCAAGCCATCTGGGGGAGAGAGAATAAATATTATTATTATGAAGCCATTAATGAAAATGAGTAAAGCAGTTCATAAAAACCTAACTGCGTATGTTTTTCTACAGCCCCTTTCTTTTTATATTTTCAATAATGTCTTTACTAGCAGAATGCCTGGCTGAGGCTAAATTAAATTTCAGAAATATCTCTTATTTTCATGAATAACAAAGTTGTTATATAAGTTGTAATCAGTGAATCACCAGTACTTAGAAGTGAACTGCAAGGCTTGTGCGTTCCTCTTTCACTTTCTTTTCACTCTTTTTTGTCACCCTCATCACAGCTTTTCTTCACCTGCCTCTGGCTTGTTGGAAAAGTTCAAGGGGGGTGGTTGTGGAACAAGACTTGGAATTGCTGAGGTGTCGCTCCAGGTGGTTATCTAGTACTGGCATTATCAAAGGTCAAAAAACAGAATTGCAGGAGCAGCAACTGTAGGAATAATATGAGGGTGATCCTGTGAAGGCCAGGATGCTTTGGGAATGAAGCAGGAAGTGGTGCCCAGAGCTTTCCTGTGGTGTCACTTAAGTGTGGGAAGTGGCAGAGCTCAGCAGAGAGAGGGGTTTTGTGGGTCCCTTGCTTGAATTATTTTGGTCCATCTGTTCTGTCTAAATGTTGGGTTGCTAAGGAAGCAGGGTAGATCACTTCTGTTGCTCATCTGAAAGGTGAGGAATGACAGCATTTCTGTGATGACTGAATATATCTCAGATGTAAAACACTGAAGAGGCAAGCAGTATGATTTTCTGAGGTGGTTTACGATGGAAAGAAGAAAATTCTGAACCAGATCTGGGGCAGGTGAGCCCCAGACCAAAATTAGCAGGAACCTTGCTCATTCACCTCACTTTTAACCCTGTGATTCAAGCTTTTACTTAGCTTGGAAAAAATATCTTCCTACTGTTGAAGAAGTAGGCTTGATGTTTGGCATGAAATTCATTGAGAATATTGCTGATATTCTAGACCAAGATGAGTATGCCTTGCTGACACTTTCAACAAAACTGGAGTTTCATTTAAATTTTGGTACTTTAACACAACCTTAGAGAACACTGAAAAATTGAAAGGAAATATTTACTTCTGTATTTTGTATTTTTCTGTAAATTCTGAAGACCTCTAATTTTCTTAGTGTGAAGCAAAATGTAGTATTTTTATTTAAATTACCATATTTTTCTAGCACTGTACAAAAGTATATAAACAGACATACTCTTATTCTAAAAAGCTCAGAACAGACTGTTGAAGGTTTCCCTCCCAGTTTACTTGTCTGATTTATAGCTGGAGTTGGCAGCAATGTCTATAGCTGAAGTTTCTTAACACTTTCTGTTACCACGTCTGTTTTCAATTGCTTATAATTTTGCCAGCTTCAGCTGCTTCCCAGTGTTTTAAGACCTTTTGCCTTGGCCAGTGGTTTTGAGCTTTTATGATACTGTTGAGTTACTTCAGAAGTTTTATGGACCTCATCCTGAGCTGATCTAAATTTGTGTAACTTGAACACTGGGTTTAGCTATACTTTCCTGGATATAATGCTACAGAAAGAAGCCCAGCTGGTTTTATTTAATTTTTAGAGAGTTGTGATGTGAATGAGAATGAGACAGACAGTAAGGAAAATTGGGAGGAAGTTGGGCTGGAAACTCTACAGTCATGACATGCAGTAACTTCTTTCTATTATTCTGCCTTTTCATGTTGCACAAGCATGTGGATTCCATTTGACTGCAGCCAGCTCTGCCCTTCATCAAGCTCAAATTTCTTGCTATTGCAAAAGCAAGCCTGAGGGGGTTATCCTAAAGGAAGAAAACTTCAATAAGTAACCTAGTGCATTTTTCACTGAATTCCTACACGGAAGAGGTGGTAGAAAAGGTTGCCTCATTTATTTAAGTAGTCCTGAATTTGTGCTCCCCAAGACTGAGCTCCTCTGTTTGCTGTAGGAGCAGATCCTGTGGGATGGCTGGATTCCTGCAGTTTATGTGCTGTAACGCCTTGTCTGTAGTATGAGGTTCCCCTTCAGCATGGGTGCCAGAGAATGGCAGCACTTGGTGACAAATGCTGCAGTGGGGACAAATCTGATGCAGCAGAGTGGGCTGTCCACTTCTGGTGGTTGCAGTGAGACTGCACACATAAAGGGGTTCACGTTTAGTGCCTTTAGGGTTAATACATATTTTCTTAATTGGGGGAACAGAGAATGCTGATTTAATCAGGAGAATTTTGAGTCCTGCAGCAGCATTTTAGCTTAACAAAGTGTACTTAATCCATTTATTTTTTCTTGTGATTTCAGCTTTTAGACTTCCTCCTGTTTTCTTAACATCTTTTTATCCTTTAGCGATTGTAAAACAGTAGTCTGTTATTCTGAGTCTGTTCTTGCTCTGTTGCAGGCACACATGGGTTAAAGCAGAGAGTCTCATTGTAGTATACTGTATTTATTTAATTTCCAGTACTTCACTGAAGGTGTCAGTATTTTCAAAGAGACTCCAGTGTTGCTGAAATTGTCAGTCTTATGTAGCCAGTACTATAGTTAAAACACACGTGCAACAAGTTAAAGAGGACACTTAATTAAATCCTTCATTGAGGTTCAGTTTACTTCTCTGAGCTCTTAGTATATAGGCCACATATTGTTAGTGATGCACTAATGAAACCAAATTGTTGCATTTTTCTTTAGAAAAGGCTGAGGGTAGGAGCTTGGAGAGGGACTGAACCAGCAGCTTTTTTGTTCCTGTCAGAAAAATGTGGTTTAGTTTGACCACATTAGAGACATTATGCTCTGTAGGATTAAGTAGCTTCGTAAGAAAATACATCCAAGGGAAGAAAAACCCCAAGTAAATTATTTTGAGCCTGAGTTCACTATCAAGTATGGTTCACATGATGTCAGCACTACTGTCCTGGCCTGACCAAGGGCACACAGTGTGGGAGGAGAGGTGTTTTCAGTCAGCACTGCTGCTGCCTGGCAAATAAGTTTGAACATAGCTTTTAGAAGGCAGAATTTCTGCTCATGAAACTACTTTCTGAAAGGTATTGATGGCTGGTGAGTTTGCTTAGACCAACAGATCAATACTTTGATATTATCAGTGTGTTCAGCTGTTCCCACTCATCTCCCCAGGAGAGCCAGTACCAGAGTGATCTTTGTAAGTGGTGTGACTTTGTAGGTGAAAAATCATCAAATTACCTGGGAGAGTAGCAGAGTTGCTTCTCAGGAGGCTCACTTTTTATTGATTTATAAAAAATATAATGCCTAGATATAAGACCTCCTGGAAGTGTTTGATTTAGTTGGATTCTTGAATAGACCATGTCTTCAGTTTAGTCTTTCAAAGACACTTGGAATTTTTCCAAGCACACTACTCTTCTCACCCATCACCTTCAAGGATTGTATTTCTTTTCCTTTTCCTTGTCCTCTGATAAATTCCTGGTGTTGTTTAATGAATGCATCTTTTAGTAATATAATCAATGCCTTTTGCTATATATGTGGATGTAGAACTTTACTGGGTTCAGGCAAGCTGAGCTTGTAGAATGCAAGATGGAGCAGCTTTATCATCTCTTGATTTGAGGCCTAGAGGCCATCTCTTGTATTGAGGCCTACTTTCGGACTAAATTTCAAAGTTTTGCATTGTTTAAATTAGTTTTCTTTTTCTGAAAGTTAGTTTGAAAGGAACTTCAGAGCAGAGTTGCTTTCTCCTGGAACACAGATTTTCTGACTGTGACCTATTTCCTCTGACTCTAAAGGACTCCAGCACACCTGGCCACCTCCTTCTGGGAGAGCAATCTGTAAGACTCATTCTCCTCTCTTAGAGTCATGAGGGTGGACTCCAGCTGAGCAACTTGATCTAGCTGAAGATGTCCCTGATCACCGCAGGGGTTTGGAACTAGATTACCTTTAAAGGTCTCTTCCAACCTGAATGGTTTTATGACTGCACCCAGCAATGTTCTCCAGAGAGCCTCCTGTTACCAGTATATTCCATCTGCTGGTTCTCAGCTTCTGAAATTAGGTGAATTAGGATGTCACAAGGGCGTAGCTTGATAAAACAAAGCAGTTCAGAGGGGAGCAGAAAAGTAGTGAAATAGTGATGAGCCACATGAGCTTGCTGTGAAGTCAGGTCAGTACCACAGTCAGTGCGAGAGAGGCACAAGCATGTGTGTCTGGGAGTAAAAGTGGGATAATCAGGAGACAGTGAAGGAGTAGGTGAACTGTCAGTTGCATTAGCCTTTTAGGTCAGCTGAGCTGTCTTCTTGCCGTGGCTCTGAACTTTATAGCCTTTTTATGCCAATGCAGACATGCAGTGTGGAGAGTGTGACCCACAATCTGGCCTGTCTTGCTCTTGAGAAAAGTCTCCCAGAAGAAATAGAATTTGAACTAGAAAGCGAAATTACTCCCTTTACAGACCATGAAGTGCTGACAGGCTGTTTATAAAACAAACAAAAGTCCAAACCACCCAAAACTCACACTTGATTTTGTATGTTTTTGGATTTCAACTCCCCCAGTATGTGTAGATGTTATACAAAATATTACGCTTTGAGAATGTTTCAGGTCATCAGTCTGTTACTTGTAGGATTAAAAATCTGTCTTAAAAGACATTATGATCTGTCTGGAAGGCCAGTGAAAATGTATCCTTCTCGTAGCTGTTAATCTCCACATCTGCCCCTCTAGAATGCTTTCATGTGATCTGCCCCTGTTGTTTTTTAAGCTTATGTGACTGATGCTAGATAAAGATTATATAGATCAAATGGGAAAGCAGTATGATTATTTTACATACAATATAAAATTCAAAAAGCATGCTTTCATCTACCCACTCTTTTTTTTTTTTAATAAAAAAGAAAGGGGAAGAAAGGTGTCAGACCTTACTCAGGGGATAATTATCTCCTCCTGCACAGTAAGTTATAGAAGAAACATTGAACTCATCAATATGAGAATATCCCCCCAAGTTATAATGTGGAAAAAGTAGAGGGTTGAAACTAAGAACAAAGACTTGTCAGACTAAAATGGATGCAGCTGTGTGTACAATTTTAATGCTGTTCATAAAGAATTACGCTAAGACTTCTACAAAATGAATCGTGTGATCACCAAAGTGGACATTTCTGGAATTTAGAAGCACAGCAATAACAGGAGTGGAGGTGGGGTTTTTTTCCAGCAAATTTGAACACCTCTTTCTTGCTTAAGTAGATTATACTACTACTACTTGCATTTTGAACACTGACAGTCAGTTGGCCAAGGTTTTTTGTGAGCCTTATGGCTGAGACTGCAGCAGCTGTTGGGATGTTGGAAGGTGCACAGACACTGCAAACAGCTCTGCCCTAAAACCTCAGAGAAGCGTGGTAGCTATTATTTGATGCAGTCAAGGTTTTTAAAAGAAAAAGTTCTTCATCTCAAACTGGTTTTTCTGTGTTTTGATAATATTAAGTGATTTCCTGGGCTGCTTCTGTGGTAAGAATACTTAGTAATTCAACACGTGTAAAGCAGAGGAGGGATTCTGCTTGAGAAAATCACTTGCAAATTCCTGTTAATTTTGCACACAATTAACGTGGTGTTGGCTTTTCTTTGTACAAGTCAATATGATTGATGGATTTCTTTCAGGGTAGTCGATTTAGTTTATTGAGGACTTTTAAACAGTGACTGATAGCTCTGTAAGTCAAAGAAAGAGTAGTTTAAAGGACTGCCAGGAAAAAAAATATTGAATATAAAATAGCTTTCTTTAGAGATTGAAGTTGTACTAAAAAGTTTCATGAAAACAGTAAATCATTGCACCTTTCTGAGAAAGAATGTATAGCCAGAAAGTTCTAAGTCTTATTTGAAAACACAGTAAGTTGTGGGGGTTTTTTTGTTTGATATCTGTTAGGATATAAATAGCATAGTTTTTTGTATTCTTAATCAGTTAATATGTTGTAGCAGTATTCAAAATAAAGTGACAATGTAACTACTGGAAATACAGTGGTACATTTACCTGTCAGGAAACAAAATATGTAATTCCTGAGAATTTCTCTAAAAGCATTTACTTTTTACCTGATGGAAAGTATTCTTAAAAGTCAAAGTGATAAGAAAATCCAAACTTCTGTGGTTGTGGGATGTTGACTTCCTGTCCTTGCACAGCTCCCTACAGGTGTCTCGGTGGTGTGAGTTCCACTGGGAGTCATAGATTAGTCAAGGCAGGAAGGCACCTTTGGAGACTGCACCTGGTCCAACCTCCTGCTCAGAGCAGGGTCAGCCAGAGCAGGTAGTTCAGGGACATGTCCAGTTGGGTTTTGATTATGTCTGGGGATGAAGATTACTTCCTCACAGTGTCCTATTATTTAAAATAAACTCTATTCTTGCTACTGGTTTTTGTAAATATTATTGTGAATTTACCTCTCCTGAGGTATTGTAGATTGAATTCAGGTGACAAATTTGACCAGTTCACACAGTTTCACAAGATGTGTGTTCCTTTGTATCCTTCCATAATTGTACCTGACATCTTTTTGTGGGGATGCGATCCCACAAGCAGCCAGAATCTCTTTAAAGGCAGAATGAACTGCTGGAGGAAATGATCCAATTCTTCTTTCTTTCCACTTTGGTCTGCAGACTTGGTTCTCACCCAGTACCGCACTTAGTATTACTGTATGGGCACATCTTCCACCACATATTGGACCTGATCCAGTAAAAAGAAACTTCTGGATTTCTGTTTTTGTTTTATAGTGTTTTATGTTTGTGTGTTTGTGTTGGTTTTGGTTTTTTTACAAGCCTGTTATTTAGATCTCTGTGGAAGCTGTTGAAAGATTGAAGAGAAGCAGCCAAACTGCCTTTGGTGGATTGAAGCATCTGAAGAAAACTTACCCTAAATACAAAAGCCTAGTTAGTAGGCCTTTCATTCCTAGGCCCTGCCTTTTTTTTGCTTACATATTTTTGTGCTTTTTATTTGTCGGTCTTGGTGTCCTTACAGTAATCACCCCTGTGAAATAAATATGTAGCTGGATGAACCTTCATAGAAAATCCTGAGCTGGAAGGGGCCCATAAGGATCATTGAGTACAACTCCTGGCCCTGCACAGGACAGCCCCAAGAATCCCACTGTGTGCCTGAGAACGTTGTCCTAACGCTTCTGGAACTCTGGCAAGCTTGGTGCCATGACTACATCCTGAGGAGCCCGTTCCAGTGCCTGACCACCCTTTGGGTGAAGTACCTTTTTCTAATAGCCCACCTATCCAAGCAGCACAGGGGGATGGGGGCTGTGGTCACTCCATAACAGCTCCCCTTCTCCTCACACTTTTCCCCTGCTCCAGTGTGATTACTTCCTAGGGGCAGCACTCCTTAAGGAGGAACTTGCTCCTGGTCTGCCTTCCACAGGCTGCAGCTTCCTACAGGGAACATCCACCTGCTGCAGTGTGGAGTTTTCCACAGACTGAAGAGTAGATACCTGCTCCACCACAGTTGTCTCTGCAGGCTGCACGGAAATGCCTCTTCCACCCTGCTCTCTCCAGGGGCTGCAGGGAATCCCTGCTTGGACACCTGGAGCACCACTTCCACCTCTCCCGGCTCATTCCTCGGGGCTCTCAGGACTCTTTCTTACACTTTTTCCTTCACTTCTGGGCAGTTCTGCCCTTCCTGACCCAGGCTGTCCCAGAGACAGCACCATCATGCCCTGAGGTGGGTCAGTTGGACCCAGCTGTGTCCGGCCCAGCAGCCTCTCCCATGTCAGCCCCTGGGTATCTGCACTGAGCACAGAATGTGAGTAGTTCCACTGAAAATGTAAAAACATAAGAGATTGTATGAAAAAAATCATCTTTACTTTTCCCCAGATTTTGAGGGGATGTGAGTGTGGAGGTCTGCTCCCATTTCTGTGAAAATGAAATGATCATCACATGCAGACAGGTACGTTTGTGCTACTTAGGGAGTCTCCTTACCTTAACTGATTAAGTGTACCAATCATTTTTCTTTCTAAAAGCAGTGTTAGGATGCTGGCTTTTATATCAAAAATTTTTGAAGTAAAATTAAAATCTTTGCCTTTCTTCTATTTCCTTAATAAGAAATGAAGAGTCTTCTGCTTTGTTCAAGATGTGCCACACCATTCCCTGTGGATTCTCATGGCTTGTGGTTTTGTGACTCTCGGGATGGGGACAGTGATGGACTTTGTGGAAATTCTGGAGCAGGAATTTTAGTCACTGACATTTTAGTAGGTAATAAACCTATAGGAACAGTCATATGGTATTTCATATGCACAGAGGATCTCCAAGTAGTAAATGTCATTTCTTGTCTTATTTGCACCTATTTAAAATAAATGTATAAATTTGATAGTAAACAGAATATATGTCAATTATGTTGGCATTTGTACATACTAGAAATAAGTTCAAACATAGATGAAGCTATTGGATAGCTAGGAAGCAGAAAAATATTATTACTTCCTTTTCCACAAATTTGGCAGAATACAAGGCTCATTTGTCAGAGATCCTGTTTGTCATCCTTTGTGTAATGTTACATTGCTCAAACAGTGGATCAGTGACCTGTACAAATCAATGGGCTGCCTTTCCAGTATCTGACAGGGAGGTATGGATGGGTTGCGTGCCATTATTGGGTTTGTCTGTGCCACCGATAAATATTCTTGACTAGAAGACACCAACGATCAGAGAACAGGAGGTAGCCCAGGGCTGCTTTTCTGTCTTACACCTTCTTTGTGTCTGTCTTGACTTCATCAGCCTGCATGCTAAAAGGGGTGGCAGTGCAGGCTGATAATTTCTGATCTCCTCTGCCCTCAGTACGTCCTGTGGTTAAGTATACGTGAACAAAGACATGGAGAGAAAAAAAATGGGCATCTGAAAAAAATGCTTTGTGTTTGGAGGCATTCCTTCATCTACCTCGTTTGAATGTACTTATATACAAAACTGCTTTTTATACAGCAGCCTTCCTGCCATTTGCTGCCTGGTGTTGTTTGTGTGCTCCTGGTACAGTTCTCAGGGATCTTGATGGCTCTGTGTTTCCATGATAATTTAACTGTGGAAGGGCTGCTCTTCAGATCATCAATCTACTAGTTTCAAAGCTTCAGAGTGTGTTCAGGGCTTCACTTTAAGAAATAATGTATATTTATAAATCACTTTGAATTGGGTGAGAGTGTTGGCTCAGGGGACAAGGCTTGTTGGGGATTCTTACATTACTTTATTAGACTGGGTGACACAGTTGGAGGCTACAGATTCCTTGGCTCTCAGGCACCAAGGTCAGAAACAGCAAATTTTAAGCTAATCACAGAAAAGAACAGTTGCTTCAAGCCTAACTTAATTATATTAGGGAATTAAAGACAAAACTCTTGTTGGTACTTTTTAGAGCAGAGGTGAAACTGAGCGAGTGGAGACTTGGTAAGGTCATGGAAAATCTTTAATGCTTTGTAAATGATAAGTACTGAGAATAGTGAAATGCTTTTAATAACAAATCTCTTGCTGTCAGAAAGAATAGTTTTGAGACGAAAAGAGGTACAAAGGCTGGCTTCCTCAGTCTCTAAAGACATATGCAGTCTCATTCATCCTCGCAGTTTAACTCCCTGCCCAATCTGTACTATATTTTTATTAAAGTTAGTGCTATTTGTACTATTTTCATATATTCCTTAGTAAACACTTAAACCATCCTGAAAATTTGTTATGCTTTCATTAACTCTTAAAAGCAACAGGTTTTGCAATGGACTGATGCTGTTTGATCAAAGAGAAATCATTTACACTAAATGCTTAGTGTTAGGAAAAATTATTGTTGATAGAAGCTTCTTGTGAATACTCTGTTATTTATGCAGTTCTATAAATACACAAATTTCTACAAAGAAAAGAAAAAACTATTTCATCATTTACCATCTAAATTATACAAAGATGAGGTAATTAAAGAAAAAAACCCCAACAAACAAAGAAAAAAACAAACCTGAAAAAAGTATAGTCTCTTCTGAATGTCTAAATGAAACAAAATACAGATGAGTCTCTGCTTTGCCTTTTGGGGGAATTAGGGAAGGGAACATCAAGCAGCCATAATTTTTTGTTTGCTTAATTTGGTCATGTAAAGACATTAGATAATGTAGTTGTTGAAATACTGTTTCATCCACCTTATATTTATAATGAACTTCATGTAGGTGGTAGGAACTAGGAATTTTATATATATATTGATTGGAGACAGGGAGAGAGAACAGCAATAAAACAGTATGGTCCAAAGAGAATTAAAAGAAATGTTAGAAATTAAAAAGCAGCTGTTTGTGACTCTACTCCCTTTTTAAAATGAATTTGGCTGAAAATCTATATGCAATGACTATGAACCTGACAAAGTGTTAATATGTGTACTCTAGGGCTGCCTAGAATTTCTGACATAACTGTAGAGAATCCAAGTCAGAATTTTGATTACTAAAACATTATCTCCTTAATAGCACAGAACCATTTCTTTACATCTTCCCAGTTTTGTGAGTGAAACAGATATTTAGGATAATTTTGCTTAACTCATAGTATCGTAGAAAGGTTTGGGTTGAAAGGAATCTTTAAAGGTCATGAAGTCCAGACCCTTCCTGCAATAAGCAGAGACATCTTTAACTAGACCAGGTTACTCAAAGTCCCATCCAAACTGACTTTGCATATTTCCAGGGATGGGATAACCTGTACCAGAGTTTCACCATTCTCATCATAAAAAAATTAATTCTTTATATCTAGTGTAAACTGACCCTCTTTTAGGTTAAAACCATCACCTCTTGTCCTGTCACTACAGGCCCTACTAAAAAGTCTGTACCTGTTTTTCTTGGGGAGAAAAACTAGGGCATATTTATGAACAAAAAGCTCAACATGACTTGACAATGTGTGTTTGCAGCCCAAAGGTCAACTATGATCTCCATATCCTGGGCTACATCCAAAGCCCCGTGGGCAGTAGGAGAGGGAGGGGATTCTGCCCCTCTGCTCCATTCTGGTGAGACCCCACCTGCAGAGCTGCATCCAGCATCCTCCCCAGCACAGGGAGGACATGGAGCTGTTGGAACAAGTGCAGAGGAGGTCACCAAGATGATGCTGGAGCACCTCTCCCATGAAGACGGGCCGAAAGAGTTGTGGTTGTTTATCTTGGAAGAGAGAAGGCTCCTGAGAGACTTTACAGCACCTTCCAGTGAAGGGGACTTACAAGAAGGCTGAAAAAGGACTTTTCACAAGGGTATGTAGTGACAGGATGAGGGGAAATGGCCTTAAGATTAAGGAGGATCACAGTGAGGTCTCCTTGTAGCCTTCTGTTCTCCAGGCTGAAGAACGCAAACAGTCTCGGCTTTTCATAACACGAGAGGTTTTCCATCCTTCTGATCACTTTTGCGGGCCTCCTCTAGACCTGCCCCAAAGGGTCCATGTCCATTTTGTTCTGAGAACTCCAGAGCTGGACACAGTACTCCAGGTGGGATCTCACCTGGGCAGGGCAGAGGGACAAAGCCCTCTAAAATTGTCCAGTAGGCTGGTAAAATATCCACCTATTATGTCAAAATGAAAATCTTAAGAGGTCAGCCAAAGAGGTCTTCTGTTTGTAAACATACTTCTTGAAGGAACAGTTATAGACAAGAAACTATTTCCCATAAGTTCCTTTTTGTGTTCCTTGGTCATAATTTTAAAAACTACTATCTAAAATTCTCGAAGCATACGTGCTAAGTGTAAGTTAAAGAATAGGTTTTCAAATGCTTTGTGTGCCACTAATCTAAAGAAAACATGTTTCTACTTTTAAGCAGACACCAGTTAAAGAAATAATTAGAAACGTGTGTGTATCTATAGGAAAAGAAAGATAACATTCCTTTCATTGACTTATGTAGGGAGAAAAAGGCTTGTTTCTTGTTCTGACTTGCAAGCTCTAGACTGTACAAATGTCAGCATAGGTTATATTTGATGGAGTCCAAAAGCCACAGAAACTATTTATAAAACAGAATTATTTGGGTATTTCACACCTTGACTAATAAAGGATATTAAAATCTATCTTTCTCAGTTTGTTTTTCTATCTTTATTTTCAAGGAGACAAAACGTTATGGAACCTCTGTAAGAACCAGAACTACTTCTAGTATTTATTAGTGTTGCTTCATTTTTGCAGCAGTATTAATTTGCATAAATATATATCTCACATCAGCAGAGTTGATGGGAGAGGTGGAAGAAATGCAGTCCTGATTCATCACCAGGTGATTCAATGTGTAGTTTCTTTGATCAACTCCATGAAAACTGGTAGCAGTGTATTATCATACACTCATTAAAAAAAAAAGAACAGTGTGGCTCAGAAAGGGTAGGCAATTAATTAAATGATATGCTTGTTCATCTTGTAGGTCAGGCAGTTAATTGTGCCAAGAATTGCTTTGAAATCATGCATGCCTCAACTTAGACCTTTTGTCTCCCTAGAGAATTCCTCAGGTCTTACTGTGCATCACACTTCCTGTGGATGCTGGTCTAATGCTGGCTAATCCTCTTAGCTTTTATAATAGATACAGTGATATCTGAAAATAGAGATCTGTATTCAGCAGTTCCACGCACCAGCAAATTGAAATCTTTGTGGCTTCTTGAAAAAGAGAGTAAAACATGATTCATGGTTAAAATTAATGTCATGTACTTTGATAATTCATACTCCACAGGGCAGAGGAATTACTGCAGCTAGGACTGAAGTTTTTTCAGGTACTTGTAATACACTTTACTGTAGAGTGAAATTGTGCTTAAATGAATTCCACGCTTTTCAGCTTCCCATGTTCCTGTATGTATAGGAGTCTGTATTTCTTTGGTGCAATTTTCCTTTCAGATTTGATATTTTTATATAAATCTCTATCCGAACAATAGAATTGCTAAGGGTTGGTTTGAATTTTTAATTTGTTTGAGAAGGTGTAAAAAGATTTCTTCAGTCTAAGAATGCTGAATCTCGAACTTTTATAAAAAGTCCAGAGAGTGCAAAAGCTATCCAAAAGTTTATTGTATCTCAGAAAGTTTTGAATGGAATTTTAATTTATAAGTATTCTGTTGCAAATGTATTAAATGGGTGATTACTTGTACTCCTGCATTTTGCACTACAAGTGTTTATGTTATTAATGACTACACATGGCTATTTTCCTGAAGAACTTTGAGATTAAGTTTGTTTATAACTATACCTATATCTGTTTCCTGGGATGATTTCGCAGAATGAGGATTTCCAGTTTTGTAAGTACTTGTAAGTGATACCAGGGTTTCCTCAGCTGCAAGCAAGCCAATTGCTAAGATGTGAACCATTAAGAGTCCCCAAAACAATGGCAAATGGACGTGTGCCTGTAACAACAAAACAACTCTGTGTTAGGTGAAGAATATACGGGGCAAAGTACATTCTTGGCTCCATCACAGGTGTTGCAAAGATTTTTCCTCTCTCCCTTCAAAGCAAGAAATGATGTTTCTCAATTTCGTGTTAACATTCCTTAACATTCCAGAAAATGGGATCTTTCCTACTTTATGGGATCAACATCTCTCCAGTGTGAAAATTGTGATCATACAAAAAAATCCAGCAGGATCAGGAGATCTGCTATAATGACTACAAATAATACAATGAAATATATTAGTATTTTGTAGGAGAATGGAAGACTTTCTTCCTGTCAAGCCTACTGTGAGAGAAAAAAAAAATCTGTGCTTTTAAACAAAATTATTTGAATCAGCTTTGTTCTTTAATCTGGAAAGAGGAAGGACGAGGTCACATTGCTAAAGCAATGATCTTTAAAAAATGGGAAGGCTTAAAACTGATAAATATAAATGCAGAAATGTCTATCGCATAAGTGAGTGTTACATAGGTTTCACTTTACCGTGTCTGTAAAAGTGAAAACTATTTCCTCTCTCTTTGTCATGCTTTTCAACCCCCCAATTCAACAGGGACAGAAAGAGGGTTGGGTTTCCAAGGATGTTCTCTAGAAAGTCTTTTATTCTTGGCATCATGTCTCACCAATTATCAGTACCATACCACAAAAATCTCCAAGGCTTTGTAATCCCTTTGGTGCAGGCTATACTTGTAATAATCATTTCTATACAAAGCCTTCACATTATAAAGGCATAAAAAATTGGAAAGAATGTAAAAGAAAGCAACTTTAGAAGAAGCTAAAATATTCCATTTGTAAATCACTGACATTTACTGACAAAGATATTTGTTGAAGGTCTTTCATGATAATATTTTAATGGCAAAGTTTGTTTAATCCGAAGCTAGCCTGGTTCTCAGTGAGAACTCTTTTTATTCTTCAAGAACAAATGTGACGTTTCCAGGTTCACTTTTTCATGACAAGGTCAGTTTGTATAAGACTACACAGCCCTAACAGGTACTCCCATTTCATATTAGAGGAAGCTACTGATGATCACTGGTGTTTACTTGAGGTCATCGTCAAAAAAATCCCATACCCACCTTTCTTTAGACTCAATATTCACTGACATACCAGTCTTCAGGGCCTCTCTAGCCACTGAGCCATTCTCCACAGCTTCCATAAAGGCATGTGAATTCAGTCAAAAGTTCATTGTCTTTGTACAGTCTCTGGCCTTTGGCAATTCTCGTCTCAATTTTTTTGTTCCACCTGTCCCATTAATCTTGAGACTGTTTGTAGGTACCTTGGAAAACATTAATATTTCTGAGATCACCTGAGGTAAGTTATGCTTATGTATTCTTCAGGAAAGCCTGATGCATATTTTATGACAAAATAGAACAGTGTCTTTGACCAATAATGCTTGTTCTTTTTGTTCAATAGTTTTGGTAGGGCTGATTGCTGAAAAGATAGAAGGATGAATTATTCATTAAAAACTGTCCTGCTCATTCAGATCTCAAGGTTTTACAGGCTATCCTGCTGCAGCATATCCTGGGAATACAAACTTCCCTCTTTTGGCTCACTTATTTATTGTTGATTCAATGAATTCCAGTTGCCTGTCTGCAAGCTGCATCCCGTTCTGACCTGAGTGTTTCCAGCCATTTGGAAATAATAATTGTAAGTCTGAGCAATGAACAAGATGTGCTTGATGGCTGCAGTGGTGACTGATACTGTAGTGGGGCTTTTTGTTTTCTAAGAAAGTGTATCCTATGTGTAATCAAGGAACTTGAGAGGAATCCTAGCCTCCGATTGAAGAAATTATTTTAAAGTATTTTTAAAGCTGTGTGCAATATACTGCTGCTTAGAATGAAAATAATTATATGCTTAAAGAGTTAGCTTTACAGGGTTACTTTACTAGATTGGGACCTTTATTTAGTCTACATTTTTAAATTCTTGCTTATTTCTCTTGTGAATACTTTGCTGTCTTAGTTGTTATGAATAGAGCTCTTTGTTTTCTGAATCTGGAATTTAGTCTAAATAATGACCTCCAATGAAGTACTTCTGTAAGGTCACAAATGCCTCTCGGAGCCAAGCTAAAATAAACATCCTAAATAATGATATTTTATTTTTTATGAACCTAATATATCACTGACAAATATTGAAAGCTCTCTGGTAAGGGAATAGCAACTCACCACCTCGGTTTCATTGACCTGCAGGCTCCTTTTTCTTCTGAAGAGTTTGTTTAATTGCAAAGAACGGAAGTGTTGGGTACTCAAATGCAGCACAAATGGCTAATTTAAAGCCAGTAAGTTTGGGTCACGAGAAGATGGTTAAAATAGACTGGTTCTGTACTGGTGAGAGTCCATCAGCCACACAGTGTAGAGACATTTCACTTGGAAGGACTGGCTTCTAGCCCAGAGGATGATAATAGTCCTTGCAGAGTCACATGTGGAGGTGCCTGGACCAGACAACCTGGTCTTTCCTTTAAGGAAGAAAGATAAACCAGAATCCTGGGTGTGTTATCTGATCCCACCATTAGGGAAGTCTGCAGCTGTTCATATTTTTTCTCCGCAGCACGTGTCACTGTGGCAAATGGAAAATATTTTCATCCTCTAGGATTACAGAGCTGCTGAAAAGCCATAAACAAAACATAACTAGAATTGTGCATGTAAGTGACAGCTAATGCAACCTCTCAGAAGGTAAGGGTAGAGAGGAAAAAAAATACAGGAGAGAATTCATAGTATGATTTGCAACAATACACTTCAGAGAGAGTTTCAAAGAAATACAAAAACATAAACATAAAACAAAAAAGAAAAACAAAAACATAAACCTGAGGAAAGTATTTTTTGTAAAGAGATGTGTGTGTGTATTTATATATGTATTTAAAGCCCCAGTGAGTAAAGTGGGGATCCATCTGAAGTCATCCATATCAGAAAAGTCACACTGATGTTAATGCACTTTAACGGTTTCTGTTCCCAGGGTATCTGACAGACTTGCAGGCCTTATTGGTAACGAAGGAGAATGTGTCAATATTCCCACTTTAAGACCTGATTCAGAAGCAAAGTGATTTTTTTCAAGGTCAGACAGAAAGTCCGTGTCTTAATTCTTTATTTTATCAGGCTAAGGCCTTAATCCTGGCAGTTTTACTCTTTTCTTTTGAGGACAAGGTGGCCTTAGAGTTTTGCTCAGTTGTTCCTTATCCTTTCTACACTGAAGTTTTCTTCATTTGCAGAGTATTAGAAGAAAGGGAAAAACAGAGGCATTTAAAACAAGGAGGAGGGAGAAGGGGGATTTGAGAAACCTGCTTTTAGTCTTGTCATCTATAGCTACCCAGCTCCAGTGGGCTGCTGCCAGCCAGCTCTTCCCAAGGCAGAGTGAGCTGTACAAAATTTCCCAGTTGTGCCGCCATACAGCAAAGTACGTGTGATGTTGCTCACAAGTACAAATGATCCAAACTCCCAAATGGCAGGATTTTATGTCTTTTTACAGCAGTGATAAGGCTGCTTACTATAAGTAGTCTCAAAATAAAAATATCTTTATAGAAGGCATTGTTTGTTGGCTAAATACAGTCTGATAATTCACCTCTGTTTCTTTTTCAAATATTCAGACTAGTGCCTAGAAATCATTCCACACATCTAGGCACTGAAACAAGAACAGTATTTCAGGATTTATAAAGTTAATTCTGAAGATATAAACTGTTACTGTTCAATTAAGAAAAATAAGTTACATTGTTACTACTTAAATAATCTGATTAATTGGATGTGGTAACCAGCTGGGTCTGAGTGTTCACCTCCTTATTGAGAGCACACAATAAAAATAACAAAAGTGGTAAAAGGATTTAAAGTGCTCTTTTCCTGTTTAGGCGACAGAAAGGCCACAGACAGTGAAGCATTTCACATCATGGATATGACATATTTCTAGCATCAAATCAATCCATTGCATCAGATCACATTTTCAAAAATGTACAGTTGAATTGATAACTTTGGTTTACTAAGTGTGCTTTCGTGAACAAAAGGTTTGAAATGGATTTTCCCTTTTCCATCTTTTTTAATTCCATCACTTAGAAAGCAGTGTTATATGAGTAGAAAATACCTGGACACCCGTCATGAAGAGATCTTTACTCTTTTGTTTGGGATCAACTCCTGGGAACATACTGCAATGTGAATGGTGATTTTACAATGTTAGCTCTAGGGCATTAGGGAAGTATAAATGTGCAGAAACCAAACAAAAAGGGACGTTCGCACCTTAGAGTCTAGATGAAGTGAGGGGATGGTTTTGTATTTACAGTTAAGATCCTGTTTTATTGAGTTTGGCTATCATGTAATTTGGAGTTTCCCTTTCATTTGACTAGTGACAAAAAAGGTCAGGGTCTTTGTTTACATGCTGGCACTGAAGTGCCACTGGCACATCCACAGCACAAAGAGTCCATGCCAGGACTTGGCACTCTCAGCCCAGGAAAGTTTCCAGGCCCTGTGATGTGTTTGGGACTGGTTGGAAGTGCTAGATTTCACTTTAGACCCACAGTCCCAGAAAGACTCCACCAAGGAGACAAGGGTTTTCATTGCAGATGTGAATTGCACCTTACCTCGCTCCTTTCTTTTCCATACTTCCCCTACAATAATGCAGATGTGTACTACGTGCTGACTGCAGTATAGAGTCAGAAAATTCCCACTTAACCTTCCCAGAGGATTTCTGACATTTGTTACATATCCAGAAGGAGGCAAAACTAAATGTGTAACTTATGCAATTGACCTGTTTCAAGTGTGTTTCTCTTTTCCTCTTTGGAGCACAACTTTGTCACTTAGGAGAGGAGCCGTAGGGATGAGGTTCAGCATGGAGACAGCAGAAGTGTGGATCCAAAGTGGCCTCCTGCTGTCTGATGGAAACAACTGGTGGTGTCTCAAGGCAGTTTGATGATGTCATTTCCCAGGGGAAAGAAACTGCCCAACTTTAGAGTTGTTGATCCTTCTGGAATAGCTAGGATGAAGCTTCATGGCTGTTGTGGCTGCTGGATGTTCTTATGGCTTCAAAGACCCTGAGAGGACCATGAAGGTTGGATATGGACGGCTATGCAATGTGTGGCTCAAAAAAATATCAACATCCATCTTTCTAGTATCCCTTTTTCTTGTATAGTTGTGTCTTGCAGTTTGAATGTTTTAATGGTACCATCTCAGAAGGATGTGATAACTGAATGATGTTATTTTGAAATGTAGGACTATACATCATTTTTGCAATGGATTGGCTGTGTGAATGGTTGGCCAACGTGATGAATTTCTCATTTAGAAGTTAAAATGGAGCTAATGTCCATTTTACAAAGGAACAAATGGATTGTAGGAGCAGGTGGCTGTTCACAGGAATTACTCCAGCAGGTCTGAGTGTATGAAGGAAGAATATCTTGTGCTCCCTTTTAGTTCTGCCTATACAGTTTCACTACAGATGGCAGTAGCAGTATCCCCAGCAAGGCCTTCTGAAGGCTTCACTGATTGACCATAAAACAATTGTTTTATGTCTTCCCCAAGGCACAAAACTCAGAACTGTGCCTAAGGAATTCTGGAATTCCTTTATAGTCACAGTAACTCTGGGGCTGCATTGTAACATCTCTGAAATACTGCTTTCCTGTAACTCAAGCTTAATTGGAAATTATCATCTAACATTATATATAGTATATATATACACAGTGTTTATATATATACATATATACTATATATAGTGTATATATATACAGTGTTTAGTTGTCAAATCTACTAAAATACAAACTTTAAACTTATTTGTAATCTCTCTGATTTATTATGACAATTATTTATGCATAGTTTAGAAAACTATTGTATTCCTTTCCCAGAGATAACAAAAATAGGGGGGGAAAATATTATTTTCAGTTATTGTAGTTGGTAAGTAAAGGAAAGATTTTTAAAAAGGGCGTTTCAAAAAGGAGTTTCCAATGCAAATGTTGCCTTCTTAATAAGTTGTTAAAACACATTTTTTGCTTGGTTTTCTTAATATTCAAGCTACTTCTTATGTATAGTTTTATATCAAGGGGAAAATAAGGAGAAACTGAACTAGAAAGAGATTTAAAAATCACTCTAAAATGAGAAATAAATGCCAGTAAAGCCTTTTTTTTTTTTTTTTTTAGATTGGCTTTGTTTGAGTTTGGGGTTTTTGGGTTTGGTTTGTTTTTTTTTTTTTTCAGTACAAGGTAGAACCTTATTGCCTCTGTGGGATTTCTCTCTGTTCCCTTATCTCAGATTGCCCAGCAAGATGTCTGTTGGTAGAATTTGTGTATGGGGGATTGTGGCTACTTCATGGAAATACACGCACATATAAGTCTTTGGATAATTAATCACATCTATTCTGTGTCATATCTGGCACACTTACAAAACCATGACAGATCTGGCCAGATTTTGGCTCTCCCTTTGGGAAAATACAACTACTGTATGTCAAATCTTGCCAAATTAATGCATGTAAAATCCCCACTCTTGCTACAGTGGTAATAAGTCATATTCAAATACTTTTTTCCAACCATTTTAATATGGATATTTAGTTAATAAACTAATTATTTTGTTATTTTAAATTGGACAATATCTGCAGTTAATAGTGGAAAAGGGTTAATTTACACATGATAATACCGTAGACCTGTATTTCTAATAAAGAAAAGTACATTTTTAGAGGCAATAGTGTCATAGCTTGTACTTACCCGAACTCAAACATTTTGGGTTTTCTTGTATGAGCATTGAGGATAAAATTTTATAGGTCCCAAGTGATGATATGATGTCAGTTAATGTCTTTAGTCTGTGGAGTCACAAGTCACCATCAAGATCTGAATGTTAAATTAGTAAAAGAGAAAAAAGACACCCTTAAATATTTAGTTTAAAACTCAATTTTATCTTATGTGACATGCAAAGAAAAAAATGCTTTGTAGTTCAGTGACATCTTGATTATTTGTGAACTACAGCTCCTTGTCCATAATAGCTTCAGCTTTGAAAGACAGATCCCTGTACATGGGGAGGGATACATTGCCCTGCATCCCTCTGATACTTTCCAGAACTGAAAACTGTAGCCAA
The DNA here is from genome assembly GCA_013400975.1 of Atrichornis clamosus. Taxonomy (NCBI): domain Eukaryota; kingdom Metazoa; phylum Chordata; class Aves; order Passeriformes; family Menuridae; genus Atrichornis; species Atrichornis clamosus. Next base: position 487,858 of record WBMZ01002250.1, read on the forward strand.
CATTAAAGGCATTCTGTGGTAAAATTTTTGTAAATTTGACACCCATGATAAAAAGCAGCCCTGCAGCACCCACAGTTAACCACTAAATTTCAGGCACCAGTGGCATGGTGTCGTTCCATGTCCATGAAATTACCCATGGCATGCATTTCCCTCTCCATTTTTTCAGGGTACCTGTAGGAAAGTGACTACTCCTTGTCAGTACCTCAGAAAAATGCAATTGATGGAAAATGGCTGCAATGGTTAAGAACAAAACACCATGTAAGAGTCCTGCAGCATCCATTAAAATTGATATTCCTAATGCAAAGTGAGAAAGAGAAGCCAATCTAACAACCATTAGAGAAGAGAACTGATTGGTTTAAACTGAAGCATGTGGGTGACATTTTCGTCCAAGTTCTTGGAATCCTTATTCTGCAATAACATGTGTAGGCAGTATGTAATTTCCTTCCTATATCTACCACCTCATTAATACAGGTTGGCAGGAGGAAAAGAAAAATGAAGAAAAATGTGTAAAGCTTGCTACATATATAGTAAATGGGGCTCTTGCATTCTGTAAAAATAGGTTTTCTTTGGGTGTTTCTTGTGTTATCACTACTGAGCAATGAAAACAGTGCTTTCATAAACACGTGTCATTAGATTGTGACACCTATCTGAGCTGCCACAAAACCTACCAACCAACCTGTGATGGCCTGGACTTCGTGTAAATACCAATTCTAGTTTCAAAATCCTAGTGAAGAGAAAACCAAAGAGCTTTGTCCCTGGTTTAGGGGCTAAGTATGTAGTGCACGTGCATGTCCTTGTATTTCGTGTACAAATACAGAGTTTGGTGAGCGGGTAAAACAACAGATGGTTATTGGTGAGGGAAGATTTAGTAATACTGTGCTCACACCTAATATTTCCACTCTAACAGATGTGCAGCAAAGTTGTGCTACTTCAGGCCTTGTCCCCATGAGGTGCGTGAAGATCATCTTTCTGAGGCCTGGGAGTTGTCAGATGTAGACCAGGGGGAGCTCATTTGCACAGGCTCCATGACTTGCAGCTGAAGTCCTGGGGGTTTTGGTCTGTGTCAGGACATCTGCAGCAGGTTTGCTTTTTATCTGTGAAGTAGCTGGCTTGGTTCACAGCTAGGGTCACTAGTCTCTCAGGGGCTGCAAGGCTTACAAGGCCAGGAAGGCTGTCTTTTGCTTTGCCATTGTCATTGCTTTGGACCTGTTGAGTGCCCATGTGGTTATTCTCTGAATTCTCCTGAATTCAGAACAGAAACTCAATTCAGTGTTTACTTGCATCTTTGGTCCAGACCCCACATTTTATCCAGTATAAGTCAAAACAGGTACTGTTAGAAGTGAGTAAATGATGGTCCGTTTCATGAAATGTGGTGGTAAAATGGCTTACAGTGTCATATAGAAAAGGGAGGGCCTCTCATAATTTTCCTTTAGTTTTTTTCCTTCACAGTTGCAGCTGACTTCCCCACTTGATTTGTAAGGTGTGTGCCAATGGAATACAACCTTCTAGTTTGTAATTAGTCTCTCTTTGCAATTTGTGTATGGAAATATTAATAATACTACCTATTTGAGTAAAGGCTTTTTGAAATTCTCTTGCATCATCCATTTGTATAAAGCACATTCTATATTTTTAGCACGTTAGAATGACTGTAAGTTGTTGTAAGTTAATTTCAGGAGTTTAGAGAGGAGGAGGAGTGTTACAGTTTCTATTTCTTTTAGGTCTTTTATGACCTAAACTGTTTTTCATCATGGAACGTCTTGCTAAAACAGTTTTCAGAAAAGAAAACATTGTTTACAAAGTAAACATTTTTTCTGGCTGCAAGATTGTTTGCTGTCCAGGAAGCAAACACATTCTACTTCATTACATATATTTTGAGTGTTTGAAAGGAAAATAAGTTTATACATTTGAAAGTACAGCTCACAGACTTTCCGGCTGGAACCCACTTGGGAGTCATAACACATTTCCAGGACCTCCCCTAGTGAGACTCCTCAGATATCAGAGTAGCAGTGACTCATCGACCGCAGGAGAGGCAATTGAATTAAAACTTAAATATTTATGTGTCTGACTCACTCAAATTGCAAAACAAATACAGCCTGATTGCTGGGTGAGATATCTGTGTTTCTCAATAAAAGTTGAAGCTGGCATTTCAAGAGCAGCAGTAGCCTGAATTTGGCTGTTGGCCCTTGTTTTCACATGGCTTTTTTTTTTTTTTTAAGTGGTTTTCACAGCTTTAGAACTGTAGAAGTGAGGCTATTATAGCTTAGTTATTAAATATATCTGGAGTGCTAGATAGTAGTGACAGAAATGGAGCTTGTATGAGATGGCTCAGCACACTCTCTTGCAGTCCTTACTATTGCTTTTGGATGGATTGAGTGCCCCAGGTAAAGGTGGCTGCAAATGTTACCATAGTTCACCCTCTCATCACTTCCCAGATACTTAAATGACTGTCTGAGATGCAGTGCAACTAAAACTGAGCAAAAGAAAAGATGTTGCAGCTACTGCTTCTACACTGTGTTTTTTCCAAGTCCTGAGACTGGCAGTAACAGCCACTGGGTCAAATGTCTTCCTCTCCAGAGCTCAGCATCAAGATATTTGCAAAAAAAAATGTAGCGTGATCCTCTGAATTTGCTTCTGAAGCCAATCTTGCTAACCACGTACAGCACAGATGTTGCTGCCCACTCTGCACTACCCCTTCCCCTGCTGTCAGGTGCCGCGTCTGGGACCCTTTCACTCTCCAGGTCAGTCTATTTAGAGAAGGTTATAATATGTAACTAATTACCTTACAGCTAAGAAAAGCCTGAGCAGATCCTGCCTATTGAAAACTGGGCATGTGCTTGCTAAAGTCAGAATTTAAACCTAACCATTTTATAACACGTTTTCTGGTCTGAAGTCCTGATCTTTCAGCTTGCCTTTGAGCCAGGAGTTCAGGCTTATTTCTGTCATCAGCAAGATATGAGGTATTTCATGAGACCACAAATAAAGCTGTTATTCTGCAAACACAAGTAACAGCAGGTGTTGGCTTTTGTTTAGACAGCTTTTTAAACAACACAAAAATGTGACCTGAAAATATAACTAAGTGTTCTATTCAATATTCTTTATTTAAAGAATGTCTGATGTGCTACTGCCAATAATTATCAGCTCTTCATTGCCCCTGGAAAAACTATGTGTCTTGTTTTGGTCATTTTTTCCCCCTATTATTCTTATTCATCCTTTGTTCAGAAATATCTTCTGCCACTGCTGTTCCCAGGTCTTAAACAAATTTGTAGATTTGGCTTGAAAGATGGCATCAATGCCTTCAAATTTAAATTCTGCATGAGAGATGCATTTTCCAGATGCAACCCACAATACTGTCTCATTAGGCTCTTCTGATGCTGAATCACTCTCCTGTGCAATGTGTTGTTTAGTCTTTTTCTTCTGGTTGCAGTAGGGATGATTCCACATAATTAGATAAAATCAAATTAAGCTGGATTTTTGGCAAATCTGGGAATCTTTGATCAACTTCAGCTTCACAAACACTTTGAATTAAATTTGACTGTTTGGCTCCATTCCTAATCGTAGTGGTGACTGCAGCTTAGAATGGCACAGTTCTTAGCAAAAATTCACGTTTCAATATGATTTTGTGGTTGTGTATTTTTTATACTTTGCTAGAAATATTAGGATAGCACGGTATTAGATTTTTTCAGCACACAGAAGGATTTGGTTAACTTTGAGGCAGCTCTTTTTTAGTACACTTGGTACTTTTCTCTTAAGTTCTATTGTGATTTTGCAAGGAGGAGCAAAGTCTTTGGCTATAAAAAATGCTAGGAAGAGTTCATGCAGTGTAAAAAAATTAAAAAGAAATAAATACACCGCTGCCATCTCTGAAGGTCATAAAAATATTACGGATTTGAGGGAGCTTGATCAGTTTACATAAGGGATTACAAAAAGTGGTTGCCTGTAATACCAGGAGACTGTGCCTGACGATTTAAGATTTTTCCTTTATTAAAATCCAGTAGTAAGAGAGAAAACCAAACCATAATCACTGATGTACTGCATTCCATGCACAGTGCCCAGGCTGCTGCTCAGCCACTAAATGCTGAGTTCCTGGAGCAAACAGAATTGCATGGAATGGAGTGAATGACATGGTTGAGCATCAGATGCTGCCCAAGATGAGAAAAGCACCAACGAAATGTTTCACAGATTTCCACTTGTGATTTGCACGTTGTAAACAGTGCATAACGGGTTATGCCAGGAAGACCTAAGCTTTAATCCATGGAAAAAGGTGAAAAAATACCAACTTTTCCTTTGGGGCTTCTGACATCAATAACCTGAAAAAGCATTCTGTGTGGTTGGCTAAAATTTGCAGGCAAATCAACGGCGTGTTTTAGTTATAGTATCAGAAGCTGCTTATAATGCTAATTTTAAAAAAAAATCACTTCAGGGCAGTCTTCCCTGGGCTGTTATATTGGTATGTTTCAGTTCTATTTCCACAACATTTCAGCCTGTTAAGAATAAATAACAAATATTATGGCATCCAGTTTTTCCTGTAGCTGCCTCATTACCACTTCTTTAATAACTCTCTACAGTCTGGCAACTATATCACTATTTAAGTTAACAATACTGACAAATTTTACTGTTTTCATTTAAAAAGTCTACCCACATTTTGTTGTAATCATCCACTCACAGGAAAGTATTATCGGGCAGTTGGCAATATTTGTTATTTCTAAGGTATTTCTCTATTATTATATTTGCATCAGCTCCATGTATATCTTATGAAAGCTACATTTGTTGAAAGCAAACTAAGCATAAATGATGTGGGGGGATGTTTATACTGTTTCCCTTAATGGCCAAGAAATTAAATTAAAATAGTATATTTTTAGTATGTTTTTCAGAAACATATTTGTGGCTTGAGTGCTTTCAAAGTGTTTTAGTGAAGCTTCTGAAGATCACCTAAAAGCTTTAATTATATTACTTTACAGTCGTTTTAATCACATCATTATTATTCTTTAGCAGAACTGAAATCCTAATACATGTGCAGTGAATTACTATATTCAAAATTAATCTGAAAAGATCTCTGGATAAGGAAGAATACGTGTAATGCACCACATTTAAAAAGTAGTACAATTTATACACGGGGAGAAGAATGGTAAACTTTAAGCCTTGTATTTTCTGGCATCACTTGTGACTATAATAACTTTTATCCTTTTGGCTGATTTGACACTTTGAAAAGATATGAAATCACCTTTACTGAATTTAGCAGACAAATTGAGTAAAATCTTTTGAAATACCCTATTGATTTTTGTTGGTGAAACACAAAACCCCCTGGCCTCACCTCTGTGGAGCTCCAGCATGATCACTTAGTTTTAGTTTTCTAAATGTGGTGGGATTCTTATTTTCTGTAAAACTGTTTTAAGAAGTTACAATACAAAATAAATAAAATACTGTGTGCTACTGGTTTTATCCACACAAAAACTTTATGCATAATCCACTCTTGGCATAACTTGTGCTTGTTGAGTCTCACTTAGTCTGATCATTTAACTCTTTCATTCTTTAATTCATTTATTTTTTTCAGTTGATTTTTAACACATCTTTTGTGAAACCTAATCTAAGATTGCAAATGATACAAGTGTCTTCACAGAGAACATTTTTTCTTTCAGCCATGATGAACAAAAATTTACTTTTTTTGTCAATAGTTTGTTATTCTCCTAAGGAAAAGAAGTTTTAGAAATGTGGGTGAATGACAGGAAAAGGAAAAGCAGAGTGTCACAGAAAACAAACAACTTGGAGCTCAGGTTAAAAAATTAAGAAAATCACTGCCAATAACAGTGATAGAAATCAACTCCCAGGAATCACCACAGACCAGTCAGAGTTGATCTTATGAGATAGTCTCTGAGGATGTAAAATAGAGGGCTGAGGAAATAGGTCAAGGCAAAGAGAACAGTGTGAATTATTTGTCACTTCTTGCATTTCCTTTATGTCCGTGGAGTTTTCTCTCTGAAGTACTGAAGGTTTTATTTTAATAAACCTACTTTCTTGATCCTCTGGTCCACTTTGGGTACTCAACATAAGAGAGGACTGTAGACCACTCTTAAGGTCTGACCCATTCCATGTCCCAACTCACCATGTAAGAAGTAGAAGAAAAGCTCGAGTGATGGAACACCACAGCTTCAGATTTATTGCTTTTCCATCTTTCCACAAAATGAAGTTGTCTGAGTTTCGGTAAGACAGCCTGACTGTGTCTACTCAGTAGGGGTATTAAAGTAGTTGTCCAGTATTACTTGTTTCATGTACAGATGTGAGGTTTTATTTATTTATTTATCTGTCTTAATGTTTTGACTTGGTTTGGGTTGTTAGGGAATTGCAGTGAATCATAAGAATTTTCCATTACCTTAGAATGTCACAGTTGGTAACAAAGCACTGTACAATATTTTTAAGAAATAATATTTTTAGCTTTGGTTGCCATTTTTCTTTTTTTGTTGCTTGATGCAGAATTTTGTATTGTTTCTAAGATGCCACTAAGCATTTGGAAGTAGTGGGAGCTTCTTTTTTAATAAAATCTCTGAATTCTACATTGCCTTCACCTCCCTAATTCATGTAACGTGCTGCGGGAAACAGGCTAATGCTTAGGCACTCAGGTGAAAGAACTGCAGAGTTTCTGAATAGGAAGGAGCTTATTTAGCGTGCAAGGATCCAGTGGATCATCAGCCTTCCCTAGGCACAGCAGAGGCAGATCCACAGCCCCCTCTGAATGACTCCTGCATCAGGCAGCTGCTATGAGACTGTCCACATTAAAGGCTGTCATTTACTGTCAGCAATCACTGCTGCTGTGCCTATTTTAGTTTTTTTTTTTTTTTTTTTTTTTTTTTTTAATAAGGCTTGATTCAAGGTGAATATGGGGTTTCAAAACCCAGCTGGAATCAGCCAGGTTCCAATCTGACTGATGTTTGCAACTAGCATCCAGTCTCTGAACAAGTCCAGTGGAAAATCACTGGCAGAGCTTTTCATCATGGGTATAATCAGCCACATTAGTGAGCAGGCCAGGCAACAGGAAAAGAGGCATGCCGAAGTGTTTTAGAGGAATGTTGTAGTTAACCTGCACAGGGCACCTTTGTATGAATGCCAGAGTGCAGAAATCACACATCCCCTTCTTAAACACGCTACTGCAGATACGAGACAGAGAAGTTCCCTGAAGAGGAAAAATACATTTTAGGTGTATCCATATCCTCCTCAGTTTCTTGCAATATTTAATATTGGGAATAAATCTTTCAAGATTTCTTCCCACTGTGAGCACAGAGAGCTGCAGGTGCCTGGGTAGTGAGGGATGGAGCTGCTGTGCTGCCTCTGACTGTGGCAGTCCCCGTGCCCCAGCTCAGTTTGCTCTGCAAAGTCAGGCCCTTCAGGAGCCGAAAGCTGAACACGATACCTGTGCACGTATAAATATTTTTGGTATAGATAATGGATCCTGGGGCATTTAATAGTCCCTCCAGAAATAGGAAACTCTAGTATTGTGATCCTAATCATTGTGTAACTCTCACTTGAGAACAGGCTATTGTGTTTGACAACTGTGAAAGTCTGCTTCCTACTTGGGCACACTGCCCTCTCAGTGAAGTGCACTAAATCTTCTCAGTGGGGAAAATAACCTTCACTGATAGAGACAACATAGTCTTCAGTCCATAAAGATTTATTATCCTCAGTGCAACTAAACATTGAAGTCCTTGTCTTGTTAATTAGCTCTGACATGTGTGTTGTTCCACCGAGTCTGTGAGCAGATCCTATGAAAGTTCAAAAGTGGGAAACGTATGCATGTAAGCATGCATGGAATAAAAGAGTTTTCAGAAATGAATGTTAAATTTCAGCTGTGTCCTGAATGCTGAGTAATATAAGAATAACACATCTTGAGAATGTATTTAGATTCAGTAGAGTGCAGAATAACACCCAGTCCCAAAGTGCAGCAATTCCTGCTGCTTGCAGAGGAGCCACCAAGGAGATAGGGCAGTCAGTAAGCCAGTTGCTGTTCCATGAGTCACACCCTAGGATAGCTTTTCTTGATTGCTATCATTGAGCATCCTCTAGAACAATTTCTCTCAAAATTGGAGATTGAGATTCTCCTTATGCTTTGGGCACAAAAGTTTTGCTTATTACTCTGCAACTTAACTGCTTTTTGACTTAACCCAACTGAATTCAAAATCAAGATGTTTTGTATAGTCAGTGAAGATGCTTATTCCATCTTGTGGTTTTTTGGGTTTTTAAAAAATATCCTTCCTTTAGTGACTCCTGCTTTGTTTTGTAGCAGCAGAGTCCTAAGAGATGGAAAGATTTGAGAATCAGTGAATTTGAGAAAAAAGATCTTGATGGAAATTAGTAAACAGACTGTACCCCATGGCAGGGGATTACCTCAGCTGGAAGGTGCCATGTTAATGTTTTATTTTGGAAATCAATATTTTACAGGCTTGCTTCTCACTGTCAAGATTCACTTAGTTAATGACATATAAGCCTATTCTCACAAATGAAACATGTATCTAAATACTACAAAAAGTGTGCTTGTAAAGGATTTTAAACTGTCCCACCGGGTACTGTAACATTTTCCCCTATGAGCTGTTCCTATGTATAACACCTAATCTTGCTATCAAAGCAGTCCTGAAACAGAAAGAGTAACCCGAGCATAATTACCTCCTGATTAATCATCTCATTTGCACGTTTGCCACTCTGGTGCCTGTGGCGGTATAATGCTAAACACAGATGGGTTCTTGGGTTCTCCTCACATTCAGGTTTTGGTGTAACTGTGTGTGAAACCAGTGGTGGGAATAGCAACGCAGATGTAGCTGCAGCCTGGAGGAACCTGAGCAGTGCAGTTTCACCTTTAATATGTGGAGCTGGAATTCCTTAGGGGTTATCTCCTTCCCCACACATATTTAGGATTTTTGTACTAATCTTGCCCTTCTGCATCACATCCTAAATACATTTAACATGTGGCAGAGATTTCCACTCCAAGAGTGTTGTTTGGGACTCCTGTTAGCCACAGTTGCTGAAATGTTCAGTGTGTCTCTCTGATGTGCAATGTCCTTTTTAGTCTTTTCTCTTACATAAAAAAGTTAACTTATTCTTCCAACTGTAAATGGATTATAAGAAGTCCTCTTGCATCTCTAATGCTGTCAAATAGATTAGGTGTGTTTCAGTTCTCTGGATGTCTGGCACAGACAGAAATCTGGGCTTGATAGAACCAGTTATCAGATTTACTATGGCTGGTCCTGTATTTCATCAGTCTCTAGCCACATTATAAAAAGATGCCAGGAAATAATGTTGTTATCCATGATTTATCACTTGCTTGCACACAGATAGACATTTGTATCCTTTTCCACTCTCTCCATCTCTTCTGTTCCTCCCAAGATTAACTGGGTTTGTAATTTGATGGTTTAGTTCCAGCCCTTGTCTGTCAAAAGCAGCCATATTCATCCAGTAGGCTGCAAAAGCAGGTGTTTAATATTATTGTCCAATGCTGGAGAATAGTAGCCAGCCTTGATACAGATATCTGCAATTTTGTGTGGTTTGAAAAGAGGTTTTGCTAAGTATGTGCACATTGAATTCACAGGTTATTACACATTAGCTGGTACTTTTCCACAAAACAAAGTGATTATTGAAGTGGTATGTTTTTTTGATTATTTTTTTAAATGTTTTTTCTAAATATTCCAAGTATTTTGCATTATCATTTAAAACATATAGTAAGTACTCCTCAGCTCCTTGAAAACATGTATCTCATGCTATAGCCCAGGATAAAGCTACTTAGCCTCTCTTTGTAGCACAAAAAGTTGTGTGGGTAAAACTGCAGCTCAGTCCCAGCAGAAGTTCAGCGATAAAAGTGTAACAGGGATTTATTTCTTTGTCTTCAAACTAATGGGAAATATAGATTGTGGAAGAGGTGGACACTTTGGGTAGAAGCAGTTAGATCTACTGGAAAGGACTGAAGTAACTTAAAAATCCAAGGATTTTCACTGAGTAGATATCTGAGGTTCTTATAAATTGCACATCATGAAAGTTGTTGCCTGGAAGTTAGTGCAAAACTGTGTTATATTAGTCATATGATTGAGGTTCTGAAATAAACAGCATTTTATACAACTCTGAGAGAAATTAAAAGTGAAAATATGGAATTAAGAGGACAATGATGTGTGTAGTATGAATAAAAGCATTGATATCACTCATTTTTCTAAATTGTTTTTTCTCTGGAACCTGTTTAATTTTAGTTCTTTTTTACTTTGGGAGCCACTTAAATCTGTTCCAAAAACATATCCTCTAAATTCTGGTGACTTAAATAATTTAAGTGTTTAACTGTGCTTCCAGATGGTATTAGCAGAATCCTTTGCATTATCTACAATGTAGGTGGTAAATAGCTGGCTTTTCTATTCTCTAAAAAACTCTGGCAAGCATGGGAAATTCAATTTAGAAAGCAGCCTGATTTACAGCACCAGTGAATTTGCTTCCTTGACATATTCCCCACGGCTCTGGCCACACTAGCACCAACAAAAAGAATTTACTTTGGGGTTTCTGGGAGTTAAACTAACTTGAAACTTATCATTCAGTGAAATACACCAGAAATGAACTTCTAGAGTGAAAAATCTTAACTTAAAATCAGAAAATTGCTGCTAATAATTAGACTTTCTAAAAAAAAATCAGATCTTCTAAAAAGAAAAGAAAAAAGTAATAATGTCATCTGGCATCTTCCTGCCTTCTCTTCCTTTTTATCAACTTTAAAAAATGAATAAAATAAAAAAAATTCTTAAAGCTTTTAAAGTTTTTATGTTTTAAAGCCCTCTTAGTAAAGTTAGAGTAGTGTTGAATGAAAAACCCTAATAGTGCTATCTTCGTATTGTTTTTAAATTGCCATCATTACAACAGTCATCTCACACCAATATAGCCTTGCTGAAATTATCAGTTTTGTTAATTGCTTTGCAATAGACCGTTGGTGGGTACCATTCATTGGAGTGAACATTTCCATGAAGTTAAAGTGTTTTCCTGGGCAGTGAAAGCAATCTCAGGAGAGTTCTGGAAGATGATCCCTAAGGATATTGATTTTGTATATGTGATCATGCCACATTAACAACATTTGAAGGTAAATGGATCTTTAGAAACATACAGCATGAATGATGTGCAGCCCCTGCTTCCAAAAACGTGCTTTCATAACGTGAGTCTTTGTCAGACTTGAGTCCAGTTTCACTGTTTAGCTACAACTGCCAGCTGTTACTCATCAGGAATTACACAGCACCAGGATCTGCTCTTGGGCTATTTACCTGATTCACAAGTAGTTCATGGAACAGCCCTTGCCTTGTATTGACTTTCTGTCACTGTTCAACTGACAGAATTTGAACCAGTAACCTGCAGGTGGTAGGCAATATATTCCTTAATTCTCAGAATATTTGAGTCTTGCCATTATTCCGTTCATATTTCAAGATTCAGAATAAATGACATTGCAGCATATTTATAGTCCACAGTTCAATAAAGATATGTTCTTTTCAAACTCTGTTCTTTGGGGGTATTTCCCAAATTTCTCCCTCTGAAGATCATTACAGATATCTTTTAGATCATGTCTACACTTCTTCATACTAAAGGCTCAAAGTGACTTGAGTGACGTTTTTTCTATTCTATGTCTGGAAATACTTTAAAAATAAGCAAGAATTTTTAAACCTGTAAGTCTGTGCTCTACTGTGCTGACAGGTTGACACTCAAGCATGCAATTCCATAGAATACATTTTGGAAGACTTCCAGAGCCTCATAAGCATCAGGTGGTAGAACTGCCATGTTCCTTCTAGGCCAGCACAAGAATGAGAGTTTTTAAGGAAGGCATATTTCAGGTTCTTTTAGCCCTTTGAAGGGCCAGGGTTTGGTTCTTCAGCATCTTTATTCCGAACATCAGAGCAAAACTGGAAGGCTTCAGCCCATGGTAACTGAACAGGTTTATATGTAAAGAAAACTAAGAAAATCCTGAGTGATTCTAGAAATAACAGACACATTATAAACTGTAATAGCAATTCTGGAGTAATAATATACCAGGGTATCACTAAGGATACTGAGGATCTAAAGATCCTTAGCCTTTGGTTAAGCTGGTGAAACAGCAATATTTAGGCTCCACCTTGTCTGTGGAGTTGTTTCTTTTTCAATTTTGCAGTTTCTAAAAATCATGTACATACACCTTTATTTTAGTTATAGAAGTGCAAAATATAGAACAACTATTTGAATGAAATTACTTTAATAATATAGTTTCAACAATACACAATTCCTGTGTCCTTACTAATTTTAAATATTTTGACTACATTTGTTTCCTCCGGGCAATAAATAATGGAATTGTGGCTTTTCTATCCTGTGCCTCTTCCTCTTATTCCTAGAATAAGAAAAGGTCTTGAAATGCGATAAAAGGAAAAAAGATAAACTTTTTTTATGATGTTTGTTAATAATGAATGTGTGGTTTCCTTTTTTAATGATGAGCATACGAAAGAGTGAGAGTGATGTGTAAATCTCTGATTGTCTTATGCCTTTACTGCTTGCATTTCTACTCTGTCTGATGAATATATTGACAGTTTATACAAAGAGTCTGCTACATTTCCATGTACAGAACTGGTAAGAGACAAAGCTGCTCTTTATGCATCTTCAGCATAATCACTTAGATATCCCAATTCTGGAAATTCCTCCTGATGAGAGGGTCTCCACAACTTGTCTTTCTTCCTTCAGACACCACACAAGTAGCATAAGCTTAATTCTGAGCATGTGAAGTGAATGCTTTCAGATTATTCAGAATGCAGAGTAGTGTTTCTGCCAGGGTGATGAGTTTGCATAGTGGAGAATTTCTGCTGATGGCTATCTCAGAGTTGGTTGTATAAGCAGCCACATAAAAGAGGGACAGGCATGGAATACGTAGATGGAAGGCTTTTTTATAAGAAACCAAGATCTGGTGGTTTAATATAATATCTATTGGTTCCACAGTAAATAAATGTGGCAGTAATTTCTGTGTCTTAGCTGTTGCATGACATTAGACTTTCTAAGCTATGTGTGGTTTGTATAAACGAGGTGAGTAAATACCACATTAAAAATTTGAATTAGTTTTGATGGATGCAAATACTGGACTAGAATGAGCTGGTAGTTTCTCTTCTCTTACATATGAATATGTTCTTTTGTACTTTTAGTGGCTTAATAAAGGTGTGCTCCAGCAAACTTCTATGCTGATACACAAGCATCACTACATTCTTTTCCCCCATCTTTTGTGGCATACATCTCACTTTTAGCCATCTGCATTTTAAAATTTTTTTCTGGTTTCCCCTTGCAGAGTTCTGTTCTGATAGCCTCATGATTCTTCTCAGGTAGATGGCTAAAATCATGTTTAAACATGAAGATCTTTTTAATTTTGCCTGGTTTTCTGTCATATGCTTACCTATGCTTTTAATCCACCTTTATTTTTGCAAGAATTTATGGCATGTCCAGAATAGTAGATCTATTACAACTGTCCTGAGTTCTGTAGTGAGTGAAATGCAGTTCTGTTAATTTTCTTTGTAGTTTGGGGGGTTTTTTTAATGCATTTAGAGCTTATTTTTTAAGCAATTTTTCAGGACCATCATATTCAAGGCATTCATTTTGTAAAGAGAACTGAAAACGTATACATATTATCGTAGAAGCAAAATTAGATAAATGCAAAAAAACCTGAAGAAACTGCTGGGTGAAAAGTCAGTCACGTTGTACGTGGGAGGATTAAACCTCCCTCAGCATCTCAGTGTTCTCGTTTCCATTATGCTTCTGTGCACATGTATGGTTTCACACACATTTGACTTAAAAGTCTAGGTAACCTTAAGGAAGACCTTCAAATTATACTTTCTTCCTAAATTGGGATAGGAAAGGAAATAGAGCAAGACATTTTTCTGTACCCTATTATTAAAGTTTTCACAGCTGTGCTGTGATTGTTCGCAGACTAAGCATTCCCTACGGAAAAGATCCAAATCCCATTGGAGATTAGGGGAAGTCTTTGGAGCCAGCTCAAAGTAATAGAATAACATGTAATCGTTATCGTAAAATGTGGTAGCTGATATTTCATCCTTCAAGATAACTCCTCTGTGTTGGCATGAGGGCAAACAGGAGTCCTGCAGAGCAGCAGGAGAGTCCAGGGGATCAGACATCTCCCCAGTGTCTCTTTGGCTTTTTTATTTGAAAAATAAGACTTATTTTGCTGTACTACTTTGTAGGGGAGGGTTTACAACAAATTCCAAAATCAGATCCCTAAACTGTATATTTTTTCCAAATTTCAAGAAAAAGTATTTTTATGCTTTCACTCATTTTTTTTCACAACTCCTTTTGAAACACAACTTAGGTAAAAAAAAAAGGGGGGGGGAGGGGAAAAGGCCAAACCATCTGATGTACTTTGCCTTCTTTGTTGAAGTTCCACTGAGTCATTCTGAGATAAATGGAATTTTCTTCTTCAATCCAAAGCTTAATTATGGTAATTAGCCTGTGCAATTTGTAAAGTTTGGCACTCAATTCAGCTCCTAATATGCATAAGCCTCTTTCTGTTACAAATTGAGTAGGTTTAATCAGTTTTAAAAAGACAGTGTCTCACTATGTCTGCATGGCACACTCTTAGATTTTTCAGATTGGTTGTTATTCCAAACTCTGCTACATCATTAGCAGTTTTGATATTTTTAATATTCATGAAGCTTTCATTTTAGCATTAATCCCCAGCATCTGTGATTATGATGGGTACTTTTGGGAGCTGTCTATTGTGTGTCTAGTGAGAATGAAAAGCCCAGCAGTTCCTGGCAGTAAATTAACCCTCACAATGCCAGTTGGTGCTGAACTCCTTTTGAAATGTTGCCTTCTGCTATGTTCCTTTCTATTCAGATTTCACACTAAGGTCTGACTCCCTCAACAGACACAAGCTTCGTTTCATCCTGACAGCCATCTGTGACACTAAGAATTTTTCCTTTTTTTCATTCAAAGAATATCTTTCACTGTGTGCTTTTTCCTCCCCCAGATTCAATATGGTAATCAAATGGGAGGAAAATAGAGTCCAGAATGCAGATTTCTATCTTAAGTGAGAAGATGAAGGAATTAAAGAATTTTATTTTTCTTCCATTCAAGGAAGGGAGAAGGATGTTTTTCTTCTTTTTTTTTTCTTTTTTTGCTTTTCCTAATATTCATGGTAAAATTTTCTTTAGGAAAAGATTTTTTGCTAAACTTCAAAATGTGACTATACAAAGACCCTTGGCTGTTCAAATAAAATCCAGTGAGCAGGGAACAGACTTTGGGTACTGTTTCCCTCTCTGCTGCTAACTTGTGGAATACAACAAATTAAGCCTCTCTTTGTTGCTTCTTTTCTGATTTAGAACTGTGAGTATTTTGGGGCAGAAACTCCAGCACTATTTACAGTGCTATATCATGTCACCTATTTCAGACATGCAATTTTAGCTGCTTATCTCTAGCTGACAAGCACTTGATGCATGAGGGCAGACTCTTCCAGTCATAGTTTTACTTCAGGTGCTTTAGTTCACTGTGCAGGAGCTCCCTGACATGGAGGGTGTAGGTGGCATCCAAATTAGGGTGGCAGGAATAGATAGTGTAATATATGTACACTTCCTTTTCTTGTTCTGCAAAGCACAAAGATATCAGTATCAGCAGGGCATAAAAGTCCAACAGAATAAAATAACACTACTTAAAGAATATTTTTATGCACTGCTACGATAATAATAAGTCTTCACAGCTTGTCACACCTTGTGTCAGACATGGGATTCAATTCATATCCCGAAGAAGTTCTGAGCAGTTTGGGGCAGCTTTGGGTTCCTCTGTAGGATCTGTCGAAGTCTCTCTTAACATGAATTGCCTAAAGACTGAAGTCTCTCTTGGCAAATGTCTCCTGCTCCTAATTGCCTTAGCAGGCTCCCCTCCTGGGCTCTGCTACCTGATCACACAAGTGCAGGGTTGTCAGGATTTGCTGTTTCGTTCATTGTTTCAAACTCTCTTTGTCTCAGGCTGCTTAAAGGTTCTGCCCACCTGCTAGGAATGAAATGAAATTTCTGTCTTAAAAATGTATACAAGTAGGTGGCTTTAGTGCACTGTAAAGAAAAGTGAAGGATTCTTTTGTCTTTATTCATCAAGATTTTTCTCCAAGACTGCTTTATTTACTGCAGCCATATGGATATAATTACATAGCTTTGGAGAAATATGATTGTGGGTAAGTTGCTGCCCTGAAAGACAATTGTCCTGTCATTAGGAGCCATGGATTGGCCTTGCTGCTAAAGGAACTGTACTACCTGTAAGGGGACTGGCCAGCACCCACTTCCAGCAATATGGGGAGCACAGGAAGAGCCACGTTGGCCACAGATGCAGTGAGAAAGCTGGGAGAGGGCTGTGAAATTAATAGCACAAGCCAGATACAAGAAAAAGAATGAGACTGCAGTGTCTTGATGATGACAGGTGCTTCTCATGTCCTAATGGGACAGCCTTGAATGTCTGGAGCATTGACAGGGATCAAGGCTGGGCACACCCTGGGGTGTTTAGTGCTGGATTGTGTGGCACTGCTTCAAAGCTAGCCTTGACATCCTAAAAGCTTTAAAAAATACAGTATTACAGGCTCTTCCGTACTTTCTCTAGCAATACTGGCAGCAGGAGCACGCTGGTATTTGGGTGGTCAGGTGTGCATAAGCAGGTGTGCAGTAGATTCTACGTCCGTAGTGATGTTCTTGTGTCACAGTTTTTTGGATTCCACCTTCTTGTCCCTTTTTGCATCACAGGAGTGCAGAAGGCCGACATTCCCTTGGCACTGCTATTATTATATTCCTCCCAGCTGTACAGCCTTTTCCAAACAGAGCTCTTAGCTCAGATCTTTGTTTTTAAAGCTTGATATATTTACACGTTTTCTTAGTTGTTGTGCTGTTTTTAATGCCCCGGGAACAGTCTATAGGTAGATGCAAGTGCAAGAAAGCTCAAAACCTTTTTTCTTCACCTTGTTGCATTGCGTTGGGTGTACAGTTTCTCTGGTGCTCTTCGGGAAGTATCGGATATTCTGCTCATGTTTATGGGCATCCCCAGGCTCCCTAGTGCCTGGGAATACAGGGAAAGTGTACAGAATTTTTACTCACTGTCTGGACAACATTTTGCAACTGGTCTCTTAAAAGTAAGAATGCTCTGCTACTCTCTGCCTCTTCACAAATTAAGGGCCACTTTTTTCACTCCATAATACCTGTTATGAAGTGTATTTTCCCAGTGTAGACTCAGATTCTGTAGTTATCTGATCCCAAGAACAGCAATCGTGAATAGCATCAAGTACTAAGGATGGAATTTAACAGAGGTTCAGTTTTTATTAAGAAAGGAACAAGAGCTTTGCAGTCTAATAAATGAAAGAAAGGTGATGGTTGGAATTTGATTTAAGGAAGTAGGACTTTAAAACATAATTCCTTCTGTGTAATTTAATAGCCATTGAGGAAGTACTGGAATCTACAGTATGTGGTCTGTTAATCTAATTAATCTACCTTAAAGGTTAAGTCACACAACCGACAAGTATAAGTGGATTTTGATCAAGCTTTACTGGGCCTATAAAATTGTGAATATATGAGGATGTCCAGATTTATTTGTGTTTGCATTGGAAATAGCTCAACTTTGTAAAGTCATGTGCTGATGTACATGCACACACAGAGGGGCATTTTTATTTAACTTTCTATTTCCAAACATAACATGCTGTGGATTTAAGAATTGATTTTTATGATGCTGAATGTCATTGAAAAAGCACAGCAAAAAAAAAAAAAAAAGAAAGGAGATACTGCTGTTCTTTGCCAATAAATGTGGGGGTTAAAATGAGTATTGAATGGTAAAGCCCATTATTTTTAAGGACGTAAACGAGGACCCCGTTTATTCCCACCTCACATTTGGTGCCTCACAGATGGTTGTCCTTGGTTTGCATGTACTCAGTCATCCTGAGAAGTACTGAAAGCAGAGACCAACCTTCTGTTCTTAATTTTTCTTCAGTTGCAACCAGATTCCTGTGACAACGACTCTTCATGAGAAAGATCGGCAAAATTAACCTTTCTTCCAGAGTTTCAGATGAGACTAGCTCACCATATCTTACAGTAAACTAAGTCCTGGTCTGACCTAAGAAAAAACTAGTTAGGATCTTAACAATACCAACCCCAGGTGAACCTGAATCCATGCAAAACTGTAGAGGAGTTTGGGTGACAGAGATTTTCACAATTCTTTAGTTTAAAACTGTTTTCTGTTCTATCAAACCCCAAAATCTGCTTCTCTCTCTGTGGCTTTCTATAGGTTTTTTGCCTTCCTGCAAACAGCATAAATATACAGCACAAATATATATATTAATGCAGTTCTCTTTGAAGGGTCTCATTCATTTGCCAGTACGTCTGCTACTGTTACTCTTATCATGGTGACCACCCCCAAAGAAACCTGGACATGAAAGAGAAGTGCAGAAGAAAGGGCAGACTGCTACATGCTTTGGGGATGTCCAGGAGTATTTGTTGCCTTCTGCATCCTCCAAAAGTTTTTCTTAACTGCATTTAATACTAAATCCTACTGGTGAGGCTGGTGCTCAGGTTTGTCACAGGGGTCAGCTGTGAGTGTGGACACATTGGCAGAAGTGTTTTGCAGGAACATTTCCTATGTATCATCATAGCTGTGTTCATTCCAAAATGCAAATTAATTGCTTAGCATAGGAGAAAATTATGTAATGAGGCTCTAAAGAACATAAATATTTAACCATGTTTTTAAATACATTCAAATATGTGTGTATGGAGAGGGGAGGGATTAGTGGAAGCAATATATTCAAATAAACATATTCGATATTCCATTGTATAACATATCAATGCTGCAAATTCATACTAATTAGTATTTTGAGCTCTCATGGTGCTCCTAAACCATTGGCACCAGATGAATAAAATGTTTAGAAAACTTTTTTATGATGTTATTGGTGCATTCACCCATATCAATGACCAAAATTTATCTTGCTTTAGCAAATCAACAGATTTCTTTCTTCTGCTAAATGTTTTTGGCAACGCAGATGGAGAAGGCAGCAGTCAGGGCCCTGCTCAAAGGCACAGATAACTGAATGGGTTACTTCCTACATTAAAACCAGCTTGTTGACTTGGCAAAGAGCCCTGGTCAAGTGATACAACCAGTGCTGCTGCCATTTGTTAATTCTGCATAATTAAACACCAATTATACATAGTATTGTTTTCTAGCAGGCTCCTCAGCTGGCTTTTCTTTATTATGATTCTGTGCCTGTTTCCTTCCTTATTACTAAAAAGGTCTTTTTATTTGTTATTATAATTAGGAGGTTTAAAAGATATCAAATTTTTCTAAAGAGAGAATAGCAAATGATTAGGGAAGTTGGCATATCATTTTACAGGAAAGACATTGCATATAATAGGTATTTTGATTTTTTGGTATAATCTGTGGAATCTGCAGTGTACAATTATAAGACTCCCCAGAACAAGTCTATTAGTGAATATGTAATAATAAATGAACATATTTACAAACCACTTCCAAAGTCTGTCCTTTTTAAGACTCCAGGAAATTCAAAGGTAGAACCAATATACATTTCACAACACTTTTATCCTTGTTTAGCAAGGCTGCTAAACCCATGCTTAAGCCCTATTGAAATGAACCAAGTGTGTGCTTGACTGCTGTTTTGAGGCATAAACTTCAATAGATGTTCAGTGCTCTGCTGAAGTTGGAATATTTTATGCATTTTGTCATATTAGTAAGTATTTGGAAGCTGTGTATCAAAGGATGTCGATGACTGTCTTGGTGCATTTAAACTGTGTTGTCAGTGATGCAGCTCTATTAGTAATGGTGATAGAGAAATTTCTGGAAAGGTTTTGCCTGTGTTCCTGGAAACAAGGGAATGTGAGGAGCAGAAAGTTGGAGGTTAGTTTTAGACTTGTTTAGAGTTTTTCTTCCCTCAGTACTGCTGAAGGTATTTATTATTTAGACTTAATAATTATTTTTCAACTACTTTAGTTTACAAAAATAGTCTGGAAAATGGTTGTTTGGGGTTTTTTCCCCCTTTCTTTATGCTTATTTATATAACAATATTATCAAAGGGTAATACACATAGCCAAAATAGGTATGGGACCTCCCTAGAGTTTCTAAGTGCATTTAATGCAACCCATATATATTTTAATCTTTAAAAAAAAAAAAAAGAGAGAGAGAGGGGGAAACTTTGATGCTTGATCATTACAACGTAAAAGCTCAGGAAGGATATTATCTGTGTCTGTGACTTTTAATCCATGGACTACTCAATTGTCATGCACACATACTGAATCTCTATCCAACATCCTCATGAACTTTATTGAGAAATGTTTCTATGAGTCAGCAGCTGGAGCTCATTTTTCAATCAATTTTTTTTCTTCCCTCTTATCTCCCTGTGACTCTTCTCTCTTTATCTATTACTCCCTTCCTTTGAGTCCACGTAATTACTGGCTCCCAAATAAAAATGCAGAGTTTTGAGCTCGGCAGTTCTTAGTTCTTTGTTTACTGGATCACAAGCCAACTAAAGTATAAAGAGGAGAAGAAGCAGTTGCCTTAACCTGCAAAACCATGAGGTCAATGGGACTTCCCACAGCACATTAGAAAGAGGACAAAATACTTTGTAAGATGAGGCTTTTGGTTCATGTTGCACTTTTGTCAATGGAGCCATTTTAAGTTGCAATTGTCAATAAAATCTCCTCTTAACTCTCCTTCAGGATATGTCAGCTGTTTTGAATCATGGTGTGTTATGTGTGAAACATATATTTCAGATTCCATAAACTCAGTAAAACAATACTGCTTTGTCTTACTTGCTTTAAGGAGCACGATATGTTGGCATCTTCTTTGGACCTTCTATTGTCATAGCTTTTATTCCTGTTTTAGGCATATACTTTCATTTTGATTATGGTTTAAATAGAAAAAAAAAAGGTGTGATTCTAGGATTGTTTTCAAATGTGTATCTAGATACAGCATTTCTTCCTCATGTGTGTCTTTGTTTTATAACTGCATCTAAGGCAGCAGATTTTAACTAGTGAAATATTTTCACCATAGAAAGCTTCCTTTTAGTCTTTTATCCTGAAAGAAATATTTTAGAGGACACCAATGAGAATCTTGAAGGGAAGAACAGGAGTTAATTACAATGAAAAAGAGGTATAATTTTGTTTGTTTCTTTTTCATTTGCAATTCTTTTAAACAGCTCTAAGCTCTGGGATGTTTTTTATTATTGCTATTACAATAACGCCCCAAGTACGGCAGGTGTTGAATTGTTTCCCTGACGTGTGTTCAAACCCATCCCAAGTTCTGAACTGTTAGTTTGTAGTCAAAAGAGCTGGGATTACACCCCAATTCAACAAAAGCTGTTAAAACACATAGATAATTTCCCTAGTAGGTTGTGTCATTGATTTCTAGTTTTGTTCAAAGAACACTCCTCAGTCATGGCACTAACATTTTGTTTGAAGCAAGGTACACACATAAATCCTATTTTGGGTTGGAATGAATGGGGAATACATGCATAAAAGGGGGGTCACAGCAGTATAATGCATGCAGCTTGACTTGTCTCCTCTAAATGCCAATTTTTATTTATATTCACAGGTATTTATTTATAAAATATTTATGTATGCACATTCTGAGTGCATTCAGATATCCCACTGATTAATTGTAAAATGATATGATAAGGTGCATTTATAGTGCACCTGGGACTGCTCCCCTGCAGCCCTGCTCTTGAGGCAAATCTCCTGATGTCCCGCTAACAGCCTTCCCAGGATCAAAGGTTGAAGGTCACCTGGCTAACAAACCATGAAGGTTAGGAACAGGAGCATCAAACCATGAGAAAGGATGGATCCTCAGCTTTGCTTGGGAGGAGCATTAGCCTCAAGCCATGGAAAGTCCCACAACACTAGGCCTTAATAACAAGTTATTTTTATGCCTGGAAAAGCTGTTCCAGACTTTAGCTGGAGTTTTTCAAGCTAATTTTATTTTTCTCTGTTTCTGGACTCAAAAATAATGTCATTCTCCTCATCTCAGATTTGAAAGAAAAAGAACTGGAAAAACATCAATATATTATAAATAACTTGGGATAAAAATTTGGAAGATAATTTTACCACACTACAATGACACATGGGCCCTCCATATGGCATTTGTAGATGCCAAGATTTATTTTTTTTGTCTGGACTTCTTTGTCTTGAGAATAACCTGAGCATGCTGTAGCTAGCCCAACTTCATGAAGTGCAAATATTTAGATCACATTATTTATTCTTTCCAAATTAGACTTTTTGATGTATTTAAAATGTCACTAATTTCTTAAACTACAAAAAAATAAACTGTTGTAACTTCTTCCCCTAGACAGGATCCCATAAGTCAGTTTGGTGGGTGAAGAGGGGTGCTTCGGTGTAATAGAGAACAAAAAACCCACTCATTTTTCAGTTGATTTCATAATTAGCAGAACCTGAACCAACAGTCTCAGAAGCTGCTAATGAGGTTTCTGCAAATGTGGGGTTTGTATGCAGCAAGTCACTGGGAAGAAGGAAAGCATATCCAGTTTGTATCATTTCAGGATCACAGTGATACTGCAAAATGTCATGTTTAAATGCTGCTGGAGGCTTCTGTAGTACCACAGAAATACCAGAAACTATTTTGGCACTCGTTTGTTGTAACGACAAAACCTAATCTGTTAAGATGTTGTGTTTATATTTGGTAGGCAAAGCTATATTTTGCAGCTTAAGAGTCTAACACTAAGAAAGTTGAGTTTGTATAACTAAGTTGTTTCTTAATCATTTAAGACACTTGCAGAAAAAACACCTTGAATATTTAACATATTAGTATTTCTCTTTTTGCTAAAGAAAATCCCTGTTATTTCTAAGATGTGAATGCTTTTATGTGAGATAAATCCTTATTTTGTAAAATAATGAACACTGGCTTTCAGGAGTAGTGGTGAATTTAGACTCACAAAACCAATTTATTTTATAGGGCACAGCAGGTGATGCTTCTGAAGATGTAATTGCAATGCAAATACAACTTTCTCTTTGAATTGTAGGAGTAGTAAGATAAGAATTGCACTTACACAATTCTTAACCTTAACTATTGAAAGTTTAAGTGGTTAAGAAATGTCTTAGATAAATTTTTGCTTCATAACTTGACAAACCTCCAGACTCTTACAGAACCGTTATAGATACTGTAATTTGTAGTAATAACGAAGACATGAAGACACATTTCAATTTGCTATGGACATGCAAATTGTATAATTCATTAGGCTTTTATTCCAATTTGAAAGAATGGATAAAGAGAGGCTCAGGAATAGATCCACAGAGGTGTCTGGCATCTTAGTACCTGTCTGGATTTGACTACTATGAATCTGATCCTGGTAACTCAGCAAGAAAGTGACAGATTAAGATATTTGATTTCAAAAGTCAGCAGCTGAGATCGTTTCTAGGGTAGCAGTCTTTCTTTCAAAACGTCTGTCACTCCTTAAGATTTCCTCTTCTTTAAGCTGTCTTGACTCCAGGAGGCACCGCATTCTCTAAATAAATTTTCCTTTGTTTTCTTCCCAAGTAATCAGTCACAAACTGTTTCCTGTGAACTAAAAGAACTTTTGTTAAGTATGACCTTATTTTCTGCAGCACATACAGAACTTTGCCTCAGCAATCAATTTTCTTTCACATGCATACTTACAAATGGCAATAGGTTTTAAGTTTGCTTTTTTGGGAGAAGGACTAGGAAGAGAGAAAAATAGAATGCAACAATCAAAGTCTGAATTTTATATTTGATTTCATGTTAGCCATGTAAACATAGACCTAGATTTTTAAAAACTGAATATAACATATAAATGTGTTTTGCAAAAATAGACATTAAATGTGTGTCTTGTTCAGAATGTTACAGATTAACCATTATATTATTTAAACACACATAGTGGAAGTGAAAAATTTCTTACATGCTTACGGATCCTTTTCTAAGAATTGGAAATGTGCCTTTGTATGGTAAGCAGCTAATTATTTATTGGCCTGGAAATGTTCATGAAAACAGGAGATGTCCCTATTTGGGCTCTATAATGTCTTTGGTTTACTTGGTGCATTGGCCTAGCTAGGATAAAGCTTTGAAACTAGTCAACCTTTTACAATCAGACAGCAGACTGAAAGCTCCAAAACAGGCATCATCAGGGTATTGAGACATTCACTGGTGTCCTTTTCTCCCTACATTAGCTCCAGCACCACAGGCTTCTAAACATGGGGCTGGAAGCCTTGGTTGTGGAAATCTGGAGAGCAGCTTTCTTCAGGTGACTTGCTTTTAGCCACAATGGCATCTCAGATCTCCAGCTTTAAAATGGAGATGACAGCACTAGCTACAACATCTTGCAGACTTATGAGGAAAAGGTATTAGTTCACCTTTGGAGAATATTCAGCAGTGTTGTCTGCGAATTTATGGATTTTAAAGCAGTCTGATTCCTACTGTCTATATGCCTCAAATATTTTGTGCTTCAATTGCTTGTTATCTATTTTCTGCACTGGGAGAACACTGATAGGGCCATGGAATTAGTGACTCATAGTGTCTTGGGAAGTTGTAGTAAGATCAGTCGTGCAGCTTCACTTCTACAATTTCCTCCGTTTCAAGGTTGTGACTTTGTGCCTGTAAGACTGCACAGGAGGTTTTACTTGCAAAGGTTTTTGGTTGGGAGTGGCAGAGGTGTCATATCATGACTGCATATTAGTGCTTGCTGTTGACTAAAGTAACTGGCCTCAAGGTTTCTTGAAGGAGCCTGTGTCTTGCTGCACTCATTTCATTGAGACTCACGCAGCAGTCTGTACTGTTTTCAGTGCTTGTTCATTACCACTTTATTTCTGTTGTCTCTAGATGCCTGCAAAGCATAAAGAGAGAGGAGTCAGACTTACAAGGGACGGCTTTCATCCCCCTAAAGGGATTCCTGAGAATATTAGAGGGATGAAAGTGAAACTTTGTGTTTTCATCCCTTCAGACTTTCTGCTTTTCTCCCCTGCCAGCCTCCCCTTTCCACGCTATAATTTCATCTCCTCCCTCCCAGCAGCAGCAGCTGTAGCTCAGCTCTATCAGAGCCCTTGAAGCTTTCCCTGGAGGCACATCCCTGACTCTGCTGGGGCTCCAGCCTCAGCTGCAGCAGTCAGGGGCTCTTCCCAAGCCCAGGCTTTCCCTGTGGCTGAGCACTGCCTGAGACACCAGCCGGATTTCACCGAGTGTCCTTGCAATAGATCTGGTTCCAGTTTCCTCAGATATCTGTTTTCAGTTTTTCCACTAATAAAAATACAAAAGAAATCAATTGTTTTCTTAAAAGGAGCTACAGACTGGATCAAATGTGTGCTGTCTCTGCTCCCTCTCTTTCTCTTTTCTCCAAAGAGCTTTAAGTGTGTAAGATAAACTTCACCTACCACCTTGCATCTTCCCTTAACACAGCGACCTTGAAGCAGCTAAGAGGGAAGCCTGTGTGAACACAGCTTTCACAAAGATATATCTTAAACTTTGTCTTGTTTTCTGCTGACAAAGTCTGGAACACTGAACAACCTGGAAAATTGAAATAAACGCCTGGAGTCTTCAGGCTTGTTTGTTGTTGAGAAGAGGTGTTTTTAAATGAAGAATGTATCAAAAACATCTTGCAAAGATTAGACTTTCTAGATACACATTGAATAAAATAATAGCTGATTGAGTTGGTCTAGGAATGAAGGCTTGATCATTTGTTGAATTGTTAAGTTGAAAGATGAAAACAAGTTGCACAAGAATAGTTACATCTTGTAAGGTGGAGGTCAAAGAAAAAATTGCACTGTGTCTAGAATTTTTCAAAGACATTGTGTTGATAGTATTCAATATGTTGTGCTGTGTTTTGGTCATGTACTAGTTCAGTCTGCTCTGTAGCTTTCTTTACGGATTGAAGCTATTTGCACAAAGTCCAGTGCATCCTTGCTTCCCTTGGAAGAAAGAGCATTTCCCTTTCTTTCATTGATCATCCTTCTTCAAAACAGACAAACATTAGAGTGGGAGTCATGTGCTCTGCTCTTTACATTCCAGTGAGAGCAAAAAAACAAATACCATTTAAGCTGCCTGTCAAATCAGACATACATAGAAATTGAGTATTTTTCCTTCTGCTAATTTTCATATACTGGTAGGCTAAGGAAACTGTGGTCTCAGTTACCTATTTCATATTGTACTTTGAGCAGAGGTTCACAAGCAATCCAGTGCCCCTGAGTTTTGTGTAAAAGTGGCACTCAACACCTATCAGATCCTCAGGTGATACAATTCTATTCCAGTTCTTTGTTGTTCCTAGCAATGCACTACTTCCAGGGATCACCTTGTATGCATTAATGTGATATTTCCTGGTGTGATTATATGTATATTTACTATAATTTAAAAATATATTGTATACTAATCAGTCTTAACTGCAATTTCAAACATTTATCATTGAAATATTTTTCTCTAAAATTAATATCTCATGGTTACTTTCACCTTGGTTGGATGATGTATATAAGAATGAACACAAAAGAGAATCAATATAGTCATTAACTGACTTGCCCACAGGATATGATAAATGAGGGGCCATCTTAAATTCAACTAAATTTTCTATGATAGTATATCATCAGAGAAATCTTCATGTGCCTATAGAATTTTTCATCGAGTGCATTTTTTTTCTACTTATAAATGGCCTTTATTTTCAATTAAGTAAGAATCCCAATAGTGGAATTAGTCAGTCATTCATATATGAGAAATACGGAACACAACATTCCTATTTATTTTAGAAGTTCAGATTATGAAATATATATTGATAAATTAGGTGGAATGGGATGAGGAAGGGCTTGGAAATGTTTTACTTTAGCCTGATTTTCTACAGAATAGGGTTTCTCCTATTACAGACTCAGCATCTGTTGGATATCCTGCTTTAGTGTTTTCTGAATTCACTTGCTAATCTTAACTAACATCTTAAATAAAGACAGAGGGAGTCTCAAAGCTGTGTCTGAACCAGAAGATATGACATGCCGTTGCATTTTGTCTGCATATTAGGGCAAGATTTTTTTGTACACCAGCTTCTGTCTTTTGGTTGTCTTGAGAAAGGCACCTACGGTGGGAGGCTTCAAGGAAAGCAGGAGAGGTTTTGTCTAGGACTTTGATTGGGATGACTGGGGAGCAGGACCCTGAGACACACTCAGCCTGAATCTAGTCAAACATAATTATTTTCAAGTTGATGAGAAAGGTTTAAGTAGGAGCTTACCTAGGGAGCCTTCTTAGGCTTGAGTGCCAATCAGGTTAAAACTAGTTAACATTTCAATCAATGCTTAGGGGAAGTTTTATTTATTTATTTCAGTTTTTTAACCTGGTTTTCCTTTCATCATTGCACATAACTATCTTTATATCATATGTCTCACTTTTCTGGAACTAAATGTATTTTCAAAATCATAGCTATTATCTACAGCCATTTAGAAAAATAATAACTATAATGAAAACACCTTAGATTGTTTTTAATTATATTATTTCTAGTTAAAAAATGTTTCTGTTTTCATTGCTTAGTGTTTTGTAGCTAAGAGAAAAGCTCGAAAATGTTTAACAGTTTGAGAAGCTTTTCCTGAGGTACATTTGAAATAGTCTTCACGTCAGATGTCAACCCTTTTTCACTGACTTGCTTAAAGATTCAGTTGTATTCAGTTTTGAGCATTTACACACACAGCTTATTTATCTCCCATGTTACACTTTCAAGATTATATCACATGTCCTTGGTCACTCTACAGCAGCACAAGTTTCAGCAGAGTTAGAGAAACTGTAATGCTTGAGAAATAGGAATGGTGGGGTAAAATCAGTAGTTTTTTTGGTTTAAAGTTTAAATTTTCTCACTGGTTTCTGAGTTGGCTTTTTTTTCCTATTTGAAATATAAAATAATAGCATTCTGTGTTTTACTTTTTAACTCGTATTCAATGCCTCTAGCTGGATGTGTTATTTGATCCAATGTGTTACTGTCTTTTTTCTGTATCTAGCACCTTCTGAAATTACAGTGCTTTTCCTGGAATTTTCTGCAGTCTGGACTCCTAAAATGAAATATGATTAATTGCCTTCAATATGCTAAATATGCTTTCTCTAAGGTTATTGTGGTTTTGTATTGTTCTCTTGTCCCCTTTTTCCATACTCTTTCATACCTATATTCCCACCAAAATAAATAAAATAATCTTGAAGCCAGTAAAAATATTAAATGGCTTTTCATTTTGTTCTGTGGTATAGCAGGGGTTTAGAGTACACTAGTTGAAATAATCTTGGATATACCTAGAAATATTTAGTATCTTAATATGCTGAAGTTCCAAACTAGCAAACCTTTATACACGACATGAAAGTTGTTCAAATTCAATAGTAGTAATGGGGTGTCACTGAAGGGTGAGCCTCCTGTTGTTTGCAGTTGATAGGTTATTTGTACAGATCTGCATCAATGGCTCTGTGATTATCAGTGCCTTGATCCCCTGATATACTCATTTATGTGATATACCTAAATTCTGCTCCATGTATTTAGGTTTAAAGGTTCTTTGTAGTGAACCTAAGTTTTCAGCTGGAGACCTAAGCAGTTATAAGCTTCGCATTGACTAGATATTAAAAGTGTTGCTGAAGGACATTTGCTTAGTCTGGTGACATGTCTGCAGTGCTCTAGTAGCCAGCTGCCCTCCTGTGGCACCCAGCAAGGGTTGGAGGCCACTGGCCCCAGTGTCAGTGGTGTCACAGCTGGGCCCCCCTGGGCTGAGATGGCAGCCAGGATCAGGGAAGGAACCCCACGGCCACCAGGACATGCAGGAGCTTGGGAGAGGCTGCTGACGGCCACCTCAGGGCTCAGGCCCTGTGCTCCTATCAGCAGCTGTGGGATCATGCAGTGCTCAGATCCAAGCCAGGGCATCATTTTCCCTGTTGGAATTTCAGCGCTGGGTATCCGTCATCCTAGCCTGTAGGGATAAAGCATCTATTTCTGATTTTATCCACTTTGACATGTTTAAATTTGCTGAGGATCTCTGCTAGAGGCGCTTGAGGGCCCCAACAATATGGAACCAATCACACCAGAAACACATGAGATGTATAATGTTGCTTTAGAAGTATTTTTTATTTCCTGCCCAAAGCAGCTGCACCAACACATTAAATGAAGGTAGGACAAACAAACAATTGGGCCTTGATAAAGAAATTCTTCATTTTTCAAGCTGTCAGTCTTGCAGTGTTGTACTTTAGGTCAGAGATATTAAAGCTGTGACCCAGTCAGCAATTATATACTTGGGAAACTTCCTATATATAAATCTGACACAATGAATTCTAAGTCATCTATGCTTCTATTTTCAGTTCATTACTGTGGTGATAAATGAGTCCCTTATTACGAGAAGCCTAATTTCCTGGTCTCTAGAACTATGGGGGTTTTGGTTTTGCTTTTCAAGAGTGGCAGAATTATTTCCATCCATTTGCTATTTAGTTGTTGTTCTGTATCTACCAATGCACCAACTGAAGCTTCTGATAAGGTTATATCTTACTGTCTACTTATCTCAAAGGTCTGGTTGGATTTTGAACATAGTTATGTGATTTGGCCCATCTTTATCATTTTGATAAACTTATCCATCAAAGTTTTTATGTGGCTGCTTTTCTTATTTACACTGGCATTGTTCTCATCATATTTGAGTAGTTTAAAACATATCACTTTTCAGTGTTCATAATTGCTTTGGGCTCTGTGCTTCCAGTTAAAGCTCTAATTATTTCTGGGATTCCTGTGGATCTATTGAAGGTCCCTTTTTGTTTCAAAATTACTTCCTCTAGCTAGTAATTTCTGTGCTCAGTGTACACAGTATTACAAATTGACAATATTTAGAGAAATCTGTAGATCCTTGTAAACCCAAGTACCTACCCCTTGCTGTGTTGTATGATTTCTTATCTGGTATTAATTTTACAGAGTTGAATTCTGACAAGATAGAAGAGTTATTGATTGTTCTCCTCCTCAGCTATTTCATTTCATCATCATTCTATTTTGTCTGGAGTTTAAGTTCATAAACTTGGAGCAATTTTTGACCTTGTGCTTTCTTTTGAGGCTGACATTAATCACACTGAGAAATGAGATTCCCAGCTGGAGGATGCTAAAGAACCATTAGGAACTATTAAATTAACTTACCACTATTTTATCTTTCCTAGTTCTGACTGAGAATTATTAAGTTGATTGGGACATATCTGTATGTTTCATTATGAGCTAGATAGTAATTACTAATTCTTTATTTGTGGCTCTTTCTCTCACTTCCCTGAAGTATTCACAGCTGTGCTAACAGAACCCTGCATACAGTCAATGGGAGCATTTTGCTGCTTTAACAAGAAAGGGTTTCAGCCTAATATCAAATTTTCCAGGCAAATGCTTACACACTTCATCATTTGTTTTCTTAAGGATATGGTTTTGGGCAGTGAGTAGTCAGCTCAGGTAAATAAAGCAAGGAGGAACACCTGTTGTACAGCTTCTCTCCAAGGCACAAACTCAAAAACCTCCTTTGTAGGATGCATATCATTACACTGCAAAAAGCAGTAGCTCTTCGGATGAGCTTTACTGAGAGAACCCCTGTGATCTAATAACAAAACAAAAAAACTTCCCTGAAGTCCTTGCCTCTACTTACTATGAATAAAAGACAATCTTTGGATTAAAAAAAAAAAAAAAAAAGCTGTATAGCAGGTGAGCATCATTCAATACTTTTGGAAGACAAATAGGAAAGGGAATTCTGAACAGACTTGACTGACTACCACTTTGCATGGATATGTATTTGTGATTTGATGATGCTTGGAGCTTGCTGTAAATTTATTCTAGTAGAGAAGAACTGATTGACATAGTATGTTTTTCAACTCCAGGCCTTTTTACAAGTCAGTGTGAATATTTGTTTACCTTGCAAGTCACCTTTTCACTCCACTTCAAAATCATCCCTGTACATTGCCTACCAAATTATTTTCTGGGCAGGCCACAAAGATTTTAATTGTAAACTACAGCAGGGTTAAACATTCATTTTTTTAATTCTTGGATCACTCCCTAGGCTACAGGAGTTTGTGCTTTGTACAGAGGACAAGTTAAATAGAATTTGAGTGGCTTTATGTAAGGACGGGAAACTTTAGAGCCTGTCCTGTCTGCTGGCTTCTTTGTCATAGCCAAAGAGCTGGGATTGTGGGAGGCAAAAAGGAAGGGGAAGCACAGAAGAGCAACAACCAGACACATTTCCTCTAAGAAATCCATATGCTAAGGGTATCAGTAATAACAGTGTGACTGAAGACACTGTTGGAAGGTAGAAAGTGTGTGTTGGCAATAGCAAAATGGTTCAAAATGTTGCCCTTTTAAAAGGAGGGGGAGGCAAACCAAACCAGAACAGATAGAAATGTAGCTAGGAGCGTCTTCTGAAACAAAAACACCTGTAATTATTGTGATATCAGAGAGACTTTCCTGCTTAAATATCTGTTTTAATAGGCTGTGTTAATGTGCCAGTGTATTGCCTTGCTGGACGGTGTGTTAGTGCAAGTGTGTCTATTCTTTCTTTAAACAAGCATTGACATACATTGATTTAATATTATTCTTCATGCTGAGCTCTGCAGATAGACTGGTAAAATGCAAATGACACAGCTGTGTTGCAGATATATCTTGGACAACTCAGAAGATGACTTTGCATATACAGGAAAACAAGGGAATGAGAAAGGACTTTCTCAGCTCCTGAATTGTGTATATCTCCTTCAATATTCATTTTTATGGTAGTTTTTAATTTCAAATCATGCCACTGCAAAGCTGCTGGTGTGTTGAATTAGTTCCTGCACTTTCGCTGTTTGTCTGTAATTGTCATTAATGAGGGAAATTCATCACCTCCCCAAAGTTCACCATTCAGCTGAAAAGAATAAGGGGTAATTAAGCATGGTGGGTTCTTTGCTGTGCTCCAGCTCCACAGCAAAGTGAAAGTGAACCTTTGCTGCTAATTTGGGGGCAGCTACTTGTAAAGCAGCTGCAAAATTCAGCCTCCAAACATACGTGCAAGGCTGAAGCCATGGGAGCAGCAGCTCCAGGGGTTAATGCCTGGAGGACTGGGCGTAGGCTCAGGGAGTTTTTACTACAGTGGTTAGGGGATTACTGCAAGTCGTCCAGTGGAGCTGGAGGATTGCATGGGAAGCTTGTACATCCAGTTCTTCAACTGGTTTAGTAGCTATTATTTAAATGTCTTGATAGTTGTTCCCAACTGGTATTAGTTGCTATTACTCAAATGTCTTGATAGTTGTTCCCACAGTAATCAGAACTTTCTCAACAAACGTGTAAGTTTACTCTGAAAAAACAAAGTAAGAGGTCTTTCAAGGGAAAGAACATTTCCTGAAGTAAGGTAAAACTCAGAGTTTGCAGTAGGAAGATAATATAAAATACTGATATGAAAAAATCTATGTCAAGCAGGCCTTATGCATATGCCACATGGAACTTAGTCAAGATGACTGGTTAGCACTTCAGAACAAGTCATTTATTTCTGTGTTTTCTGGCGAAAGATTGTTTGTTACCTTGGAGTAGAAAATTCTGTTATAAATTCTACCTCCTTAGAAAATGGCTTCTTGTCCTAATTAATCATAGTGCCTTGCACAGGCTGGTGATGGGTCTCTTATCCACCCCTGCCACTAAAGCAGCTGGGGCCACCACCTGTTAACTCCCTTCCAGAACATTTAATTAGCCGGAGTGGCTGTTACCTTCGGTTTATCTGGCAGGGAAAGAAGTGGCAGCAGATGCCAAACAGGAGAGGGCTACAAGGGACAGCCCAAGAAGTGCAAGGAAAAGGTGGGAGAAGTCAAGTAGCCAAGGGCAGGTGGGGAGAGGACACTGGGCAGGTTTGGCAGCATCAAAGTCCTATAGAGCATGTTTATTGTGCTCTCTGCCAAATACCAAGTTTTGAGAATTTAAGTGTTCAGTCAGAAATGCTGCTGTGTAATTGGGTTCATATGGTTTCCTGCATGCCTGATCCCACATAAGACTTCAGCTTGTGGTTCTGCTGCTCGGTAAAAAATATATTCTGGATCTGGGTTGAAGTTGCCCAACACTGTTGTCTGCTACCTACTTCATAAATAAATTAATTAATTGCAAAGATACAATAAGGTTGTTTATCACTTATGCATAATAAAGTCCTCATTCATTTACTCTTTTTTTCTGAGTTAAAGGCTGTTCTTGGATGAATTGTGAAAATAAAGGGAAGGAGAGGTGCTTCAATAGCAGCCACTACTAAGGTTTTGTCAGGGTTTGAGTCATATGCACTATTCTTTGAAGACAAGCAAAAAAAAAAAAAAAAAAACAAACTACCTCAAACCATTAAATAAAATGGTTTTAGAAAAGTCCATTTTAAGGGACTTTTTTTTACACTACAAAATGTTCTTTTCTCATCAGAAAAACATCTTTTTGCATAATAAATAATATTTCTGTACCTGTGCATAAGTGTACATTTTATTTTTAGACTACTTATTGAACTGCCAGAAGAACATATTTGCACAAGCTATTGATAAAAAAAGCATCCTTGTGGATTTATTTATAATTTACTTGAGCCAGATCCTCAGATTAAGGACATTAAGTGAATGCAAATTCTTGCCTTTTCCCATTAGCTCAAATCTTTCTTAACTTTTAAAATGAGGCAGCTGAGCAGTGTACATTTTTAATGAAGAACTACTTATTACTTGTGGAGACTCTCAGCTGATGAAAGTGGTCACGACTCCCTAAATTAAACAATTTAAATAAGTTATCTGGCTGAATGTGCAAGTCTCTAGAAAGGTGCTAAAGGTATTAAATCTTATGAAAAATAATAGAATACTTTTTTTGAGCTAATATGAAACATTGGTTAAGATATTCATCAGATTAATCAGCCCTATGCTGTACAGGCTTCTGATAGAGACCTGTGAGTGTTCACCTAGCTGTGATAGTTTAAAGGTAGCCTAATTATTCCCAATTCTGCATATAGCCTGAAGTTTTTCCTTTTTGTTCCAGATCTGAAGAATAGGTCTACATTTCTGAAAGTTTGTCTGTATTTGTCAAAATAAACATATAATGGTAGGTAGCACTTCCCTGTACAAAAGTTACTTCTCATGGATTTATTAATTTGACTTTTATCAGTAGTTCTCCTTTAGGTACTATCCTTACTTATACTCTGAAAGCACAAAATGTTTTGTCATTATGAATAACTGAGTGAAAAAATAGAATTAAATCCAATATTCCTTAAGGAATATTATAGTGTATTTCTATTGTAACTCCAAAGAAAACCCAGAATAAATCAAAATACTGGAAAAAACCTGGATTCTAATCTAGTTCCTTGTCTTAGACTGTGGTTTGATGCGGTCCCAGTTGGGCTTTTTTTCTGATGTCTATTCCTGAATTCATCTAGATCACTGGAAAGGAATCAATGGGAATCGATCCAATTTGTAGAACACAATTCTAATATTGATAGTAGTTTATATTCATTTGCTTCACCCTAATGTTTTATTAATGCTCATTTGCAAAATGCTGTTCATGCTGTTTTCCCCCAGTTTTGTACCTCCAAGCTGATGATGATAATGAAATTTTGAAAACATAACAAGAAATAATAAAGTAATACATTTTAGAATTAAATATGGTAACAGTTACTATTTTTGTAGCCAGACATTTTTCAGTACACGACTTTAATTTCAGATAAACAAAGACCAGTTGTAGAAACTCAGGCACATGAGATTGCTACAGCAGTAAGAACTTGTATCTGCTTAGGTCTTTTCAATTTGTCTTTATGTCCACCAGGAGGTTGGGCTAGGGCATCAATACTGAATCATTTGGGGACTTTTAAGGATGCCCCATCAATAAAATGTGTCATCCAGACATATCTCCTGCTTCAAAAGATGCAATAACCGATGGCATCACTTTCTCTTACCAGTGGGGACAAAAAGTCACTGGTGACTTTTCTATAAAGAGCAGAGCCATGGTTAAAAGCATGTTTAATATAATTCTTGAAGTCAGGATTGTACAATGCACTTGAATATAAGTAGCTGTGAAAATAAGTGTGTCTGTCTGGTTTGTGGTGTTCTAGGAGCTAAGAGAATGAATAACAATAGTAAATATTTACTATTTGGATTTTCTGATAGTTTTGAAGAGTTAAAGATATGTAAATTAAAGCATGAATGGTGTTTAGTACCTCTTATTACAGTCCAATAAAATGGAATAACTTCGAGATGTCCATAGAAATTTCATTGGAAAAAGCTCCCTATGTTCATATAAATCTTCTCTTCTCTCCAACTGCCATTGGACCACCTAAACTTGTCCTTAACCTTTATGATTATGCAAAATCCTCTTTATGCTTTGAAGGTGTCATATTGTATTTGGGCTGACTAAGCCTGAAAACATTCCACCAAAAGTTGGAGCATTCAGTGCTTGTAAACTTGGCACACTCCTATCAAGTCCAAGTCGATGTTTGTTGGGGTTTTTTTTAATGCCTTGAGGTACTTGCCCACCTTAATAAATGGCAGCTCTGAAAATTTCTGTGGAAAGACTGAATGAGGTATTTCTCATCAGGATGAGGGTATTCCCCCTTTCAAATGAGATGTCTCTCAAATGCTCCTGTGAAAGAAAAGTGTAGTAGCAATTGTTAAGGGGTGGCTTGCTCCTTATTTTCTCATTGGTAGTCAAGGTGTCACTTTTGAACTTCCTCTTCCAAAATAAACCCATTTGGGACTATAAGAAAAAAAAAAAAAAAGGAAGGGAACTCCTTTTGACTTCTGGAAATTTTTCACAGTTATAGGTAAAAGTAATTTTTGTCTTGAATTACATGTTGGGAGGGCAGTGTTGTTTTTTGGGGTTTGTTTTGTTGTTTTTATTGTTTTAAGTGTTTTTATGTAATCGGTCAACCAATTACTGCCTAGACATCTTTTTAAAACTTAAGTTTTATTTCGGTGCAAAAAGGTGCTTTTTTGAGCAGCTGAGAGACTAGAGACCTTGGTTTAAATTCTTCTTGTCTGATACAGAAATTCAACCAACATGTCCAGCCATGTTGAAGAGTTTTGTTAAGGGACATCTCTCTGTCACTTGTGTGAAACCTCTTACAGAATGGTTATGGCATTCTTATGGGAGATGAGGCACCAGGTTCAGGCCTCTGCTTTGACTCAGACTGAGCTGTAAATTTTTCATACATCAGGTGAATTGTTCTTGGTTTTATAGTTCATTTGCCTCACTTTTTTTTGGCATGGCAACTAGTTCAAAAAGTGTAATGATGTAAAATTGTTCTTTATGTTTAGAAAAGCCAAGCTGAAAATTGCCTGATCCCGCAGCATGGTAATTATTAGAAATACATCATGTTTTAACAGCCAGGCCCTTTACCAGCCATTCAACAGAGTGCCTTCACAGCAGTCTTACAGTGAAATGTCTCATTGAAGTCAACAGTACTTACCTCTGTTAAGTCTTAACAGCAGCTCCCAAGATAAGCTGGAACTCATGACACACCCGAAATTAAATTCATCCCAGCACAGAGGGCAAGAGCCCAAAATGTAGGACTTACTGTTCAGTGAAATGGGTAGAATTCACCCACAGAAAGAACTGAACTTCAGCCATCATCATTAGGGAGCCATTTCCAGCCAGAGACCATAATTTAACATTAGTTGAATATAATCTTCAATATCAGTTGGAAAAGTAGCATTTCTCAAAGAATGAAGAGGGTAAATAATAGTTTTAGATTGTAAATAACAAGTTCATTATCACTAATAGATATCGTGTAAATATCAGTGTTAAAAAACAACTAATGCCCTCATTTCCCTCACTGAGGGATTGAAGCCAAGACTTTGAAGCCTAAATAACTGCAAGTAGTTGTAGCCTGGTTTTTCAAGCTGCTGCTCTCATGGTCTGTTGGTTTTACTGAATGCACAGCATTTTTGAATCGGACACTGCTCCTGCTTTAACTCCTAAGTGAGCTTTGCTAAAGGGCATTAGCATTGGTTGTTTGTGAGGTGCTATGAGGAGGATGGCTCATTGCTTGAAATACCATATCAGAGGGACTATCTTGGGTAAAAATATTCGATTTGTTGTGCAATTATATTTTGCAGATGACACCCAATATTACGCTGACACATAGAACACTTCCAGCAGCTTTCAGTGCATCTTCTTCCTCCTTCATCATTTTGAGTAGTGTGTGGTTAAATCTCCTAGAAGGCAATCAATCTTTCAAAATGATGATCAGCAGCTTCATTGGTTAAATCTCAGTCTGGGCTCTCTGTAGCCAATTATAAACCTTTGCCCTAAAAAAGGTAGGCACAGCCTCTGCCACTTAAATTAGTAAAAAGTCCCATCCTTCTGTCCATTACTGTTGCAATTTAAAACTTTGACCCAATCAACCTTTGAATGCAAATGAGTGAGCAATCTGGAGAAGCAGAGTGTTGATCCAGTCACTCTACAGCCATTTTCAGAGCAGAATTTAAAGATGTACGTGACATTGGCCATTAGTGAGCCAGCAAAGATGAATGGGCCAATAAACGAACATATTTCACTTCTTTCATCTGCCAAGATGAAACATCATCTTGGTGTTCGACTGCTTTTTGTTGTTTGGTCTTTTATTTTCTTAATTTGCACGACAGTATTTTGAAAGCCATGCTATCAATTCTTTAATTGACCTTTCTAAAGAAATATTTTTTTCCAATAAGTCCCCTTGAGTGGGTTGCCCTTGAGGATTTTGGTTTTCTTTATGTTTTTCCTTTGTAACTTGTTAAAAGGTTTTTGATTTGTAAAGATATTGTCTCTAAGATTGTTTAAAAAACAAATCGAGAAAATGTATGTTTGGCATCGCATTTTAAAATTGAGATTGTCTGAACTAGTAAAATTAAGAATCCAGAAAAAAAATCCACTTATTTTTTTTTTCTAGTTTAGTTTCATACATAGATGCTTTAGGTGTTTCGTGAAAGTTCAGAATGATTTTTAGTAGCATGTGGATTTTGTTGAAAAGGAACAGTTACTTTCAGTCATTATGATAGTCCAGAATATGTCTGAGAGAGTAAAACATGTCTTTACAATAATTAATAAATTACCTGACACCTGTCAACAGAGGAAAAAGGAAATAAGCAGCCTATTGTCGTGGCAGTCATATTTTTGCAAAGAGATTTGCTTCTTGCAGTTTTTTTTTCTGAACAAAATATGAATGTTTCTTTTCAGATATTATCTGTTGGACAGTGCACTATCTAAAGTAAATTAAAATAGGATTTAAGTTTAATAAACAGTTTTACCTTGAGAGCAAAAAGATGCAGTGATATTGACAGCAAAAATCCTTTGGGTTGTGCAGTTTTGTTTTCAGAGCAACTGGGATTTTTATTTAATTTTTTGCTTCGAATGATTTAGTTTGTTATTATGAGTTATCTTCATGGTGCTTTGTGGTGTTTTGATCAGCAGTTTTTCTTGGGGTCTTAAAATGTGTTCATTTATGTGTTTAGCTGACCAGCTGCCTTCCCTTTTTTTCTATTTCAATGTGACATTAAAATGATTCCTTGCAAGCATCTTTTAACTGAAAACACATCTTACTCGGTGTGATGCTAAACTGTTGCCTTTCACAGAGGGGCTCTACCCCTTTCCCCTGCCCCATCTTCCCGCAGAGGTAGAGCAGCCCTCTCCCTGCTTGCCAAGCCCCAGTCGTCCCCCGCCTCCTCCCCACAAAGAGGTGAAGTCCCCTGAGTCTGTAATTGCCAGGAGATGAAGCGATGATGGGGAGTGATCACAGTCAATAGCTTTGATTAACAATAAGGTGGAAAATTAGCAATGCTAGCAGTCAGCTCCCCTGCCTGCCTTCCCGGCCCCATATGCTCCCTGCAGCCTGTGCTGGCTGGTTAGCAGGGTGGCCACTGTGCCTGGCGGGCTGCAGAGCGACGCTGGGAGTGGGCAGAGGGGGACAGCAGGCAGCTTTTTGGGGATCCGGGGCAATGCTCCCGGCCGTCTCTCTCCGGGCTCTGCCACACAAGCAGGGGAAGGACGAGGTGTGCCGTGTGCTGGCACTGTGGCTCTTGCTGTCATGTGTGGATTTAATTGTGTCTGGACGTGTTGTGATCAAAATGGCAACTCCTGTTACTCCTGTGACCCCATCAGCAGCTCTGGTGTTGTTTCCGACAGACTCCGAAGACCTAGAGAGGGGCAACGACAGCGGGACACCACTCCCCACCTCTGATAACGGCGACAATTCGCTGGGCTACACAGGTAGAGTGCACCTTTCCAAAATATTCCTGACTGCCTACTTCTGACACTTTCCACCTACATCTGCCATTGCCACCTGTATACGTTCTTTTGATCATCTCTGCTAGCTGGCTCTCCTGCACCATCACCTTTGAAGTTCAACATTATTAATACTGTTGGGGACTATTATTGTGTCTTTTAACTAACCAAGACGACTGTCCTTGTGTGTGTGTGTGTGTTAGTACATGTCAATGATTTAAATGTTTAAATTTGTCTTGTTGAAACAATGCACCCATTATTTTCCTTTGAACTGTGTATATTAGTGCATGAGGTAATATATCATCTCAGGGGAATTCTTCCAAAGACCAAAGGGATTTTTACATGTGTTTATTTGTGGATTTTTTTTTTTTTTGCATTGTTTCTGTTACAAACAAAAGTAAAACACATTGCAGCAGGGAAGAAAATCCAAATGAGACTAAACTGGGATTGGGGAAGAGTGTGTTTCATTGAATTCTGCTTTGCATAAACTACAGAAATGTGTCTCTAGGCCATATAAGAAAAGCCACAGGATAAGCAGCACCATACAGTATGGTGCAGCCGTGATCTCTGAGGAACCCAATGCTGTAACTCCTCTGCAGACTGAAATATTATCCAGCTCCAGGAGTCACGCTACTGACCACAGCCCAGCCTCAGCTACAAAGT
Source organism: Atrichornis clamosus (assembly GCA_013400975.1). NCBI lineage: Eukaryota > Metazoa > Chordata > Aves > Passeriformes > Menuridae > Atrichornis > Atrichornis clamosus. Next base: position 527,675 of record WBMZ01002250.1, read on the forward strand.
CCTGGGTTTTCATGAACTACAGTGGTCCAGTGTGACTCAGATATTCATAATTAAGACAGTCTTTCAGGGTACAAGAAGAGGATAGACAGGCATAAGACAGAGAGCAATTTCTTGTCTGTTTATAAAACTTCAGGTCTGTTACATGCCACTTACAGTGATTGCAGCTTTCATCACCCACCCCTCACAGTCATCTCTGCATGTGGTTTAAAACCTTGACACATAATTTTATTTCAGTTTAAAATGCCTTTTTTTTTTTCTAAAAAGGTAAAAAAGTAAAGCAATACAAATTTCTCCTCAGTCAAGATAGATGCCTTTTTAGGAAAACATAGCATGAACCCTGCTGTATGGGTATTATTTAGACTTTTCTACCTTCTGAATATTCCTATTCCTCGCACTCTCCAAGTCTGGCACATGTACATTCTCTGATACATATGGGATCATCGTATTGACAAAACATAGCTTAAAAAATGCTTTTTTGACTTACTTTGCTTTCAGAAAATAGGGCTGGGAATCGTGATTCCTGGGTCTTGTGTTTAAACAGTCACTAATTTACTTGAGGCAACAAGTGAGACTCTTACTAATAAACTGGCTTGGTTTCACCTGGAGATGAGCAATCAATTCCCCTCCAGCCCCCTCTCCCGTCCCTGGCCTGGGGCTGGTGCTTGGCAGGCTGATTCCTGCACCTGCCAGCCTCACACCTGCCCATGAGGTGGGAGAAGGGACCCTGCGTACACTGTCCAGAAGTCCCCTTAGGCACAAGAGTCACATGGGTAAGCAATTAGAGGGAGACCCCATCATTTTTTTTCCCACTGGCATGTTTTGGAGAGAGGATGGTGGCTTAATGCAGGACCTCCCATGGAAGTGCACCTGGGTGGGCGATGGCAGACAGAGGGTGCAAGTGCTGCTCCACAGCAGGGATTTTGTCATCCCCCCACCTTGCAGGGCAGTATTTAAGGCACGTAAGGCAGTGTTTAATACAATATCTCCCCTCTAAGCATGGAGATAGAGGATGATGTCCCAAGCAGAGCACTGACCCTTCTGCATCTGTCCCCCACCGAGAATCCTTCTCCCATATCAAGGTGCACACGAGCATCTGGTCACTGCATCCCGGGAAAGGCCTCTGCGGGATGCTGCAGCTGTTTAACCTGCCTCTCAGAGACTAATGGGGTCATTTGGAGAGGTCTGACAAAATCAGCCCCTGGTCTGGTGGTTCCCCAGAGGCTCCAGTTCTTAACTCTAGGCTGCATTTTAATAGGCATTTTCCAAGTAGGCACAAAAGTCAGGATCGAGTTAGGGGCAAACACAAGCTGAATAAAAATTAAAAATTAGAAGATGGCTGGTTTTGTTTAATTGGAGATTTTGTACCTCTATTTGTTTGAGCACTAAATGAAAGAAAAAACAAGCTTTTACAGTTTAAAGATTTAATGATCTGGTATTTTTTCTCCACTATGCAATAGTGATCAGTAGCACTATGTGTGTATGCCTTGGTTTATATGGAAAAGCCCTGAGGTATTTATTAAAATTAATCCAACAGGTTTCTGTAGTAATCAGCAAGTGTTTTTATAAAATAGCATTAATTGGAATACAACCTTATAAGTAAAATTACATTTTTTTCTAATTATGGGCCAGTTCATGTGGGCCTAACATGGGTTTCCTGGATTTTACAGAAGTATTCTTAGATAATTTTTTGCTTCTCTCTTACCTATAGAATTCCATTTTACAGAAGAAAAAACATCCAGAAACTCATTTGTACTGAAAATTCTTTGACTCATTCCTAAAATCACTCAGATTAAGCCCAGGATGTCTGGACCCATGGATTAAATAAATAGCAGTTTATGTTTCAATCATATGTAGACCTTCAGGTGGTGTCTGAAGGGACAAAACCCAAAGATGCTGATAACTGCTCCATACCATAGGATTGTACATTTTTACTCTTACTGAGAGCATTGATACATCTGCAGGGCACATTCTCCTCCCAATTCCAAATAAGTTTAGCTGCAAGGTATAGAAAAAAGACATTTGCTTGTATGGGAAGTTTCAGGATTAAAGGTTATAATATTTTCCTACAGCTTTTTCCATATATGTTTTTCATGGTGAATATATGCAGATGTTTCATACTGTTTTTAAGTGGATGTACATGACTTATAGGGAGGGTTTCAGTGTGTTCTTCTAAACCCCCTTTATCATTATTATTTATTCTCCGAAATCAGGAGAATTTTTGCTGTCCATTAGCTTTTGTTGTCTCTACTGTGGATGTGAGCATTTGAGTTGAAAAGTAACCTTGTACCAAACAGTAAATACATTGATTTCAGGGAGGCAAGAGGAGATGTTAACCCAAACTGTTTCAAGTTTAAAACTGTTGATATATTTCAAGATTGTTATTACAGGAAAATGATGACCTTCTGTTTGACTTTTCATGATTCTCAGTATGTTGTAGGATCTGGATTTTTTAAATCAATGTATTAAAGTAACATCCAGTAGATGTTGCATTTTTATAGCTCATCAGGGTTTTATTATCAGAATAATTACTAGTAGTTATTAACTGCAGACCAAACTGGAGTGGTTTTATATGCATCTTATCTTAGAGATGATAACTTTTAAGAAGTATTATTAATGTGCATAAGCAGGGGCTGAATAAATCACAGACTGAAGAAAGTAAGTTCAGCCACTGAGGATTGTTCCATATGCATGGCACTGATATTAGACTGAAGGACTTTATAGGAAGGAATTTTTCTTGCATTTTTAATGCTAAGAATATGAATACTAAGAATCCTTAATGCTAAGAATAAAAAACATCTAAAAGCTGATGTGACCCCATAGGCAGCATACTAAAGATGCTAGACATAGCTGGATTGATTCAGCAAAGAATTCAGGGTTAAAAAAGCCAAGAACTTTTAACTGTGACTCTGTCAATTTAAGGAAACATGCCAGGAAGATTACCTTGTTTACATCTTCACAAAAAATCTGTTCTACAGTGTCAAGGCCAGATTGGAAAATAAACATGTAGTTAAGATATATAGCAGCAAAAATCTAAAGAGCTATTTTAACTATGTGCATAAAGAACAGGCCAAATCACAGTGAGATTCAATAAGATAATAGGATATGATCTGGATACTTTGTGTTGTATTTAATTTGTCCTAAGGAAGACATCCAAAGTAGTTTTCTGAAAAGATGCGTGACAATGCTTGGTTCTCTTTCTACAGACCTTAAGGGGACTTTAGATGACTAGCAGTGATGTAGATACTTAAAAATGATTGTAAGTAATTTCATGTCCCCATCAGTTTGGATCTAGGTTCAGAAAGGAGAACCAGGTGATAGCAGTGAGCACCAAAGAATATAATGAAATTTATTTTGATCACCAAAGGAAGGCAGGGGAAGATGCAAGTGGGAATTCAGTTTTTTGTCAGCTTTAGGCTGTGGAGATATCAGACCAAGCTATTTGGACAGTTATTTTAGAGGGGAAAGAAATCCTAAAGTTACCCCTCACTGTTTTTTTGTTTAAGTCCTGGAGAAAGGTTTAGGGACAAACAGAAGAGGAAGGGAAACAAGAAAAAAGATCTAAAAGAGTTTCCACTGTATAGCAGAGGAAGACTATGAAAAATCATCTGAATAAGACACTGGAGGAACTCAGGAGATGGAGAATTTAGGAAAAAAGGTCATAGAAAGAAGAGCCTTAAAAAACATCAGGATTTCCAAGAAAAGGACTAGCAGTCAGTCATCAAATGGAGCAGATGATGTGTTGAGGGATGTCCCCCTAGTGCTGGAGAATCTTGAGAGCCACAACTCTGCAGCAGAGAGTGAGGAAACCTGAAGAAGAGCATAAGAGAAAGCTGTCTTGACTAAAGCTGCTAAACATAGTTTTCTATTTAATATTTACTGTTAGAGCAGATTTTCAAGAAAAGACTAAAGTAGTTAATATTTCCACATCACATTTGACGTGTGGTGTGCTGGCCTGAACAGTGAAGAAAATGTTCCCTCTTGGCTCACGGGTTTCTTTTTTCCTTCCCAAAATAGTGTAAGGGCAGTAGGTGTCAAGCATGAACCTCAGTTATTTTCCATCACAATCAGTGGCTGCAGAGTAATCTCTGAGATTGCATTGTGCTGTGCTGTTGAAGTGTGTGCATGCATGATATCCCAGGAAGTAGCACATTTCCTGTTAAATCAACTGTGACATAAATATTGGGGATCATTTAACAGATCACAGAGTATCGCTTGTGTAACTGAGTCCAAAATGGTGACTTGTTAAATTAACACTGTATAGTCAAACATTTGCAGGCAAGGATCACCACTCCTCATTAAGTGGATTCATGGCTTTTTAAAGGGATGTTTCCAAATACTTTTATATTCCTGATTTTCTCAAACAACTCTTCCAGTATGCAAAGAAATCCTGTGGTTCCCATCTGTGCCCTGAAGTCAGCCTTCAATTTTTTTCCCCCTGATTTTAATCATGAAAATATTGTGGTGATTTTTTTTTTGTATGACAAGGGATCCCCTTCCTTTTTCTCTCATTGCCTTTCTTTTGTACTACTGTGCTGTTATGTGATCAGGAGAATTGTTCTTAGTGGATCACTGCTTGTCCCATGTCAAATAGGACAGATTGGCCTTGGAGAGCTTTTCAAGAAATGCTCTGTATTATAGAGTGCTTGTTTTTTTAAGTGGTAGTTCAGAAAACACATTCAAGAAAACATTTATTTGAAAACAAAGGTGGAAATCTGCACTGATATTTATCCTGTGACATATGTGTTATGTTTCGCCTTTAAATTTTTTTTTTAAATTTTTTCAAGATTAGTAGAGGCAGTAAATGTAGATACAGCTTTTGTGGCTGAGAGGAAGAGGGGAGAGAAGGAAAAGCTGTGATATGTAACAGGATGATAGATAAAAGTGTTGGAAAGAAATATTTGGTATTTGATATTCCTTCTAAATTATCTTTTGATTAAGGATTAGTTAGAAAGAATGAGCAGTATTGAGGAAAAAGCCCACAGGACAAAAAGCAGTTTGCCTAATTGGTTGCAAAAAGTGATGGATGAAAGTGTGGGTTGCAGTGTGGATATTTTTGATCTGGAGGAGGCTGTAATTTTGGATGTGAAGCAGGTAGCTCGTGATGTCCAAACAAAACAAATAGCTGATTTCCATACAGGAATTCCAACTGAGTTATTGGCATGTCTCATATTGCACTGAGTTCATCGTGGCAACCACCTGTGGAGAAAAACAAACACTTGTTTGCACTGCGGAACGAAGAGACATCTGACACAGCTGAAGGATTCACTAGATCAGACAGCAACAACATTAATTTTTTTGCAATTACATAATCCTTGTTGCTAGTGGATATACAGTAGACTTCAGCTTGACTTTTACATCTCAGGATACATCCAAATCTTGCAGTTAAAACCCTTTTCCTAGTCTTTCTGTTTTTTTAAACTTGCTAACAGGGCAAGTGCGCTCTTGAGTCACTGGGAAAATGAACAGAGCTCCATGATACCAATTTTACAAAGGTACCTCTTAGAGTACATCTGCACTCTAAATCCAGGAACAGATGGATACTGTTATGCTTATTTAAAAAAAAAAAGAAGAGAGAAAGAAAGAAAGAGGGGAAAAAAATCCCCTGCTCTTGTCTCTCAGCAAATCTCTCTGTTCCCCATGTCAATCTAAACCATTGGAAAGGTCCTTTCAGTTTTGTCCTTCTCTTTGCAAGCATTCCTCTAACACAGATACTGAGGATATGTTTTTAATATGTGTTAAAATATAGATGTAAATATAACACCAATTGATAGAATTCCCTGCCAATGATAGCAGGCAACAATGATGTTCAGGTAATAATAATTGAATTAAAGCACATAGTAGCAATATTGCAGCACAAATACTCCCACTTACATAAATCTTGCACTGCCAATTTTTATGGAAAAGTTAATAGAAAACCTCCTCCTCCAAATATTTTGTTATAATTCAAGGTAAAGATTTTATTAAAGCAGGAAGCAGCGGCACTGTCCTGTGTTCCTCAAGCAGTGAGTTTTCTTGTAGCCATCAGACCATTTCACAATGATATGCTCCCCCTATTCTGCAACAGCAACAGCAAAAATAAATAAATAAATAAATAAATCCACAATATTGTGTGATGAATTTACCTAATAATGACTTTAGCAACAGTATATGCCTCTGTAAAGCCGAGATACTAGGAATTGTTCCAAACAACCCTATCTTGGGAAGATGAATTTCATCTTGCGAAGGTGCAGGAAAGGGTAATTAAAATAATTAGGGAATAGAAAGCTTATTTTGACAGAAGTCTTAATAAAAGGGAGATGTGACTGGCATTTGTAGCGAGTCTTGTGTTTTTAGAGAACAAACAGAAAGAAGTTATGTTGCTTATTCAACTTGGAGAAATCCAGTTATTGACAAACAGCTTATCTTCAAACAGTGCTCAAAATGTGTGCTTTTACAGTGGGGGATTCTAAGCTTTTATTCATGTTACCACTTGACTAAAGATTAGGCAGTTAAAAAATGGACTTAATTTAGGATAGAAATTTAGGATGTGATACAGCGGCAGATTCTAGAGCAGTTTTCAGCCAGGAGTTTGAAACCTCCTTCCCAAATATTTAAATTTGTGATAAGCTATGGTAGACTGTGCATGCTAGATTCTATTCCCTAGGATAAGCATTTTAATCTTGAGTTCATGTGTTCCTAATTAATTATGAGACAAGTAAAATCAAAATAAAATGCCTTCACAGCATATTATACTTTCTCTTTTCCACTTGGGCTGTCACAGACAGGAACCCCTGGAGCTGATGAGAGGCTTTCTGCTGAGGGCCTCCTAGAAAGAGCAAAGACAGAGCAAATTACCCTCAGACACTGCTGTCAGTTCAGTGAATTAAGTATGCAAAGCAATTTGTGAAGATGTTCTGAAGTGCAAATTTCTGCCAGTAGGTCAAAAGAGTATGAATTATCACAGGATGAGCAAGGTAAGAGGACATCACTCCCCATCTTCATCAGGGTGTGTTATACAAGTTAGTCTTTGATTTTAGCCAGGCAAATTGTTTTATTTAAAGGGGCAGAAAGTTAGTAATGCACATGATTACATTAAATGCATAGCAGTGAAATGCACTCTATAAATGACAACATTTATTGTGTCTACAATAATGCACTTTCGTGAGTATCATAGGAAAAGAACATTGGAACATATTTTCTATAATTTAGGTATCAGCATTGTTAGTCATATTTCATAATAATTACTATATGGGATGATGGATGTACAGGCTAATTCCTGTTGGAAGCAATGGTTGGAGGTCTCTAGTCCAGCCTGCTGAACAAGCAGGGCCAGGTATGAGGTCAGACCAGGCTTTTCAGGGCATGATCCTGTTAGGTCTTGAAACCTGCCAAGGACAGAGCTGGCACAGCCTCTCTGGGCAACCTGCTCCACTGCCTGCCTCTCCTCAGAGGGAAACAATTTCTATTCAGTCTGAACCTCTCTTGTTTTGACCTGTTCCCGTTGTCTCTTGCCCTGCCATGAATCACTGTGAAGAGCACATCTCCATCTGCTCCATGACCTCCCCGTCAGGATGAAGAGGTGGCTCTTTGGTCCCCCTATAGCTGCCTCTTCCCCAGGATGAACAAGCCCTGGTTCCTCAGCCTCCCAGGAAAGTGCTTCAACTGAGTGTACTGCTTGACCCTCTGTTGAACTCATCCTGGTTTATCAATGACTTTCCTTTCCTGGCAGGCCCAAACCTGGATACTGGCCCAAACCAGTACTCCAGGGGAGTGCTGAGTAGAGGGGTATAATCCCACTCCTTGATCTACCCTCCGTGCACTCCGACAGCCCAGGATGTGCTGGCCATCCCTGCTACCAGGCCAGGCCGTTGCCTCATGCTGAGCTTGCTGCTGGTCTAGAGACCCAGCCCCTTCCCAGCAGAACTGCTCCACAGCCTTTATAGATGCGGAAGGTTCTTCCTTTTTTCCTTCCGTCTCAGAGCAGGATTTTGCATCTGTCCCTGTTAAATTTCAGCAGGTTCCTGTTGGCACATTCCTGCAGCCTGGCTCCCTGCAGGTAGCAGCTGTGCTGTTGCACTGGTTCCCCAGTTTGGTTTTGCCTGTCAACATGAGGAGTGTGCCCTCACTCCCCTCCTCCAGGTGACTGATAAGGACCTTAAGGAGGCCAGGTCCCAGGGCAGACCTGGAGGTCCCTCTTTTTATTACTGTCCTCCAGGTAGCCTGCAGCCCATCCACCATTAATTTTTGAGAGGATTAATCATCAAGATTTTGCTCCTCTGGTGGTTCACTCATCCAGATCATACCATTCCTTCTTGGATACAAGAATTTAGTGAAAGACAGTGTTGAAGCCAATACATGGGAGTCTAAAAACACAAATAAGCTATCAATTTAGGATTTCTCATCAAAACCGATCTCCCCTGTTTGCTCTGTTTTTATTTGCAATGCTTGTCCCAGCATCACAGCTTCACACATGAACATCTGTCAGAAGATCCACAGTTATTTTTGTCAGATCCCTCTGGAAGTGTTGCCAGCCATTTACTTCCAGTGCTTTGTGTGGGCACGTGAGTGTTGTGTGTTGCTTCTCCATAAACCGTAACAAGTTGAACCGTCACCTACAAGTGTGAAAACATTGTAGAGAGCTTTTTAGAAGGAACTGTATTGATTTTCAGTGACCCTTGTATAAGAAGGGAGACGTCTTTCTGTGGTACAGTTTACTGGAGAACATATGATTTACAGGGTTTTTGTTTAATACTTCCTAAAAGGCAGTGAAAAAAGTACTACTAAAACTCACTTCTGCTGCTTTATTGCAGAAAATACAAAATTATTTTGCACTTTTAAATATAAGCAGAATCCTTGTTTTTTAACTATGAGTATTTTGAAATAATCTCTTCTAAATCACTAGCTTTTTTACTAGATTCTCTGCCTCTTCTTAGACTCTACCTTTTATTCTCATCAGATGGTTCTTACGAGGTAATAAGTTCCAGTTGCTCCATTCTCCTTATCTTTTCTTTATTTTCCTAATTTCATGGTTTATTTCTGAATATTTATCAGAAATAGGAGGCTTGCATTTTGGTTAAACTTGGAATAGAGTAACCAGCCCACTCAAACATTCATAACTTACCTACTCTAGAAATCACTAAAAAACTGTTTTCTGTATTTATTTCTGTCTAATTTTAGCAGAATAAATTTCCCTGTCTTGTTTCTGGAGAAGTGCAAAACCAGATATAAAATTTTGCTCTCTCTGTTAGGAGTAAGTACTGTCCAAGAGAGACCCAGTTGCTTTACAGTAGATTTAAACTTTTGATAGCAAAGTATAATTTGCTTCCATTTCAGTAAGATAGTGTACTTGTGCTCTGGCATGTAATGACTCCTTTCATTACTTCATATTTAGATTCTTTTGTTTTCTGGTTAAAAACAAATAGAAAATATTGCAGTCTTCCCATCCATGGAAGTTGTAAGCTTTGACAGGAAGCTCAAGACAAAGGAACACAAACTTACTGATCAGGTGATTACAAAGTTGGTGTTCTGGATTTCTCACAAAACCTCAAATGGCAAATTTAGCATTAAAGTCTGGAGGAGGAAAAACTTGGAAAAACTACTGTGCAGTGTTCAAGTATTACACAGAGTTTACAAGTAGTTTACAAGTATTACACAGAGTCCACTTTTAATGGACAGTAAGTACATCACAGGAGGCTGAGAATGGCTTTGGGGTTATTTTTTCCTTCAAAACTGGAGCTGCTGAGTTATACCTTCCAGACCACAGCCAGATGGATCAAATAGAAAGCAAAATATACTGTAGGAATTTGTGGGAATACTGTGAATACTGTTGTGCAATATGCACCCAAATTATTTTCAGTTCTCGAGCACACAGTATCACCCATGAGTTAAAACACTCAGGATTTGATAAACACACATGCACACATATTTGGGGGACTTTACAAGAATGTGTTGAAGATTTGGAAGAAAAAAAAAGAAGTTCTCAGTAATCACAGTGTTTTGATTTCACACAGTTCCTGATGAAATTCTTATAAATTCAAGATCTTTTTATGAGTATACAAGCCAGGCAAGCAGCATAATCATCCCAAAGGGAAGACTTTAAATGAAGTGAGGAACATTCAAAGTAGATGTTTGTTTAGATAAAGGAGGTCTGCATTTTCTTAACAGATGAGATTACCTGTAGCACACAACTAACAGCTGGGTAGTCATAATCCAGGCTTCATTCCAGCACATCAGCACACAGAGACATTTTTTTAGCTTATTAAGGATAGAAAGTATTGGCTTAGAAGTTCACTAAAGTTTGTAATAATATGTGGGGATCTCACCAATGAATACATAAGGAGAAGGTGGAAAGAGGACAGAGCCAGGCTCTTTCTCTGGTGCCCAGTGGCTGAAGCAGAGGCAGTGGGCACAAAGTGAAACACAGGAGGTTCCCTCTGACATCAGGAGACACTTTTTCGCTGCGAGGATGGCCGAGCCCTGACACAGGCTTCCCAGAGAGGCTGTGGAGTCTCCATTCATGGACATAATCCACAGCCACCTGGACGTGGTCCTGGGCACCCAGCCATAGGCAGCCCTGATGAGCAGAGGGACTGGACAAGATCACCTCCACAGGTCCCTACCAACCTCAACCAGTCTGTGATCCTATAACGTAAGAACTTGAACCAAAATAAGCTTTGTAGATCTTAACCCACCTGAAGATAACTACTTTCTTGGCCAAAAATATTCCTTGTAAAACTAACACTTATAAGATGTGAGGAACAGCGGGATTATTTGTCTGCCCTTAAAGTCCAGAGTGCAGAGGCATTATCTTTCCAGAAAAATACAGAAAACTACACTGAGATTAGAAGCTGTTTGCTCTTTCTTCCAGGAGCACAAGCTAGAGTTGTAAAGCTGTATTGTTACTGACAGGGATTTGCTTTTGCCATGCAAGTGTGTTAATTTACATGTTTTAAAAACTAATTATGTGCTTTAAAAACTAATTAATTTATATATAAATTCACTACAAGTGAATTTATATAGGCTTATTCACCTGTATACACACAAGTGTTTCAGGCTGTCTTGTCTCTGTGTTTCTGTGCTTGCCAATATGCTGAATATCGATCCAGAAACAGAGACAGCTACAAATATTATCAAGAGTAGGGTCTCAGAGGAGAAGAGAATAGAGAGGATATATGATTTATTTCTTTTCTAAACCCATGTGACTGTAAATACAATACCTAGAAAGAATATACCTGTTGAGATGTCTTTCTTATATAGGTCTATAAAAGTTCTCTGAAGAGTGAATGGATATAGTTTTCAAATCTGAATAATTAATTCTTTTGTAATACCCAGATGGCATCTTTATAAATTTTCTACTTATTTGGTTGGGTAATGTCCTTGTACTAAGGTTAAGGTCTTTTTGTAGCTGCAGATGCTCTTAAAATCTGCTGTCCAGAAGCTGAACTGAGATAAAGGAAAAGCGTCATGACACATTTCTTTTGGCAGCCTGATCAAAGCAGGACGGCCGTATTTAGGCAGACAAGTGTATCAAAGTGATGCAGTTTGAAAAGGCTGAGCTAGCATTCCCAAAACCCTGTCCCTGTGATATGCTCTGCAGTGGTGCTGGCACAGCAAGCAGCGCTAGGAAGTGTTGTACATCCATCAGGACACAGCTTGAGCCCAATATAGTGAGAAATTATGATTCAGTACAATCTCTTGCTGCCTGTATTAATTTCCCTCTAGCCATAACACATCTGTTCATGGTAAGACTGATCGAATGCCCATCCAACTACAGTCGAGTTATTTCAGCAAGCAATGGATTCAGTAAATACTATCCATGGGAAGATCTAAAAAAAAAAAAATGCTTAAAACTGAGTTGAGAGAATGAGTACTACTAGAACAACATAGGACTCTAAGTCCTCTAGCAGCTTCTGAAATGTAGTTTCCTTCTTTTTTCTACATGATAGTGGAAAGTCCTGTCCTGTGAGGTATGGAGCATTTCTTAATTGTATTTTTTTGTTTGCTTATATATTTATCTTTTCCAGTAGGAATAAAGAACATTCAGGACTATGTTAACTATGTTGTCTCCAATAGTCAGGTCAATAACTTGGATTATATTGAGTCCCCTGTGGAATAGCCTGTAGTTTGGAATAAAGTGAAATACTTCATATTAATGGAATCTTATATTTAGTTACATCTTACACAAAAATCAGTGAGTGAAGCACTGCAAATGCACCCACTGGCCACTTGTCTTCTACTGTAATGGAGCAGCAGTGGAGAAGAGCTTGAGTGATTAGCTGGCCTTTTCCTTGCAAAAGGGCTCCTGACAAATTATTTAGTCAGCATTTCCTTCTGAGTCAAGTTTGTGCCACTACAAGAAAATGGAATGGAGAGAAGGAAAAGGAGAGTCAGGGGGGAAGAGGGCTAAGACTGTTTGAATGTTTGCTGTACTTTTCTGTATTCTGTAGAAGTGCAGTTAGAGAGGTTACTAAGACTCATGACATGACAAATATTGTATGCAGTCTTCTGATTTACATATTTCTTTATACATACATATTAAGAACACATTGCCCTATTAACAAACAGGTTGCCCAGAGAAGTTGTGGCTGCCCCATCCCTGGAAGTGTTCAAGGCCAGATTGGATGGGGTTTTGAGCACCCTGGTCTAGTGGAAGGTGTCCCTGCACATGGCAGCAGGGTTGGAACTACGTGGTCTTTAATGTGCCTTTGAACCCAAACCCTTCTATGGCTGTGATTCTATAAATCACACTGATACATGAGCCACAGCTTGACTTGCATTTTCTGTAACATTCAGTGACATTGCTCAAAACAAAGCCCAGAGGAACTTCCTTTTTATTTAGCCAGAGATGAGTACTTCTTTCCAATATACATAAAACCTACACAAACTCAAATATCTTAATAGTGTTTGAACATCCTTTGTTCCCAACTGATTTAAGTAACAATTGTGTTTGAAAAAATGCTATCAATTACAACTTCTCATGTCCTTCCTTTGCATTGTTATTAATAACGTCTGACTCTGCTCTGTCTACATAATTTTTTGTATTTATAAACGTCAATATTTTTTAAGCCAGAAAGTTAAATAGGAAATTAATCTTATAAGGTATGCTAAAAGCTCCCAGGGTTGCACTGATGATTGTTGATTCCGTTTGGAGATACACCAAGGGTGTGAGTTTCCATATGAATGGTTTCTTGTCTTTTCAAGCTCTAAATAGCTTAAGGCTCACTAATTATACTGGTACTGGGACTACCTTAACAACAGGATGCATCAGAACATATTTTAGATGGTCAGCACAGAAGAACTAGGTCAGAGACCTCCGGGGATTTAATCAAAAGGTTAGCAAACGTAGCAGCACACCTTGAGCACCAACCAGCGAGGCTAATGAGACTTCATTTAAATAGTTTTTCAGGGAATTAGAAAATATTACCTTCTTTTGGAAAATGAAATCTTGCTCTGATACAGCTAGTAGTAGAGTCTTTTCTCTATTTTTTTTTTCAACAAATTTTCTCCTTTATCCTGGCAAGAATATTAGATTGACTTACCTAAAACATGCTGCTATTAGCATAACAAACTCTACTTTCCTGGGACCTTAATGAAAAAAAATTCTTCACAGTTAATACATTTTCTTTAAAATGTATTCTATTAATCTATTATAATAATATTAGCTACTAAGTGAAACCAATAACACACCTGATTTTTCTTTCCAAATCAATGCATTCCTTGATTAAGAGCACTCAGAAAATAATCTGAGTCAAGATTAAGTATGTTATCTATAATGTTGAGATGATAACAATTTATATGTTTCTTTATCAAGGTTGTTTAGTGAAAAGGCAAAATACTATTTATCAATATATAAAACTTTACATGAAAAAGTAACTTCATTGTTTTAATACGATTTAGTAAATAAAATATGTAGTTTTTACTGGTATTCATTTTAAATGCAGTAAACAGACCTACCACATAAATGTTCTTTAAAATAGCTCCACTGAAGCTGATCCTTCAGTGTTTTAGCACTGCAAGGTCTTTTAGCAAAACCTAATAAAGCAAAAATATTAGGCCAGAATGCCTTCAATTCTTATATAATCTGAGAATTATTTCCTGTATGTGTTCTTTCTATTTTAACGTACTTACGGTCACCACAAGTGCCGACTTTAAATGTACTTTAACTCAATCTCCTCTGGCAGGGAAACTAAATAGTTAAATACACAATATTCTAATAAAAAGCAAAAGAAAAAGTGTCACAGAATAAAAGCAGTAAGCTTTGTGTCGTTCTGAAATTGTTTTTATTTTCAATGTGTCCTTTCATGTGCAGGCAAGAATCATAAGGGGTTTGAAACAATTAAATTTCCTTTAAAGAATGATTGTCTAATGACAACCTGGGAATATAAAACTAAAATAATAGAAATTAACTGTACTGCTACACTCTAACTACATTTCACAGATTTGTTTTCCCCAAAGGTGCCTGGTATATGTGTTGTATTCAGTCAGTTTCTGATTGATAGATGCAAGTTCCTTATGGCTACCAAATCAAGCATAATACCTTTTTGTTACATCTTGTATGGCTCTCAGTGTGATAGGATGGAAAACTCTAATTCATTGAAGTGATTTTACTGTAATGCCTGATATAGATCAAAAATCTCTTTCAAAAAAAACCCCATTCAGGATATTGAGAATTTTATGTGGTAACTCCATATCATTAATTTTCTGAAATGATCTCCCTAGAGGTTGTCATTGTATTCAAGTGAGTAGGGTATTGAAGGGATAGCATTATTAGCTGCCACTTTTAAAGTAAGAATACAAGGATTTCTCAGTAAAATTCCTGGGGGTTTCTTTTTTTATCAAGCACTTAAAAAAAATAGAATGCTGGACGCAAGGGTATAATTTTTTAACGTCTTTGGGAAATCATTCTGGTTTGTATGAAATCCCAGAAGATGAAGCATTATTTTGGCAAAAGTTAGTACATGGGATCCAAATCTCATTAAAGGCCCCCTTTGCTATGGGTAAATGTAGTTAGATTGGGCGTGCTGATCTTTGCCAAGTGCTGTCTTGAATTATTCCATACGAAAATGCTGCATGTGTGTTACTAAATGCCATGGTCCCATTCATATTGATTGTTCTAACCCATAGAGTTACAAATTAATTCAGAATTGTTTATGGAGTTGTGGTTCAGTTCTAAGTGGCCAGAAATTCAGGGGGTATTAATTTTGATTACCAGTCCTTTACTCAGTACTGCTCAAAGGAAGGATTAAGCCTCCCAAGGATTTATATGGATCCATGCCTAGAATTCCATCTACCTATGGATCTGATCTCTGTCAAACTCCACACCTCTTCTTCAAATATATTCTGTAGAAAAACTGCTGGAAATAGATCTAGCTGGATTTCAATCAATAGGAATTGTGCCAAGATAGGTGTACAAATACAGGAGTAACTATTTGTCTGACTCAAGGGCTGAACATGCTACTTACTCTGCAGCTACCCACTCCCTACTCCTCTAGCAGCCTCTGAGAGTGGAGACGAATGAATGTCCAGCAATCTGTTCAACTAGGCAACTGTAATAGTTTTGTCTTAGATTAAATAAGGCTTCTCTTCCTAAAATACAGGCTTCCTAAAATTTTCTTTTGTTAGGGAAAAGACTAAAAATATGAAAAATAAATTATAAATACCGAGATAAATAATCTGTGTGCAAGGTGAATAACGTTTTAGAGTAGTTAATTTTCACACATCCTCTTTATTACAAGACAGGTACACATATTATTGGTTCAGAACAATAAACAAATGCAATTGTGGACTAAAACATGTAGAATTTCACAGATGACTGCATTACAGAAATACATTTCCATTGATGAACTGTAAACATAAACAGAAATCAATGATGAAATGAATATTGCTTCTTTGCATGTCAGAATGAATGGATTTATACTTGTTTTGAGCATTGGAAGTGTTACAGTGGATGGAGAATGCCTGGGTATTTATATTAAAAATATTAGACATCATTTTCATAGATAATCACACAAAATGCTAAGATAAATGCATGAAGTTTCCCAAATAACCTTTGTTTGGAACTCAGAGAATAGAACATTTCCTGATATTGCTACCATTCGTCAGAAAGAATCAATAGAAACCAAGAATAAGTTTCTCAAGTGAAACAAGCATCAGAAAACATCTTCTGTCCTTATTGACTTCAACAAGCTACTGGAAATTATAATGATGTTATAATTTTTATACAATATCACATTCCACAGCAAGGTGCACAGCAAGGAGCTTTACATTCTGTCTCTGGAATATTGTCTCTTGGATTCTGGTTAAATAAGAATGATCTCCACAAGCAATGAATTACAAGGGTTCATAAGAAGGTTGTGTTTCACAGTTTAATTTGTTTACTATTTTTTCTCGAATTTATGATCTGTATAATTCCAACTGAATAGGAAAGAGCCTCTTATATTCCTTCTTCTGTGGGAAAACCTCATTTTGAACGACGGTTGCAATTGTTGCACATTGGAGTAAATACAACCCAACTGAAAGGATGATATTTATTAAAGGTACATTACATTTTGTTATATGACAGAGAGTTTGTTTAGGAAGCACAGTCAAGTAATGACAACAGAATAAATGTCCAGAAGCATGATATACTGGAAATCACAAGGCCTCCCTAACACTGCTATGCTCTTCAGATTTTTGAGTAAATCTCTGTTGAAAAGCAAAAGAAGAATGTCAGGGGCTGCATCTGTACAGAACATAAACATAACAATCAGGCATTTTGGAGTCAATAAAAGTGTTACAAGGGTATGTTAAGTAGCAAAGAAAAAAGTGAATGTAAAGATGCTTCAAAGGTAGAATAATACATTAAAATAATACAAATATTTAGATTTAAGGCTGAAAGCAGTCTTTATTTTTCTGCATTTTTACATGAACAAAACATCTGTGATCACAGTCCTGCTTTTCACATTTGAATGTTAACTAAATTTGACAGAGGAGTAAGGTCCTGTTTTTTCTCCAGAAGGCAGGTCCCATTCTGTTTGGACTTGCTTGACAAAGGAACAGATCTGTAGTTGCAGCCTGCCTACAAGCACAAACTGACCCTTGGCCAGCCTACATCTCCAAAATGGTAAATGGAAGACACGGGAGGGGGCTGAGTGATTGTGATGTGCAAGGAACGCTGTGGGAGAAGTGATGGTGGTGCCTTACACGGTGCACAACGCAGGGATCACAACAAGAGCAAACACCAAATTGTGGCACCGTGAATGCTGGGAGAGGAGCAAGAAGCAAATTCTTAGGAAACCAGACTTCATTCATTGATCTGGCTGTTCAGGAAGCCATTTATTCTCATGCCCTGTGCTGTCATGCATTATTCATGGTCAATAGCACTGGGCAATTACTGCATAATTTGAAAGAAAGCTAAAATTATCATTGTATTAAGGAAAATAACTTTTCCATTCTCGGTTTTAGGGATTTTTTTTTTTTTTTTTTTTAGGAGCATAATATTACTCTCTGCTGTGATGCAGGTAAATAGACAAAACATCAGGAATAATGCTTTCAGTTTAGTATTATTTCTTACTTGGAAGTCAACACATCTAATTATCTCCGGTGTAGAAAACTACTTTGCCACAGTGCAGCAGCAGTTACACAGAAAGCTCTCTCACTAGAAAGCACTGGAGAGTCAATTGTCCACATGTGATTTTTGTTCAAGCACAGGGTCTGTCACAGAGTTTCCTCCCCTTCTTGACATATTTACAAACCTTGGCAGGCCTACCAAAATATTTTTGGCTCATACCACTGGATTCTTCTAGCAGAAGGATGAAAGGTGGTGATGGGATTGTCTTTGTTACCCTTCTTACCTCTCAAGCTCTCTGCCAAGTCCAGGAATACTAAAAATCTCTCTGTGAGGAGGTTTTTAAAATATGTTGGCTTCAGAACTGAGATAACGGCAGTGTGGAAAACGAAGGTAAGGCAGGCCCTTCACTTGTCCTGAGTGGGCATCACTGCCCTGACATATTGCACACAACACACACGGCCTGCCCACAACAGCAGCCATCTGTCGGGATGGCTTCGTGCCTGCACACAGCCGATAAGATCTCTGTCCCTACAGCATGGGTGCCAACAACAATAGACTTGCTCCAGGAACCAGTGCAACCCTGTGAGTAACCTCTCATCATGTAGGAAAGCCCTTCTCTCTGCTGGCATTGAAACATTGGTACCACATGCTTCTCTTCAGTTGTTAACAGCTTTTAATTAGCAGTAGTCATATTCTGAACCTCATTTGTCAGATTGTATCCTGGCTAAGCATTCAGCACACTCAGAAACAGAACTGTTAGAAATATTGTAAAATTGTCTTTTTAACAGCATCACATTGCACTTGGCTGAAAGTAAGCTTTTGGGTCTTGCTGTGATATAAACTAAACATGATTTTCTTTTCCTGTGAGAAAAACCTCTGAATATGAAGTTTAAAAACTGAAAAAAAATGCATTAGTAATAAAAAATGGTCAGTTTAAATTTTTTGGTATTGCTTTAGTCTGAAAGGAAGCAAGAACCAATAAAGGAAATAAGCCCTGACAGCAGGACCCCAGACTTCAAAGCTTCAGTTCCAGATAAAAGTCCGATGAAAAAAAACCCCATCAATTGCACAGTGAAGAAGCTTCATCCCTTACACGAAGACAGAAAATCCTATTATTGAGCACCCTTCTTCAAGTGGATGTGGAGAACTGCCAATTAACTACCTCTGCTAAGTGATAGACAACCTCCTTGATTGCCTTGAGTGCATGCCTGTCTTGATGAGCAGCAGTAATGCCGGATTTCTGTGGTAGATTTGCTTTCAGAGCCTCTTTGAAGGCCCCAGCATCCCACGCACAGACGTGATCCTCGTTTGGAGCCCCATTTGCATTTCATCACCTCACTTCGCACTTCATGCATCAGAGATGAGGACTGGATGAGCAAGGTCACAAAAGAGGCAGACAGTCTGCAACTTGACTTAAGTAAGAGGGCTTGTTTTACACAAAGTACATAAAGGAAATTTTCTGTCTTCTTTCAGTATAAGTGCAGAGCTCAGTCGTGTTCCCTGTTCCTCGGTGTTCATGGAATTTTTCCATTTCTTTGTTAATAGTCATGATTGGATCCTATTCTCTTCTCTACTGGGGTAAAGTTTATATTCTGAGGGGCTAAAATTCTACAAATTCTTCCCAAACTCTCACTTTTAGGTATATATTTCTGGTTTTGATTTATTTATCAGTATAAAGGCTTCTAAACTGTATTCTGTGGGATTTTAAAACCTAGTTTTGATAGCTAAGATGTTACAGAGAAGGAAATTTTGCTTGCCATTACTTATTCATTTAGTTTAAAAATCTAGTCTATCCACCCAATTTATCAACATCATATTAGAGACCTAACTTGAAGAATGCATTTGAACAATTTAAGAGATTCTAGGCCATGACTGTGGCTCTTTCTTACTTGTGTAACCGTAGAGGCTTGGTGTAATGAAATCAGATTTTAGCTGGTGAATCAAACTTCCTAGATGCAGCAGCAGGACGAAATTAGGCATGACTTCCTCAGAAGTTCTAGATCTTCTTCACAGAAAGCGATATCAATGTCTCCCTGTCTTTGTGATTTTTCTACTTTGTACAAGAGAACAAAGAAAATGGACCAAAAAGTAACAGATGCCATAGAGACAGTGAGGATGATTGTGCTAGGATGAAGATCTTGAACCTGTTCCTCTCCTGTGCTGACATCTGGCATCTCTGCTCCAAGCTGGGATAGCCAGCACACTTTTGGGCCAAAAGACTTTTACAATTTGTAATGAAACAGACAACCATGAGGAGAAGTACATTACACCATAATCACTTTATAGTAGTGTGGAGTTTCATGATGTGATGAAGTAGCTGTTCAAGCCTGACTCTCAGGAACTGAAAGTCTGGCTTTAACACAAAATGCATTAACTAATGTTATCCCTAATGAGTAGGGGAAATAGAGCTTATGTAGGTGTTTAGTAAACTCATGAATGTATGTATCTAAACCTCTCTTTCCATACACATAAATCAATTTGAGCAAAGGGGCTAATCATCCCTTGCTGACTTGTTTTTCCTTCTGTTCAATATTGTAGATAATAAGAATCAAATTGAAACCTCCTAATTCATGTGTGGCACAGGGGCACTTTCATTCTTACAAATAAATCAGCTGTATATTCATCACATCTTTTTATAGGAAAATAGATATGGACGTGCAAAGTGGAACTAGAATCCTAGAATATTTGAGAAGCTTTTGGATGTGCAGTATAGGGATTAGAGCTCAAGTGAAACACTCCAGTCACTTACAAAGAAAGGTAAGAGCTGCATAATAAATACATTTAGGGCCATTTGAAAAGAAGGAATGAAATTGGATTCCTATTTAACAGTAGACTTTCCCAAGAGCTCTGAACAGTACTCCATTACTCATTTGCAAAAGCAATGAAAACATTAATTGACCTCTTGATTAGTATTTAAATAATAAATACCACAGTGGATTAATGCACTGGCCTTTTACCTCAAAGACATAGTTTAAAACTGACTTGACAAAAAAATCAATTTAATTACATGATACTAAAATTGCAAGTGCCAATAGGTGAGAGTTTCCATGCACACAAGGCAACACATCACATAATCATGCCAAATTGGAATTTATTCAGTGCTTTCTCTTTTTTTCTTTTTTCTTTTTATAATGAATGAATGTGTGGTGTGTGTTGAAAGAAAGCAGGCTGCCACCTGCCACAGAAATATCCCACAGAGCAGCTCCCATCCTTGTGAACTAAAATATTTGGTTTAAATGCTAGAAACCTGAAAGCTGACATAGTTCCATTATCACATTCAACTAATTAAAACAGATTCATTCTGGAAAGAAATGTGAAATGTTTTCTGTAAAGCTTATATTTGGTAGAATCATTGCACGTACATTTGTGGAAAACAAACTCAGAGGTTTGGATTTTGGAAGATCTTTACATTCATACCTGATGTTAGCCAAGTCAATGGATTCTGGAGGTACTTGTTTGTATTAAATTAGTTAATGTAAGGCTTTCCTTATGACTTTGACAGCTGGGAAATATCATAAACTGCTCTTAGTAGGCTTCCACCCTAAGGAGTGGAAATCTCATGAAATCATTTATTCCTTTGAGTTTTCTTTTATCTTAGTCTGAAACTCTGAAAACAGCTGGCCAAAACAGATCAGGAGAAGAGTCTGTCCCCATGTGGGGAAGTCTCAGAAGAAAAATCCTTAGGGCAGATTCTGACATTTAACGTTTCTCATTACTACATCTAGATGTGTGCTATGTCCTAGGGAAATGAGATCTGAATGCCCCATACTGCGACTGTGATCCAGTTTTTGGCTTAGAACAGTTAATAAGAAGTAGTTTCCCAAAAATCATTCACTAAGTGTATGGGGTAAATAGTATTGGTTATACTGATGTGAGTGTTTCAGTGTAAGTGAGCTTGCTGTAGAATTTAGTAGATAACCCTAAATTTGGAAATTTTTCAAACTTTGGCTTGTCCTAAACTAGATTATTTTCTGAACAGACGTGCTCTTCTTTCATTTATGCACATCTATTTTTCATTAATACGATTTTGCTATTTTGTCGGGCTGAAATTTTCTTGCAGCATTTTAAACAAGATTGTGTTTTCAGATATTTTTTATAGAAACATCTGTCTCTTGAAGAAGTCTTTGACTTGTTTTTGAAAACATGAAAATTTTAGTCAAATAGTGTTTTTTAACTATGTTTAAACTATTTTTTCTTTGGTGCTTTAGTATGTGTAGTTTTTACTTGATGTGAGGCTGAAAGCAAATCAGGTCTAAGCATGCAGAGACATGTAACTGTAGTAGGACAAAAAATGAGATTACTTGAATTTTATCAATCTTTGCTAAGAGACTGCTTTGCTTTACCAGCTTATTGTGATGAACATTCAACTTTTGTCTCTTATGAAAAACCCTGTTAAAAAATATAAGTGTTAGAGATTTTCACATATTACAACCATGTGGGTAAGGCAACAGGAAAGATATTGTGGCAAAAAGACCACGTGGTAATTCTGTTTGTAATAATTTTTTCTTTCTCCATTGCTCTCCATCCTTAGTTATCTCAAAAATTAGGAAGTCTGTAGAGAAAGAACCATAACTGTTCATTTTGTAAAGCTCATAAGGCAACTTTTTATGGCAACATTTTATAATGTCTTCACACTTTGAAAGTCTTACTAACAGTCTTGGTCAGCTGTGAACTACTGAAAAATTAAGTAGTTTTTCTGTTCTCTTTCAAACTATAGAAGTATGTCATACATCCATGTAAGAAAGTAGTTTTGTGTTTTATTTTGGTTTGGTTTTTTTTAATTTTATCTTATTTAAAGGTAAGCAACATAAGATCTATTTTGGAAAGATGGAACTTATTAAATTTTGTAACTAACCTATTTTATACTTTGTCGCAAATCCTTCCTGGTGCTCTGTATGTCAGAGCAGTTTGTTCATTTACATATTCTTTCTTCAATTTGACCCAAAAGACATAATCTGGCCATGAAAGCTACACCTGCTTTATCAGATTCACTTAATGTTGTTCATGAAAATTGCTTACAGATACAATGTGTAAATTAGTGTTGTTGAAATGCTGTATTTTAATTTTATTCCATTGACACTTAGCATTATTAAGCCTTTTGTTAAGAGGCAGATGCCCTGTAATTTGGGAGAGTGATTGGAGATTCAATTCTAGCCAGTCCAAAAATCATAGGCATACTGTAATTGGAAGTTAAGTAGGTGCATAGCTGTGAGTGTCTGAATAATCTTAATTTACATGTAGGTAACTGGATTGTGTGCTGAAGTTCAGCACATGTGACTAGTCAGGAGATTTGACAGCTGAAGGCATAGTTCACCAAAACACCAATTCCCATGTACTGCTTCAATCATACAAATACAATGAATCCATTCATACACTTGAGCATACTGCTCATTTGGAAAGAGTTTTCTGGGATGGACTGAAAATGCATTGTTAAATTATCTGTTGATGTCAGTCACAGTTGTCTCAGACACACAATCTTTTAGAAAACTGCAAAATTACATCATCACCACCTGCCTAGGTGTTATTTAGGTTAAGCTTTCTAGATGTCATACCAACAAAAACTACCACTTAAATAATCTAAGTCATATTTTTGACAAACTTTGTAAGCTCTTTTATGTGTTTTAGAACCTGTGAGAGAGAGCATTAACAATGCAAGTGTTCATTTTTGACGGAGGCAATGAAGCAGAGCTCATCACCTGTAGAAATGCAATCCTCCTTGGAAGTGGTAATCAGCATGACACTTTTAAAGCAGTATAATGTGTTTTGGCAGCACATAAATGAATAGCAATTGGAAACAATGCTGCTCTGTTTGATCTCTTGCCAAATGATTCAGTGTTGTGGCTTAAAAGTCATACAGGTGTTCTTTTTTCTTGTTGTTGTGGGAACAAGAGACACATCATACTATTAGTGGTGTTGAATTTTCACAGCTTTATATGAAATGTTGTGTGTAGTTAAGAGATTAAAACAGAACTACACCATTATTAAAGGAAAACAAAATATTTGGGTCAATTGGCATATAGGATTAACAATTGACTTACTGGAAAAGAAAAAATCTGATGTATTTCTAGAGCTTGGTTCCAAATTGAAAGGTAACAATTATAAACAACCTTTGTGGCTCAGCTAATTCAGTTTGGAAATTTACGTATTATCAAATCAATTTATATGGGAAAATCTGGTAGGAATGACCAGACTTTAAAGAGCTAAGAAGAGAAATGCTATGCTGCGTTAGTTTTGCCCTAAATGAAAGCAAAGGTCATAAGAGGATAAAATACATAAGATTCCTAGTGCTGCAGCCTGTACAGCACCTCTGTGGCTAAAACAGCTTTCTGGATTAGTAATGCTTAATATTTCAAATTGTCTTTGGAAGGTCTGCAGGTAAAAATGATTTGGGCTTGTATGTACATGGTGAGTTTCCTTCATCAGTATTCAATGTCTACCTTCTTTGACAAATCTGTGAACATTCTTATGTAGCACAGTAAGGACACAAAAACCCCTGAAAAGAATGAATTATTTTGCTGTTAACCCTTCTCTGGGAAATTAGAAATGTTAACTATTTAGCCCACTGAAGTCAACAGGATTTTTCCATTGGTTTCAATGAGTCTAGGAGCTCACTCTTCATTCTAGAGAGATCTTTGTGTGTTCAAACTACAGAATGATCTACCCCTTATGCTTGATTATTATAATTTTATATCAAACAATATAATTATACAGTCATAAAATGCCTCTCACTATAGCTGATATATGACACATTCTCCCACCTGTGGCTTTAGAAGGTGGATGAGTAAAACAAATCTCTCCAGACTGAAACAGTATTTCAGAATGTGAAACAGACAGAAACCCTGATAAACTGTCCTTTTGTCCATTCACTCTCCCTGTCATATAATATCTGTAGTCTTCGATTTTAGATGCAAACCCACAGGATAGAAGAAGTTCTATATTTTGCTTTTTTTCATCTTTGTTATATCAGAATAGATTGAAAAAATGGATGCAGGAGAATGTCAAACAGTCTATTCTGTGCTTCTTACTGAAAAACTGGTAATAAACTGAGTTTATTTAGCTTAATTGTTAAAGTAAGATCAAGGAGAAATTTGATCACAGCATGTTACCATCCTCACTAAACAGCTCTTTATGTGGACCATGGCAGCACAGAGCAGACATTGAATGGTTAAAACCAGACATTTGATTGAGAAAGGAGCAACACATTTTAATATAATGGCCAAATAAGCACTGAAGTCCTCATCATTCTATTCTTTAAATGCTTGAAATATGAAGCCCTGACAGTGCAGTTCATTCTGTGGTGCAGGTTATTAAGAACAGGTTGCGGAAAAAGGCAGAAAATTAAATA
Source organism: Atrichornis clamosus (assembly GCA_013400975.1). Classification (NCBI taxonomy): domain Eukaryota; kingdom Metazoa; phylum Chordata; class Aves; order Passeriformes; family Menuridae; genus Atrichornis; species Atrichornis clamosus. Next base: position 552,547 of record WBMZ01002250.1, read on the forward strand.
GCTGGTTTATTTATGTAGGGGTTGGCCTCTTCTCCCAGGTAACTAGTGACAGGACAAGACGACAACAGCCTCAAGCTGCTGAGGTTCAGCTGAACCTCAGCAGGAATTTCTTCATGGGAAGGATTGTTAAACATTGAGACAGGCTGTCCAGGGAGGTGGTGGAGTCACCATCCCTTGAGGTGTTCAAGAAATGACTGGATTTGGCACTCAGTGCCATGGTCTGATTGACAGGGTGGTGATTGCTCAGAGGTTGGACTCAACAATATTGGAGGTATTTTCCAGCATAAATGATTCTGTGATTCTATTTTACATAACTTTGACGGTTTCATGGTCTTCAGGCTTAAAAACCAGTGTTCCTGTGCTCATGTAAAGTTTTAGTGGCCTAGACTGTGCCAGGATGTTCCAGGGCTTGCACTTTCCTGCAGGATGCCGTGCAGGCGTACTGCGGAAGAGGCAGGGGTGTTCACTGAGGCACCTATTCCTAAATCTTTACGTGAATCTCACAGTCTGCTGCTGGTGACAGCTGAATCTACCTGAACTCACTGACCTTGCTCATACGTCTTCTTCAGCTAACACCTTTGGTCTTCCCTGTCTTTTCCATGCTTCACCTGGCTGAAGGGTATGGAGGGTACGGCCCCTGGCAAGCTGCTGGCTCGGCTGCTCCTGCAAACACTCCCAAATCAATGAGTGAGGGAGACGTGCAAGTCACTGCTTCAGCTCACATCCTTCATTTTCACTGAACAGGTTAGGGGGCAACTGTACAGGAACCTGACTTCCAGCTGGGAAGAGTTAGGCAGTGACTCATGGATAAATCTTCAGCTGACACAGCTTCAGCTAAAAGATTTGTACGTAAGCACCTGCTGTAAGCTGGATGAAAATCACTGTGTAAGTTAAGACGACTTAGTATTATCTATCCTAAAGTAAATTAGTGAAACTTTTACTCTGTCCTCCTGTACCTTGCAGTGACCTGTTGTAGAGATTTTGTGCACTGTGTAGTTTGTAAGCTACAACCTAGTGCCATAAATAATGAGACACCTCTGTGAGTGTACAGTAATGTTAACACCCATATTTACGAATAAATATATTCAGGAATCAGCCAAGTGGAGAGCATGCACATTTCATGCTTCTGAAGACAGTAGTTACCAAGGGACAAAAAAAAAAAAAAAATCTATCACCACAGTCAGGTAGCACAAAAATTGCTCCATTTTTCAGCTGCACTTTCGTTATTTTCATATCAATTTTCCCAACATACTGGGCGGAATGAAAATGCTTGATGAGTCATCTATCTGTATGTGAATGTAAATAGATGTAAAAGTGAATTTGCATTATATATAACATAATGCATATATATAAATATATAATATTGTAATTTGCATGATAATTTTTCCAGGCTACCACTTCCTTTTAGCTAGGTAAATTATTTAATTTCTCTCCTTGGCATTCTTTTTAAAGCTTGCTTTTTGAACCCTGGAAAAGGGAATTTCATATGATAAAAGAAATTGTCTTTAAGATTTTTGTTTTGCTTAAACTTACATCCAGATAAGTATTTCTGAATTTTAAGGAAATTCTAAGTAATTTCTGATTCTGAACTCATAAAATAAAATTTGCAACTGAAAATGCAAAACATGTTTCAAAATAGATTTTTTTTAAAGACCTATTAGTAAACATGAGTTTATAGTTCCAGAAATCAAGATCTAGGATACCACTTGAGTATCAACTTTCCCAGATCTNAATTTGCATGATAATTTTTCCAGGCTACCACTTCCTTTTAGCTAGGTAAATTATTTAATTTCTCTCCTTGGCATTCTTTTTAAAGCTTGCTTTTTGAACCCTGGAAAAGGGAATTTCATATGATAAAAGAAATTGTCTTTAAGATTTTTGTTTTGCTTAAACTTACATCCAGATAAGTATTTCTGAATTTTAAGGAAATTCTAAGTAATTTCTGATTCTGAACTCATAAAATAAAATTTGCAACTGAAAATGCAAAACATGTTTCAAAATAGATTTTTTTTAAAGACCTATTAGTAAACATGAGTTTATAGTTCCAGAAATCAAGATCTAGGATACCACTTGAGTATCAACTTTCCCAGATCTAAGTCGCATAAAAATTAGCAAAATCTACTGCTAGCCACGTGTGTATTATTGCTTGAGAGAGAAAAGGAAAGACAGCCAGGCAGAGATCTCAGCTTTTGAAAAATACATCCGTTTACCAGTAAGTGAACCCAGTTGATATCACACAGCTTTGTTTAACAAAACTTTAGCCATCTGCCTTCCAGAGTGCATTGTCCCCCATGCACTTCAACACAAACTGAGAATTTTCTCCAGCTGACTCAGTTGCTGTGCTCTTCTGAAGAATTTACAATGGAGTGCCTTTCCTGTCACGCAGCTGTAGCTGTTGTGAGGCATGGGAGGAGTGGGGGAACCTCTGAATATGTCATCATCAGCATCCTGGTGTTACCTGTGGCACTAGTGTTTGCTGCTAGGACAGGCTGGAGTCACTGCCTGCCACACAAGCAAGCTGGAATCTTGTACCTATGAGGTACAAGGGCAGTCACTGGGTTCCCAAGTAATTCTGAGTGGGAAGCCAGTTCCTCCACAGACACTTTGCCATTAATTACCTGGCTGAAAATACTTTGAGGTAACAGAGGAATTTTACACTCTCACATAACAAGCTCTTTTTTCTTTCCCTCATTATTATATCACTTATTAGAAAAAGAATGGTGCCTTTACTAAACATATCAGAAGGGGGGGAAAAATGGATTTGGAGATGCTGGGAAAGGTGTGGCCCACAGTGCGGGGAAGTGAGTCCCTAATCTCTACCGGTACTCATAGAAATGTGAGGAACAAAACAGTTTGCTGATTAAACCAACTGAGAGGTGCTGTGAACTCTCTTAAGGGACAAGAAGCCTTGCAGAGGGGTCTGGATAGATTGGAGCATGGGGCAATGCTTAATGCAGTGAAATTTAATAAGTCCAACTGCTGGATTCTTCACCCATCATGGGGTAACATCAGGCACAAATATAAATTTGTGGGGCGGCTGAAAAGCAAACCTGCAGAAAGAGACCTGGTGGTACTGTCAGCAAACCCCATGCTGGGATGCATCAAACACAGTCAGTCAAAAGAGGTGATTATCCTGCTGTATTCACTATTGCAGCGGCCTCAGCTGAGTATTGTGCGCAGTTCTGGGCCCCACAATTTAAACAGGATGTGAAGGTCCTCACATGCATCCAGATAAAGGCAACAAAGCCAGAGCAAGGGCAGGAAGGAGCGTCCTGTGAGGAGCTGCTGAGGACTTTGGGTTTGTCAGGTTTGAAGAAAAGGAGCTGAGGGGCAACCTCGTTGCTCTCTACAGCTTTCTGAGGAGGAGGAGAGGAGAGGGAGGTGCTAAGCTCTTCTCCCTGTGATCCAGTGATAAGACATGTGGGAATGGTTCAAAGCTCTGCCAGGGGAGGTTCAGACTGGACATTAGGAAGCATTTATTTACCAAGAGTTTGGTCAAGTACTGGAACTTCCTGAGAGGTGGTCACTGCTCCCAGCCTGTCAGTGTTTAAGAGGCATTTGGACAGTGTCCTTGACAGTGTGGTTTAACCTTTGCTCAACTTTTTTTTTAATTAGTCATCAGTTGGCCTAGATGATTGCTGGAGGTCCTTTCCAAATGAAATAGTCTATTCTGTTTTACTCCTACAGGAAGTCATGTAACCATGGATAGATCTACTAGATTGCTGGATTGCTTCCATTTATGGGATAAAACACATTTTGCAAAAAAACACAGACATTAGCATTAAGATACAGAATTTAAAAAATAAAAAGCCTGATCTCATTTCAGTTCTGGTAAAACTCAGGTTGGGTGAAATAAGGATTAAACAAGCATGACTACACAAAAACTGCTTATTTTAGAATGGAATGTAAAAATACACAAATTAATTTGGATAATAGATTTAGAAGAAACATTTTCTTGAAAATATTATACCATGTTTCCCAAGCTGGACTAACTTCCCATATTTTCTTCTGTAGCATTGAACAAAAGGAAGTAGTGCTTTTTTTTTTTTTAATTGTCTAATACGAAGTCAGTTTAGTTTTTGTTCCCTGTTACTTATCAGTCCCAGAGGACAGTTCCTGGACTAGATAGACTGTGTTTGATAAGAATAAGGAAACTTTTACAATATTTACGATTATTTCCTGTAGTGGGCAAAGGACCTAGTTTGAAAATGCCCACGAAAGAAGTCTTCCTTTTTCCAGTTATTTTATCTTAAAAATTACAGCTGCTCTGGGTGCAAGTTGGGCCAAATGCAGACTATTGCTTAAAGTATTCAGAAGTAACAGCCAACAGAATCATTATAGTGAGGCCTCTACCACTGCTTTTAAGAGTGGAGGTTATTTTTGCAAGGACATTAGAAAAGCAAGCGAATACACACAGAGTCTAGGGAAACATTCTGCTCCTAAAAGGCAGCGTACCATCAGTGTGATTATAGCTGAATGGTAACAAGGAGTTAAAATTGTAACTTCCAGGACTTGATTACGCAGCTTCCTCTAGTTTCTTCCACCATGTCAGTGTAGTGTTGGTTTCTCTTTTTCAGCTGTAAGATATTTAGATATTAAGACATAATTTCAAATTCTTATTGCTGTTTATATATTCTAAATGTTAAAAGGATTGAACTGCTTTCTTCTCCTTCAGGGAATTATCTTCTTCTTTTCAGAAGGGAGATAATCTAAAATCTATAGAGTATTTTACATGTTTATTTCCTGAAAGCTCAAATTACAGGATATGCATGAAAATGTAGAGAGGTCAGACAAAATCAAAACATCAGTGTGATCTAGTAGCTGTATTTCTTGAGTATTGATATATATTTTTGAATTATAAGACACATATAAACCAAAATTTCAACATAAAAAGCTAAACATGAGGTCTTCCAGTGTAGGTATTTTAGTTTCATACAGAAGACAATTTTGAAGTCACTGAAATCCATAAATTTTAGCATAAATATGCAAACACCTTCGTAGTATGTATTCTGGTTATTCAAGAATGCAAAACCAGAAACATACCTAAAAATGCCAGTTTAGGGAAAAATAAGATCATGCTTCATCATCCTTTCTGGATAGAGAATGTTTTTTCTGATATCTACTGATCTCCCTCTAGTGGAATCCTGTAAGTCTGCATGAGATGAAACTTGAATTTTATCTCCACAATTTTTCATGCCACAGAGCTGTAACACATGATGCATGTGCTACAAACATCTGTTTTCAGTAATCAAGACAAATTCTGTCAGTTCCTTTAGGGAAAAGCAGTGTATGTAGTAAACACAGGGACTGGAATTACAAAGCCTTGAAGCAGGCCCATTAGAGAACAGCCAGGAATGTAATTTGTTTGCTTGCTAAACCCATTCCTTATGGATTGCAATTTATTTTTTTTTAAGGAATTGTATTAATATGTGGACTAGATTCTTTCTGGATATGACAACAGTGCAGAAGGAAAAGGGAAAAATAAAGAAACAGGTGTTTACAGAGAGTTCTTTATCCCTCATCCTTACTGGGTGAGCTGCTCTCAAGGGGACAGGAAGTACAGTATGGCCTCACCTCCCCTAATCTCCACAGCAGCCTGCACTCTGTTTGGAATGCAGGAGGAGTACATTGCACCCCATAAATCAATGTCAGACCAAATATGCTCTTTCCTTTACACCCCTGTTTTGTGCCTTCAGACAAGTGGAGTTCTCTGAAGCAGAAGGTCTCCCACCTCCTGCTGCAGGGTGCTGGGACTCAGCTGCTCCAGACTTTCCTTGGGTGCCAGGGAATGGTGTGGTGAGCTGCTCTGAAAGCATCCACTGGTGACTCATGTGTAAATAACAAAATTGCTTCTGCACATATCACATGTGGCAGCCTGAGACACAGAGAAGCAAATCTGTGTTGCAGATACTGCAGATAAATACATAAAAGCTGTTAATAAAGACACATGTGCATTCATTCACTCATGTATACCCTCAGATGCGAATTGCCAATCATTCTAAAGAAGACAAAGTGGTTGCAAGATAACAGAAGGTTATTCTTCTGATATCAACAGCATTAATCATATATTTCACAGTGAAGTTACCATTAAAACATAACTTTGATTAATGGTAGTGTCAGTGTATTTAATCAAGTGCAAGCAACACAGCACTGTGAGTATTTCTCCCCTTGACCTCGTGTAGGTGAGGAGGAATGTGAGTGAAATCCAGGCTGCTCCACTGATGCGGACCTGGCGTACAAGGAGACTCCAAGGCCCATCTTTGCCCAAGTGACTTCTCAAAATCCGAGAGAGGGGAAATAAAGGTGCAAGTTTTAATTTTGAACCCACGTAAAAAATTACAGTGATTAATTTTAGGCAAGGAAATCATATCTCTGGATCCTAACTAAAAGCTGTGTGTTCTTGTCCTTAACCTTGCACTTCCCTATACCGAGGAACCATTCCAAAGAGTTGCCAGTTAATGCAGGCAAGGGTTAGGGAATGCTTTCCAGGGCAAAAAGGTTACCAATCAATCTGGACATATATTTTCCTCCTATACTCAGCCAGGGTGAGGGTGCACCTTAAATTCTGTGTTCAGTTTAGGGCCTCTCACTGCCAGAAGGACATGGAAGCACTGGAGAGTGTCCAGAGAAGGGCAATGGGATTGCAGATAGGTCTGGAACTGGGGATGGGTCTGAGGAGGGAGCTGGAGGTGTTTAGCCTGGAGAAAAGGAGGCTCAGGGAGACCTAACTGACCTCTACAACTGCCTGAAAGGAGGGTGTAGCCAGGTGGGGGTCAGTCTCTTCTCTCAGATAGCAAATGATGGAAAAAGAGGAAATGGCCTCAAGTTGCCCCAGGGGAGGTTTACATTGGATATTAGGAAAACTTTCTTCACTGAAAGATGGACTGGCATTGAAACAAGGTGTTCAGGGAAGTGGTAGAATTATCATCCCTGGAAGTATTCAAAAAAAGTTTGGATGTGGCACATGGGGTCATGGTTTAGTGGTGAACGTGGTGGTCCTGGGTTAACAGCTGGGCTCAAGGATCTTAGAGGTCTTTCGCAACCTGAACAATTGTATGGTTCTGATAGACAGCCCTGTGGTACAGTCCTGTGTTAGAACTGTATGGTTGGACTGTAGCTCTGCCTTTGGCAGGGGTCTGAACTCTCTTTCACAGTTCCTTTTTTGTCAATGTAATGGAGCCTCACAGTTCTTGGAGGGTGTGTTACCACTGGCTGCATGTAACCCCTGGTGAACTGACACCAGCAGAGGAACAAAACCAAACAGAATGGCTTTGCAAGTGAAAAAGACCAAACTCCTAGTAGCAAATCTCACAAGGGGGTAGGAGAAAGCAGAGATGAAAGATCAGAAAGACATGATGGGAAGAAGGAAAAAAGATGGAGGACAGGTCAACTGCAGCACTTGCTGCTTGTAAAGGGAATGGAGATGAAAATCATGCAGAGAGCTATCTGAAAGCAGGGCAAGAGGTCTTTACTTAACGAGCTTTCAAACCATTGAAGTAGCTCCAAATCTACCTTTCCTGCCACCATCCTCTATTTGATCTTGCTGCTTGATTGACTTTCGTGCGCTCCCAGTAGTTTAGGGTGATTTTGGCAATTGCAATCAAAAATGCTCTAGAGCTGTGGGCATGGTGCTATGTTAGCGAGCAGGAAGGGACTGGAAAGACTTTACCTGTCTGTGGCAAAGATAACTAAAATGTGTCCAAGGGCACTTTGCCAGGATACTTCAACTGCACCTTCAAACTGGGAAGCTTGCACTGCTCTCTGTGCCAAATAAAAATTCTCTTGGCTTCTTTTTAGACAGCTTTTGAATCACGGTGAAGCCTAAAAAAAGTCTCTAATAAGTGCTATTTTTTTCCACTCTCCACTAACACAAAAATGCTGAACAGATTGAAGGCAGGGGGATGGGGAAGGAAGAGGGATGAGTGAGGAGGAGTTCCATTGTGCTGAGACCAATTATAGAGGTCTCAGCCCAAAAAAAGACTCTTTCAAAAAGTCACAAACAAATGAAAACAGAAGACTGTGATAAATCGTGGTACAGCTTTAACAGCCATGCTCCTCTTATTCCCCTAAAATTTACAATAATAGGCAAATTGTTAGGGTTCATATCCCTCTGAGAACTGTAAATTCAATCACTATTTGAATACTTTGCATCTTCACCGTGTTAGATGGTTTTACTAGTAGGGAATTAGAGTGTTTTTATTACACAAAAAAACCCCTGCAGAAACATACCACTTTAAAAAATATGCTCATCTTTCTGATACCCTAATATAGTATTGAGAAAACATGCTTAAATCTGGGTGCTGAAACAAAAACACAGCATCAGCTGGAAAAAGGGCTTGTTCTCTTGGATGTGAATTCATCCACCTCCTTCAGTTTTGAAATCTTAACAGCCTCCTGCCACATTCTGGCTGTTCCCTTGTATTTTGCTGTATATTTGTGCATTTTTATACTTTCTGAGCATTATGTCTCTTTTGCCCCCTTAAACATATTTGTTCAATATGGTTTTTATGTGGCATGTCCTTCCCTAATGTGTTCTCAGAAACCATTACAAGGAAAATGCTGTAGAACCTCCACTTTTTCAAGCACAAGAGGGAAAATAAACAGCTGATAATCATTAGGAAGTGGGAACTGAAGGCGTATATGACATAAGTGTGTAAGCTAGCTTTCATTAAAAAATGTTTAAATGGCTAACTGCAGTGGATAAATCTGTCCTGAAAACTATTTGGTGATACCTATCACAGATGATCACAACATACAAGATACAATGTGGTGTTTTCTTGACTACATCTCGAGGCGGTTTGGAAGACAGATTATGTCACCACTCCGTTTCTGGTTGCCATTATTCATGCTTCTATTGAATTCCATCTATTTCTGTTCTCATCATTGTTCAAAAATACTGGATTGTGCCACCACAGTTGGGAATCAGTAAGGAGGAGCATGCCAGTTCTAAAAAAGGAAAGCTTTTTGCTTTCACAAAAAGGCTTTGTTAATTAGTGCTACACAAGGAGGGAAATGACAAAACTCCATGCTTTTCCATTTAAATATTTGTAAAAGTGATTTTGTTTAAATTTCACTGAGTGTAGCAGGAAATGTTAAAGCTGAAAGAGACCATACAGAACATACTAATGTCCTTTGGGGTGGGAGTGAAGGAGGGAAAGGGCCTGAGGATTATATTTACTTTATTTTTACTCTTTCCATAGAAATCTGCAAATTTTGAAGCTTGTAAAAGAAGCATTGATTTGACAACCCCAAAGACACAACTTTTCTTTTTATATAGAGAGCCAGCCATCACATAAGAAGTCACAGTAACCAACCCCTGTTCACTCTGATCTGGGAACAAAGGGAACAATTCCAGAGCCAAACCAACACCTACACAAGATGCCTCTTTGTATACATTTGGCTCACGATTTCAGAGCACCCTTACACCAGGCTACATCTCACGTCACTTTTGGTATTGAATTTGAGGCAACCTATTTGCTTACTCTATTCAGGTAATAGCTAAAGAGAGATTCTTCTAGAGCATAAGTGAAATTTCAAAGGGATTCTTCACTGGCTATAGAAAAAAAACTTCAAGACAATTATGCTCCTAAGTTGGATTCTTCAGTTACATGCCCAAAATTAGGTAGATGTATCTAGATCTTAGTTTATCCATACAAGGAATTGGTGTTGAGTAGCAAGAATACTTTTAATTCACATGCTAGTTCACAGTGCATTCATTTCCTCATATAGACAAGATATAAATCACATATGGAACTGCTGTTTATTAGGATGAATTAGAAAGATTCTGCTGCAGAAAATTTCTCGAAAGTGTATGACTCCACTATCAAATAATTTTCTATATATAAAAATATTGTGTACAAGACGTTAGCTTTTTTCTATAGAAGCAAGGTTGTCTGCGGCAGAAAAATTGAGATTGCATTTGACTAGTCCTAAGAATGCTATTTATTTATTAGTGGAAATAATAATACTTATTTTGGCAACCAATATTGATCTAATAAAAGACAGATGTGTGAATGTAGCTGTATTTGCATTCATGCAGGTATCTGCAATTTATAGTCACCTAGGGGCTCCTTGTATCCACAGAGAGCCACAGGCATTGGCTCTATGGAAAGCAAAGCCACAGAAGCTTTTCCATTTGGACTTCAGCTTCAGAGAGGGAAATGTGGATGTAGCTTTCATATAATTAATTTCCTTTTCTCTGCCTCTTCACTTTTTTACTTGTTTCATGAGAATCCAAATTCAATCTCTTGTGGCCAACTAACTTTTCTTTTTAGGTCAGAAATTAAACTGCTAATATAAAGATTAATTTTCACTGTCAAAGCCTGGAAAATAGATTTTTCCTTTAGCCTTTGCTATCCAAAGCAGTCTCTCCTCCACAAGGAAATCAGACATTATGACATATATCAATCCACCCACTTTATGTTCTGGCAGCCAGTGAACACGACCTTCCTCCAGCCACATTCATCCTCCTTTCACCAAAAATTTGCTTCTGCTCCCCTACCCCAGGGCCTGTGAGTACAAAAGACACAAAACCTGCCTTTAGAAATGTCCTACCACTGATGATTTCTACACTTATCACATCTTTGGGGTTTTGTTTTCTCCAGGTAGATCTAAGCCATAAAAGCATTTCAAAGTACGTTTAATTGGGTTTGTAGTTCTTTGGGACTTTTTATCCCATGTGGAAGCCAAACAATAGGTGTTTCCCACCTCTTCTGCATGCTCATCCAACTTTTGCATGGTTTAGATAACCTCCACTTCCCTGCAAAGTTTTAGAATAAATGTCGTGTTTTTCATTAGTGGCTTATTGCATTAGATCATGTTTGCATGTTCCCTCTTGTCTTCAAAACCCAACACACTCTGTTTTGCTTTGTTCTGTTTTGTTTGAGGTTGTGACTAATTAAACGTTGGCATAACTAACAATTTCTATCTTAGCCATGTATTTTGGAGTCACCCTTGAAAGCCAGTAGCATTCTGTAAGAACAGGTTTGGTTCAAAATACCATTAGGAAAAAGTAAACGAGAGCAACTGGCTTGTGCTTGACATGAGACCACAATTTCTCGGGAAAAATCTAATCTGTCAGCCTAGCTCCATGAGGGAATCTTTGCATATTGACACTGTAGAACTTGGCTTAATTCCCTAGAAATTCTTGAGCAAAATAGTTTACCTGAGTTTCTACAACAGGACTGAGTTACTGGCTTTGTATGAACTTCTGGTTCTCAGTAAATGTTTGTTGCCAATCAAAACTCCATTGCCTGTAAAACCCCATGCATAGTTTCTTTTTGCTAAATACCTAAAGCTGTAACCCATGATTCTAGTATAAACTACAAGGAAACTTTTTACATCTTTTTATTCATAATCTTGTTTTTCTTCTTAAACCACATTATTTAGTTGACTTCGTTGACCATCTTGCACTGTTATGTGCGAAATGTGCAACAGTTTACTAAAATGGGTCATGAATTTGGCTGATGATGTACAGGTGTAAAGTCAGTGTCTCAGCATGAGTTCTCACCTTGCTGGACGGTCCCAGGAGGCTTCAGGATGTGTTAAAGCTGTGTTTGCTTCACAGCGGAGCTTTCCACATTAAAAGTTATTAGTGTATAAATGGTTCTAGATAGAGAAAGCCCCAAAGTACTAAAAGTAAAGTTAATTTAATGCTTCCAGATTAACTACCACATGCATTTCTCATGGATTCAGTCTGATCAGCCTGGTTTTGATTTGGTTTTATGAGCAAGTATCTGTGATTTCTCATGAGACCATAAAGTATATTCATTCACAAAGACACAACAGCAAGTTAGTGAGCTTCAAAATATGCAGCTGAGTTTTGGGCTTGCATATGCAAGGATGCCCTGCTTATGGTCCATTTATTATTTGATATGAAGTACTAATATACACACAAAGAACAACTTCTCTGTCTTCCACTACTGCTGCAAAAAGCAACTTACTGCAGCTTTTGAACATGTCCTTTGCCCTGAGTCGCTCATTAACACTTCAACCTTAGTTGCACTGTATCTATTTAATTTTTAATGCAAAAATTCAGAGTGAAGTATAAAGGAAAAGGAAAGTGAAGAAGGATAAAAAGGAAACAAAAGGATATTCAGAGACCAGTATGGATATATATGCACATACAGGTTTTATATTATGTCTAGATACCTAGAGGGAAGGAGATAAGAGTCAAACCCAAATGTTCACACAGCCTGTTTTGAGTGCGTTGGCAAGTGCAGTCAAAGATTGATGCAGAGAGAACCATGCACAGAACCTAAAGTGAAAAGGATTTATACTTTTTATGTCCACACATAGGTAATGTGGCATGTAGCTAATAAGGAAAGCATTTTTGATTGCACATTGGAAAGCCCTTGAGTTGATATGTTCATACATAGGACTCCTTTAAGTGTCTCAGGTCATTCATTCCCCTGAAAGGTGTCTCTGATACTGTCCTGTGGTTTTAGGGTTTTTGTGCTTGCACTGTGCATCCATTGTAATATATAGCATCAATTTTACAATACTTTTCTCAGTCATAGCACAATTTCATTTGTAATAGAAAATAAATAGCCAAAGGCCCAAATTACACAAAATAAAACATTAATATTTTCTAAAAATAGAAATACTAGAACACATCTGAAGTAAAGATTATCAGTTTATTGTATTATTACTTCAGGAATTTCACAGACTTCAGGAGTTTATCCTCAAATGTTTAAATATGTCAGTGATTTTGATTCGCATTTGCGACTCATCCCTTGACAAATCAATAACAATTTTTTTTTTTTTGTAGCAATCAGTACATATGCACTGTGTATCTACACCTTACAGTAAGAGGGGGGAAAAAAGCTCTGAAAGCCCCACAGTTCATTAAAGATGCATCAGGCTTTATTATCATTCAAAAAGGAGGGAAAGAAAAAGAAAAATAGGTGAAGAGGCCATCCTCTGCAGCATGATAGAAGCTAGGCTCATATAAAACAAGCCAGAGAATTAGTTCCTTCACCAAGGAATGACATGAAACTCTAGCCATGGTAGCTGTAAAAACAGTTAAAGGTCTTCTTTGTGCTCATTAGCACCACTGTGCTGGTATTCTCTGTTGGCAGCTTTAGGTTCTGCTGAGGCAATCCTAAAGAAAGTTGTTACCAGCCTATATTCTACAGTTCACAGGCTCTCAAAAAGGACACATTAAAACAGCCAGAATCCCCAGGGCAAGTGGGGAGATTAAGTAGCCCTCTCCCTCGACAGAAGCCCCCGCAGACAAAGCTTGGCATTGTGCATTCAGCACACTATCTCTTTCCAGGACTGAACTTTGCCATTGTCCTCCCGGATCCGAGTTTACAAAGTGTTTGGGGACTTTGCGTAACGGTTCACTGGCAGCACCATTGACAGGCAGCTGAGTGTGGGAACTGCTTTAAGGGACGGGATGCCCCCAAAATCACTGGCCTGTTCTATTGGTCCTTAAGCAGATGCCAGTGGCAGTGTTTTAGTGTGCGTGGGGGTGTTACTCTGGAGTTTTCTTGCAGTCTCATCTTTCACGAGAATACAAATTCAGGCAGGCAAAGCAAACATGGATTATTTGTTTCCCAAAGGATCAGGCCTTTTCAGAAGTTTTAGCTGTTGCACTGTGCCACGGAAGCTACCATTGCAAAGACCACAAGGTGCCTTGGAATACTTCTAGAGTTTTGTGAGGATGCTAAAAACAAACTTGGGGAGAAAAGGATTATTGCGGTATCAAAGTGCTGCTGTTTAGTTACAGCAGCCATCCGAAGGATTCCTTATCTGTCTTGTTTATTTCCATTTTCTTCTGTGCTGAAATTTTTCAAATTCCTTTTTATTTAATTTGTATAAAGAATAATAAGAGATCTTATCTGATGCCAAGGCCCGTTTCTTTTGATTTGCTGTTTTTGAGTGAAGACTTAGAGAGGACCGGTATGAGAAAAGCAAACTTTCTGGAAAGATCAAATTTGGAAATAATTCTTCAGCTGAATCTTATACTTCATTTTCAGCTTCTTTTATATTACAAACAGACTTGACAGATCTTTTTTGCCAGACTCCACAAATGTTAGCGTGGATGCCTAGAAAATTAAAGGGGCTCATTCTGGGTAAAAGTATGCTTAGAAGCAAAGTTTTGGCTAGGGACATGAATTTTCCTCTTCCCACAATGGCTTTCCTCCAGCAGCTGAGGGTACAGAAACACGAGCCAAGGTAGTTCCTTGGAGGAGAGCTGAACAGTAGAAATTCTGATGAAGCAAGAGGGAATGGATATTGTCTTGAGGTTGTCTGAGGGAGGTAGAAAACTAAAGTAGAAAGGAGATGGTGGTAGAAGACCAGGGACAGTGTGGAAGGGCTTGGTAGGACACCAGAAGTCTCACCCAAAGTGTGAGATGTCCTACTCTTCAGTTCCCCACACTTGCCTGACACATTCATATCTGTGCACTGCTAGTATTGAGTCTAAACTGAAGAGAAACCGTGGTTTTGTGTGGTTTGTGTTTAGAGTATGGTCGATGGAAAAAGACTGTGTGTTGACAGGGACATGGATTTTTACTGTGAAAAACACTGTGATCACACTCTTGTTAAATGAGTTTCATATTTATGGCTAGGAAAGGGAGGGGGAAAAAGGAAAGTGCAATAAGATTTTATATACTTGATGACTATGAAGACAAATTATGAGATCTCATATTTTTCTTTGATAACTGATTTCTTGAGATGAAAGAAAAGCAGAAATTCTATACACCTGGACTTGGGTACATATTTTTTCTATTCAGCATAAGCAAAAATAAAAGTACTCTGCAGAAGATTGAAACCAGTATATGGTCAGTAAGCCAAGTAAGCAGCTCAACGGGTGGTGGTGAAGGGTGAACTATAGAAATATTGAAGCTGAAGTAAAGTAACAGTGGAGTCTTTGCTCTGTCCTAGATTACTCATTTTCCTAACCATCCTTCTCTGAGAATACGCTGCATGGTAAGACTTGGAGATAATGTAAATACAGAAGAATATCAGAACAACATTTAGGGAAAGTTGTATTGACCACAAGGACCACAAAACTGAAGTGGGACTGAGCGTGCGAAGAACAAGGTCATAAACCAGAGTGCTTAGATTATCTACCACAAATTTGAGAATTCATGATTGTGAAATGATAAAGGAAAAACACCTGAGTGTACACATCAATCACAAAATGACAACTGGTAAACAGTGATGCAGAAACAAAGTTGAGGGAGAAGGTTTGTTCTCAAAAGCATTCATCAGGGAAAGAGAAGGTAATGAACAAACATAAAGACGATGTTGGCACAATGCTAAGAAGGCAGAAAGGGGATAAAAATATAAATTGGAAAAAGGCATGTATGCATCTGAGGAGGAATATTCTGGCACAGCCTTCCTACAGGGATAGATGGTGCAAAATCAAATTCCTTGCCAGTGAAGTTAATGTGTGAAATGGGAATTAATGTTTAGAAAAGTAATTTTTCCTTTGAAATGATGATTTATCAAAATAAAAATGTTTCAGATGAATGAAAAAAAATCAGCTAAAAAAACCCATAAAAATTAAAGTGATTTAGCAAGAGCAGGATTGAGTGAGATTTTTAAGTTTTCGTTTTTTAAATGCTTCTCATAGAACTTATGTACTTTAGTAGTAAAGATAAAATTTAGTGAACATCCTCTTCAGCCACCAAATACTTCAGGCTTTGTGTATTCTTTTTATTATATTCCTGAACACTAAAAAATAGAGAGTTGCAAGTTCATTTTGAAGCCATGAGTCCAATTTCCACAGACCTCAAGCAAATCTGCTCAAAGCAGCAGGTTTGTGGATGGCCATTCTGCCAGAAGCAGTCAGAGTAGGGGGACTGCTCTCTGGCCTGAGTCCAGCTTGCCAGATTCCCAAATGAATAGATGCTGTGGAATTTGGGAAAAAGTAGTGCATGGCTGTTAAGAACCAGCAAAGCACTGGAGAGCAGTGGTCGAGTGCTCTGGGGGAGAGCTGGCTCAAAGCAGCCATTTTAAGGCAGGTGGTGTTACTGTGGACACAAGGAAAGCCACCAAATGAATGCTTGCTGTAGTACATCCTGAATCAAAGGGTCTGTTATACGGCTCCCCAGGGATCTACCCATTATGTCCATGGTCTTTGCAAATTTTTAGTTTGTAATTCCAGTGTAAACTCATAAATACAGGACAGTGTTAGGAATTCTGTAATTTATCAATAAACTGTTCTTCAGTGGCTATTATTTTTTAATATGACATAGTGGTATGAACATTAACCTGGTCCTCTTCTGTAGATATTCTGTCTTCTTTTGCATATGTTCCTGTGAGGGTGTATTTATTTATAGACTCATAAATAAAAGCTTAAACTGGTATTAATTAGAAAATATGTCACCTCTGATCTTGAAACTTATTGGTTTGTATGGACTTTGTTTCATTTGTATAATTTCCTCAGCATGATGTCTTTACTCTTCTTTCATTTTAAAGGGGAAAAAAGTCTTTATTTCACTGCTGAACGGAGAGTTTTAAAAAGCCTTCCAGTGATTATAGGTTAGGTGTAGTGTTTCATCTTGCAGTAAGTGGATATATTTCTGTCACGAATGTTGAGACTTGGAATTCAGTCAGAGGCTGGAAATGTTATTCATAGGCATGGATCCTTGTTAAATAAGCGTTACCTTTGCTATACCCCTTCCGCACTGGGGATGTACAGCAAAACGTACATTCTCGTGAGTCCTTACTTCCTCATGGCACTTACTGGAGGAAACCTGACTGGAGAGCCTGTTTTATCCCACACTAACTCCCTGGCTGGGTTTCCTCACACCAGATGAGAGGAAATCTCAGCTCTGTCCTTGCAGCTGCCTAAATCTTTCATATACAGCATCTAAGAAAATAACTCCAACCAAACTCTAACAAAATAAGCCACTGGTTGCATTTGCACTATTTCTCCCTATTTCTCACTTCTTATTTTCCACCAGTAACCTGCAGCTAGTGCCAAACAAGCTCTTCTTAGTAATCGATAATTTCAGACCTCCTGGTTTTGGCAAGGAGTAAGACTCAGAAGTTCTGCTTAACAGCAGCACTTTTTTAATTTAAAGTAGCTTTAGAAGAACTAGTATTCTAAACCCTGAGGTTTAGGAAACAAAATATATGTAGCCCCAAATTCCCTGCTGCTTTTTATCACTTTAAAGTGTACAGACGTGTCCTGGCACAAATAAAAGGGTGTGTGTTTTCTTTCTAGGCCTCGCCACAAAATGGTGGTGCAAACACTGAGGGCACGTAATTCTGTTCCACGTGGATGCCGAGGGAAGTCATGCAATAGCACACCCATTTCCTTTACAAGGAAACAGAGTGACATGAGTGACATTGCTCGTTAGCTCACTGAAACCTGGGGTTTAGCTCTGTCCTTAATATCAGCTACTTTTAAGTCTGTGATGGCCACAGAGCATACACACAAGAAATAAGAGTTGTTGAACAGCTCTCCTGTGTCTTGTTAGCTCAAATGTGAAATATTGCTGTCATTCACTGTTGGAAAATAAGCCATATGACCTGTTGTCATACAGGCCTAGTATGAACGTGCAGGTATGAACCTGAAGGAATAAAACATGTATTAAACATGTAGTTTTCTAAGTGGACTATTAGATTTGTATGCAAATTGTAATTTCACTTTATATATGGTGATATGTAAAATTTTATTGAAGTTTAACTTCTTAAACTGTGATTTCTTAGGGCTAATCCCAGACCTTAAACAATCATTTTTTTACTATCCAACACAATGTATTAAGCCACTGGGCAAAACTCTTTCCGTTTATACAACCTACCCACTTCACTGAGATTGTCAGATTGTCAGAAAATTGCCAGATTGAGAAATTTCAGAAAATAAATTAATTAAATGAGAAGTACTACCACTGTAATTTTGGAATATGAATAGAAAGTGTAAAGGATCAGTGTATCAGAAGAATAAAAAATGGCAGGTTCCTCCTTCCATTTCGCTTCTTGTTAGGTGGAGGGGAAAAATGCAAATTTACACTAGAAGCGGTGCAAAGAAAGTGCTCACCCACACGCCTTAGCCCCAAGGATAAGTCTTTGAAAGGGCTCAGTTAAAAATGGCCAATATGCCATTAATTTGGAACTAAATTACATTGGCATTACCTGAAACCAGCACACATAAGGTGAAAAGGTTATGCAGGAATACAACCAAGCAGAAATTGGATGGACTTTATAAAAGTACACATGGTTTGAATGTCTGGTGTCAACTAACAGGTGAATTGTATTGCTCCAGGATGCAGGGCTCTATGGCAAGTCCTGGCTTCAGGAGAGTTTTTAGAAATATTCTGCAATTTGGTATAAGGACAGTTCATGTAATTTGACCAGCATGGTGAAATTCAACAAAGCAGCAGCAAATCTCCGTGTAAAGAAATTGAGAGTGAACAAATTAAATACTCATTTTATTCATGCACTGCCTCAGGTTGCAGTCTGATGAGAAGTTACGTTTGGCACTAATCTCCAGGGTTTTCTCCTACAAAGGTGACAATGAAATCCAAATTTCTTGATTTTGGTTTTGCAATTGAAAAACAGAAATCATATGACATAATAATTACTAATCCCAAAGTAATATTGCATAAGATAACATACAATAGCTGAGAAGTAGCTCCATGGCAGACTTGTTACTGTGCTAGAACATATGCGTGATGCTGTGATAAACACGGGAAAAAGCACTTATTAAAACAGCCCTTATCCCTAAGGAATTTACAGCCTGGGAGACAGAGAGAGATAAGATAAAATGCACCTGGTAACCAAGAAGTGATGCTATTTACATTTTTCTTTTCTGTTTGCTTTCTTTTCCCAATGTTTCACCCTCTGTTTTATAATGAGGTGCTGGATTGGTTGATGTGACACTTGTGAGTCTCTACAAAGAATTTGATTGAAGAACACTGGTGGCTGGCACTGGGCTTGGGAAATCATATTTTACGAGACAGGCAGCCAAGAGGAAAGTAGAAAGACAGCGATGATTTGAGACGATTCTTAAGGCTCAGTCCCTGTCAAGCACTGAACATTTTGACTCCTGTCAAAGAAAATAAGGAGGGGAATATTGTTTAGAAAGGGATAAGAACTCCTGTATGTTCAGAAGGTTGGGGTTTTTTTCTATTCAGATATTTAATGCATAACCCAGTCCTCTTCTCAACAGTGCAGTCTTTTGATGAACAGTAACTGTCATAACACTGGAATAAGAACCCAAGTGGTGCTGCTGCTGCTAAAGATTTTCATTTACCTTGATAGCATCCAGAGCAGATATGAGGCCTTGTTCAAGTTCCCAAATGTCATTAGGTTTCTCAGGGTTAATGCAATGCTGCTGGACTTACTGAAGCCATTCTAATTCTTTCCACTTCTCATTAGAGCATGGCTGTCACTTTTCCTCAGCTTCTACATCTGCCTCTAGCCTGGATTCCTTCAAGATATTATAACTGAACTGTCTTCAGTATTACTTCTCCCATTTTCCCTCCCTCACTTTTCCCCTTATCTCCTTCTGGTAGCATAATATCATCATGTGAAATTCATGGCCAAGTTTTCTGATTCCTTTTTCCCTCTCCTACTCCCTTCTCACAGTGAGCACTCTGTATGGCTGTGCCTTGGAACATCAGCCAAGTCACACTGTATCTTTTCCAACGTGTTATTTGCCACTTGCAGAGGTTTTTAGTAGTGTCAACTTGATTATCTTTCTATTCTGCAAATAATTTCATTGGTGATACTTAGAACAGCAGGGTTACAGCTCACTGGAAGTACCTCACATGAACCTCTCTGTTTTGAGTCAAAAAAGGTTTGATTTTTTTTCACCTGAATCAATTTGATTCCTATTGTCCTTCCCCAGCTCAAAACTATCTTTCCCAATGAGAAATGAAAATCTTATCTTTGTTTCTTTTGTCTCTCTTCCTAACAGCCTACTCCCACAGAAAAGTGGAATAAGTTTGAATATATAGCACAGGCTACAATCTTGCAATAAATATTTAACAACCGTAATATGTGAATATACAGCGATAGTCAAATGGGTGAGGCTGTGATACCCACCCCAAAAATATTTACTGTATAGTTCAAGTGTAGCCTGAACAGACTAATAAAAACATGCTTTTAGGCTTGGTTACTGCTGCACAGGATTAGGAATCAATTCTATTCAATGAATGTTATCCAGATGCACTATAGCTGTTAGAGTATAATATTTATGATAGTTTTGAATAGGTATAATATCTATTACCAGTCTAAAAACTCTTAAACATGCCCTCAAACATGATTAGCAGTAATTTATTTGAACAGAACATGAACAGATAAGCACTTCAATTGACATAGTTATACTCAAAGCAAAAAGAATGTGATTAATATAAAGCACCTGTACTGTTTAAATCATTTTAAAGATGGCATCTGTTTTCTTATGAGATTAAATGTATGCAATATCAGTATTTTATCTCTAGTCTGCATGTCTAATAATCTTAAAACTAATAAAAAAGTGTACAAAGGAATGGATTTGAAAGAAGAAACATGTATGTTTTCACAACACTCAGGACTTTTACTGTTTATCTAAAGAACTTTGTGAGAATTTATCTGTGATTCTGAAAGGAAGCAGTAAGGATTAAACACTTGTCTGGGTGTTAAAAATCAAGAGATATTTGAAAACAGATTAAAGCAAGAAATAACTCCTTATCATCATCATCATCACACTTCATACATACTGTACAGAACATGGCAGAACTGGTTTCCTCCCTCCCTCCCTGATATTTTACATAGGTTCACTACAATTTCTCTGTCATCTTCACGAGTGTCAAAGGAAAATACATCTTCCAAAACAGGCATAAGAGAAAGCAACATTGCCCCGATAAAGGATCTCCTGCAATTCCAGGGTCATGGCAACTAAAAGTCATCCTAGAAATTTTTACTGAAAGAATGAATAGTACCATCCTGTGCCCTATTTGTTTTATTAGACTGTCAATGCAATTTTTGAAAATACAATTGTATTGTCATTGACAATACAATTTCTATAAGCCAAAAAGTGATGCAGATTTATAGAAATACATGAAAAGATTTTTCCTGTTGATAGACTGGTATGATTTTCAACATCAAGGAGCTGGCCACTGGAAAGCAAGTTTAATTAAGCATTTTGTTCAAAGAGAAGTTGAGGAGGAGTCAAGACCTCTAATACAGACATTAGGATGAGATCTTAATTGCACAGACAGCTCGTGGTTTCCTTCTGAAATAAAAGAACGTGTAAAAGACAAAGGAGGCAAAGAGAAAAGTGCACACATTGTAAATATAAGACTCAATAGAAGTCCTTCACTACAGCTGGAGAAATTTCCACTTGTACTGCAAAACTGCTGGCCAGGAAAAGAAATTGTTTGTCCTGCATAGTAGTAGGATAATTGTTATGGTTTAACAGGAAACTGCAGAGTAATTGGTCTATCCCTTTCTTATAGCCACTTCAGTTCCTAATTTATTTTATGCAAACAACTGTTGTAGAATTTTCTGTGAAAATAATCAAGGAAGCTGCTTGATTCAGATGATTCAATCAGATGAGCCATGATTTAGCCAAACCACTCAAGTTCAGAGCCCTCAATTAAAAGTTTCACTGCTTCTTCACAGACTTTGCAGCAAAGACTGCTAACTCAAAGACCTGTGTTAAATAAATCTAGAACTAGGAATTGAAGATGTCTTTGTGTGAAAACTTTTTCCAGGCAGATCAAAGTCCTTCACTCATTATTTAATGTAAAGATTGGACTTGCCTTGCCTAACTTCAGGTGTATGAAAAGTAATTTGGCCAAGTCTAAACCAATCTTGCAGTAAGAGGGGAGAAACAGGCACTTGCAGACCGTGATTCTTCAGGTCTAATACAAATGTTAAGATCATCCATTAGAGAAGCACTGGAGTAGCCCATTTCTTATGTTGGCTGTAGATGGAATCAGGACAGATCTTGTTTACAGAAAGCTGACCTCTGAAATACTAGTCCAAATCAGGTACATGGAATCCTTTAATGCAGAAAAGAAAATGCTCTACAAATCTCTGCTTTGGCTTTAAGAAAAACTTTTGGAAAACATATGAGTAAAAGAAATTATCTTGGAATTTTCTGTTGGAGGTGATGACTAATATTTATGTTCATGGAAAGGAAACTGGGTTAACCAGAATAGGCCCTGGGGTCCACAGAGCTGTACTCTGTGTGATGTTCCAAATGCATCAATAAACTCTGATTGGGACCCAGGGCTGTACTTTTACCCATCAGATAAGGTTGTAAATTAGCAGATTATACACAATAATGTCAAGGCAGGTTTTGTGCTTAATTTCTTTTCCTCCACTAGACTCTGTACTATTGTGGGTTAGATCCCCATGTGGGCCATTCACTTAAGAGTTGGGCTTAATGGTCCTTGTGGGTCCCTTCCAAGTCAGAACTCCCTGTGACCTAATCCAGTATTTTCACCTGCCTGTTTCCAATGCATAGCAAAGGAAAAAGAAACACTACAAAGGGAGGGAATCACCTCTCTGAAAACAGATTTTATTCCCTACAGATTCTGGCAATTCTTGGGAATGGCAATTATATTTTAAGAATCACAGCAAATTCTCTTATTATTTTTTCTATTTTAGGAAGCAAAAATAGATTCTGATTTTGAGAATATATCCATTTAAAGGGATACACCTTACAGGGATATACCTATATCCATTTAAAGGGATATACCTTATTGTAAACATAACACCACTGAAATTTTTGGTAATGTTAAATTTAGATTATATGGTATAGTTTCATTTCCCACAAACATTTTCCTACTAAATGTATTTTATTATTTTTCCCCTGCCGCCAAGTGCCAAATAAAATACTGCAATTTTACTGCAAATTAGCAATTTGAAATAAATAGTATCTTTCTCATTCTCTCATTCACCTTCTCTCATTCATCTACTCTCATGGGAGAAGATGAAAAACATTGTTCATCCTATGCCTATTGCCTTGATATAACTTTCAAATTCATGGCCTACTGAAAAATACTTCCTTGTCTGATGGTGTGGCTGTAAGTTTTTTTAGAAAGTTGGAGAGTATACCTGTTTTTTACATCTAGTATTCATTATCAACACTATTCAACAGTGTAAAACTGGGATTATGACAGAAATACAAATCTCCATTAATTTAATACCTTGCAAGAAAATGATTCTTTGTATCTCTGTCTTAAAAATGCTGGAGCAGGAAGATCATACAATCTGATCACCACCAAACGTTATCTGATGCTACTTTATACTTCAAATAGTTCAACTTGACACCCTGTTTGGTTTACCCTTCGCTAAGATGGAGGTTTTACCCTGAAATGACCTCTTTGGCTTTGCAGTGAATTGTTTTAGTAAACAGATGGATCATTTGACTGAAAGAAAAAACCCTAAAATATTCATTTAGGTCTGCAAATCATTTCTGTGAATGCGAACAGTAAATTCTAAGTGCCTGAGGCTTCAGACCTTTCAGGAGTTGGAATTCTGCATGAAATTGGGTTGTTAGAGTCTTGCCTTTATTTTATGAAATTTATTCTTTGTACTCCATGAAGCTTCATACTAGAAAACTGTTAATTACTTCTTCCATTGAAATATTTGAGGAATTTCACTTTATTGGCAGCTTTGTTGAGCAGTGGGTGATTGTGTTTAGTACAACTCTGTGTTGCCTATTTCATTAAAGGGTTTGTTTTCCAATCTTAATTGTAATCAACTGAAGACATTACTTCACTGAAAGATATGAAAATTCCCCTAACTTTCATAATTAGGAACATCAATATAATCAGCTTGTGTTGTAGTGTGTAAACCACAAACTGAAGGGGTGACAAAAGAGCAAGTCATTCCCATTTTGTGGGTATGGGCTATCATGTTTGGATCTATGTTTATTTTTGTGAATCAAATAGAAAATATTTTGCAAGCTGGGGCATGGTTATAGTTGCAGAGACAAAACCTTCTAAATTCATAGTAGGATACAAAATTTTTAAAATACTGATGTTCATCTCCTAGATAATATATTGTCTAGCATCAGTTGCATGATTTGTGACATCTGTGAAGAAAAAAAAGACAAAAAGACCACTTGATTAATTGTAATCTCATAAAAGGCATTTAAATTTCACCCATATAACCCCTGTACTGGGTTCCATAAGACACACTGGTAATTTTTTAAGACTTCCAGAGAAGCATCTTATCTTAATTTGCAGGGATCGAGAAACAAAATTCCTCTTCCCTTGACTCTTCAGTACTGTGTTATTAGAGGTTATTTGTAGTAATAATTTGTAAATACCACTTCCAGAAGCTCGTGTCTGATTTCAGAAGTAGAGATCTATTTCACATCTTACTAAACTTGTTAACAGTTTGGCATAAAGGCACCCAAAAAGCTATTTATCTGTTACTCCTGTTTTTTCCTGTGGCTACAAATACATTGGTCCTGGTTTTCCAGGGTATGACAGAAATAAGAATTTGACATTATCCCAGAACTCACGACCTCAGGCCTCATGAGGTTGTGTTTTTATCTGGACAGGGCAGTGTTTCAGATGGCAAAAGTCTGATGGATGAGTGGACAGAACATAAGGATTTTGGATCTTAGGGATTTTCTGGATCCAGTTTATGGCTGAATCTCAGTCAGACTTACGGGGTTGTCACCTGCTTTGCTGTCGAGCACTGAGGGGTCAGGGCTTTTCTCTCCTCCCCTCTGCCTGTTGCTCTTGGTGTGTGCTTGTTTGTGAGACACCGAGAATATTGCTGTGCCATGGAAACGGCTGACATTCCTGGGACAGTGGAAGTTTACTCTTTTCCAAGACAGCTTTCTTTTATTGTTATTTAGAACTGAGACCTTGCTCTATGTAGTGTCAGGACAAGCACTGCAGCGTTTGAGGAGGATGTCACAGGACTTGTGATATTTAATGACACTGTTAAAGTTCTGTGACAATCTATTTGTGTACCAAGATTCTAGAAATGAGTCCTCTCCTCTCTGTAAGGCAGGTTTTTCGCTGTGGACCTCAGTCTCTGCTGTCTAAGTGAGAATTCAGTGCCAAATAAATAGGTTCTCCTGAATCAAATGGGTAATAAAAGAATAGGCTATTTCTTCAAGATGTCTTGTTTTAACCACTGGACACAATACTAACCTCTTAAGTAAGAAATGATTACGTAAAACCGGGACTAGGGTTATCTGTAATGCAGTGTTTCATAAAGAAGGGTAGCAATAAGAGTCAATTCATGAATGTTACTTTGCTAGGCTACGTTGGGCAACATCTTCCAGAAGAGCAATAAAGCAAATTTCACAGAGGCTAGGCAGGCATCACATTATTTTACTGACAGGAACTCTGATCACTGATCTGTTTCCTGGAGTTAATATGTTAAATTTCAAACATAAACCCAAACAGATGAAATAAAAGTCACTAAAATCCTTATCAGAATAAAGCAAATTTCAAAGAGAACTACATTATGCTGTTTAAAACTTGTCTCCACTCTTGTCTTCACTGTGGCTTAAATGACATAGATAATCAGAGATATGGCAAATCCTTAAAATGTTGGGGAAGAAAACAGATGGACTCCAGTTTTTAATACATATTTGAAAGGAAGCAGGCATGCCTCCTACACCTGCTCTCAGGCAGTGGGTTTTCACCTCAAGCTACAGCAGTAGCTTAGGACACGGCAGATCCAAGAACCCAAAATCCTCTAAGGATTAGACTGAATCTACACAATAGCCTTGAGTGCTAATGTTTGCCTTTAACATGTTTATTATCACATTGCATGCATTCATCATTTGGGTCCAATGCCATTGTGTCCCACAAAACAGAGCATCATTTCAGACAGCAGATCTGACATTTCAGATGTGACACAACAATACCATGTCACCTGTTGTATAACAGTTTTTCTCATGAAAACATTTTAGACTATTCAAACCCATGTTTCTGTTGCATTGAAATTATCTGGATTCTGATTGTGAAGCATACTGTGTGCTCAAACGTGGAGGAGACAGGCTGGTTTTGAACAAAAGCAGCAGCTCTCCAGAGAAATGCTTGTCCAAAGTGTAATCAAGAAAATCCTTCATGTCTCCTGTTAATTGCTGATTCTCCTGCATATCTGATGGGCAGATTTATGGCTTCAAGCAAAAATCTCTTTCAAGGGATTCTTAATAAAGGGTTAAGGGTGGGATTTTCAAAAATACCGAGGGGAATTCTTTCAGTGGCAGTTGAACATTCCCCTCTGCAAAGTACCTTTGAAAATCTCACTCATGTTTCCAAGATGCCAAATCTGGGCCAGGTTTATAATTTTTACTCTCTGTTTAGAGCAAATAGAAAGACAAAAACAAGAATACCCTAGATCTTATTTTTAGCAGTATGCTATCTAATTAAGGCAATTTTAACCAAGCATACTTCAAAAGATTCGGAACTTTAAAAACCATTACTTGTTTAATCTTGCTGCATATAAGATGTTGGTGTGTTTTATATTTATTCACAGAAGGTACTAATTAACTCCTTGGGAATGGGTAGCATCTCACTAAGCCTTCTGTTAGGCAGTGGCAAGTGGGGCAGGAAAAAAGTTGATTTTTCAGTATTTCCTTTTTTCCATGCATTCATGCTATAAAAGTATTGAAGCAGGATCCCCCACTATGTGTGTATTTAACTGTCTAAATTGTCATTCTCTTTTTTTTTTTTAAAGCTGTTCAAAATATCAGCCAAAGGTACAATGTAAGTCAAAGTGCATATATTCAATTCTTTGCTTGAAGAGTGGCTTCAGCCTACGGTTATTGCCACATGCTGGATGGATAAAATGTAAGCCAAGAGCTTTGAAATTCCATTTGAAATTCTGAAATCTAACAGGGCCATTCTGGTATGATCTTCAGTCTTGATTTCTAATGGTATCAATTTCCTGAGGTGAAATAAATGTCAGTTGATGCTCTTAATAATTTCTTCCTTTAGCTCTGGAATTTTTCACAGAATTTTGCAAATGTAGCAGATTTGCTTGAGAAACTTTGAAAGGTCTTGGCAACTTTGTAAAATGTAAATTTGGTATTGTTTAAGATCTACCTGGCTGTTTTTTCTTAAAAGAGTCTTATAAGAGTCTATCACCAACTTAGGGTACTGGTAGAAGTTTATGGTTGTTTGAGCCCTTGTTTTTTAGACCATTTTTGTGCCTCTTTAAATTAACTACAAAGGAAATTTAAAGTGTTTTTACCAGTTCAAAACCAGCAGAGGGCATTACAGCATAGTTCACTAAAAACTTCTATTTTGGACTCAATCCAGAAGAGAACAGACAAAGTACATTGGAGGTTTGATAAGTACTTTACTGAAAGACATGTAGACTCTTTATTCATCACATTGAATTGATTGAGAGGATTTCCCCATTATAACAAGAAAAATCAGGTTTTTTAAACCTCATTCGCTTCATTAAATCAAAATGAAAGTCTTGCAATACAAGCAGTATTGCAAACCAATATGTGTCCCAAAAAGTGGGTATATTTTCTTAAAAGTTGGGAAGAAAGTATAGAATTTTGCGATTAAATATAAACTTGCTCATAATGAGGACCAACTGAATATGCTTGAATAAAACCTCTCCAACTTCTACTCAGGCAAATAGTTTAAAAGCAGTTAAAAATGATGCCTTTGGTTAGTACCAACTTTTCATGGCAATATGCAAAGTTTCCTTTTTGGAAACCCTCTCAAAGCCAAGGAATTCTCCCCTGGCCTAAGGCTGTTACCTCTATGTGAGACTATCAATTTTGAACACACAAAAGTGACAGTTTCTCAGCTCCATCGTTATGAAGCAACATTTAAAAATGTCAGTTGAAGCTAAAACCGAAAATATTTTATTAAATCAATAATGTAAAATTATTTGGAATAATTTTCTTCATCTTTTTGTGTAGGTGTAGATTTCAAATTATGTTTTTGACACATAATGTTTATGTCTCACTGCTGCTCTTTTATTTACCCACCTAAGAATTACAGCTACAGGGATCATATGTGGAAAGTGTAGATCCCAGGTAATATCCTTCCTATTGTTGTCTATAGGACTTTGCCTGAGACTTTCTTCAGTCTTAGTATTTATTTATTCTGATATTACTACCTGACCTACCATGCTGGTCCTGTGCCCTTACAGCACTAAGATTTAAAAAGCAATTTTTCTGTTCTTGTAGTGTTCTTTGAAGTTGGTTTTGTGAGCCCATCCAGCTCTGACTGGGCACTCCAGCTAAACAGTAAGTTGTTTTTCCAGCAGGGCAATTGAGGGTAAAAGCAGGCAAATTGTGTCTACTCAATAACAACTAGGATAATGCAAAACTTGTCCATTTATTTAAAAGAAAAGGGTGAGTTGTCAACTTTTTATTTGAAAGAAGATTGCTGCATTTTTAGGCCTCCTCCAGTGCTCAGTGAGTAATTTACTCTCGTGTTTTCTCTGTTAGGAGGTGATAGAAAAGGAAACTGGAAGTTGTACACCTATGTGATCCTTGCTTAAGGTCTGCTTTGTACCTGGGAAAATGCCATTACAGTGTAACAGGGGTGCTCCTCCGACCTGCCAGAGGCACCCAGCACTGCACAGCCTTCCACTAACCCACTATTTCTTGAAATGGTCTTTTATGCCAGAACAGTTTTTTGAGAGGAGCAGCTGCTGGCTTTAAATTAAATGACAAAATCTCCGGGAAGAAGAGGAGGAACACGCTGACGGCATGTCTACACAGCCAGGAGCAGATCCTCGAGTGCCTGCTCCTTGCACAGGGCAGGCCAGGCACACAGAGCCAGCTGCAGTGCAGCAGCCATAGCTGTTATTACAGTAATGAGCCTGAGCTAATAAGGCCTGTTGAGACACAACCTGTGTTAGCTCAGGCTTGGCACCAGCATAGAATATTTACTCAGCTTCTGGGTTGGAGCTGGCTCGTGTCAGGCCGTCTCGGGGAGTGGGAGGAATAGTTGTGTTACTGGATGCTCCTAACTGTGTAGACATACCCTGACAGATTTGTCCTTTGGGAGGTTTTAAAGAGAACACATGCAAGACCAGTTTTCTTTTTAATGAAATATTTAGCTGGGGCCCAAGGCCTTCCCTCTAGTTTGTTTTCCTTCTTTCTTCCCCCCATTCTGAAGGCAGCCTGACCTTCTGTGTGAAAGGAGATATATGAAGTATGGGAGCCTGGTACTGCTGCTGGAAGGAACTGTTTCAAAATAAAATAGCCTGCTGTATGAATGGGTATACAAGGCTCATTGACAGTATTCTCTCCCTCAGCAGTAATCCTTACTTGCCCTGCAGGTTTAGTACTTTATCAGTGTCTGCTGCCGAACTCCACAGTGTACATCACCTGGGCACTTCATATCAAAATCCATTAGGATCTAGAACAACAGTTTTGAGAAGACAAAATACACGAATGAGAAAATTCCCAAATAACTCTATGTCCCGAAGAGTGCAGAAACGCTTCTAAGGGTCAGAAAACATTTAATAACTAGCAGAATAAGATGCTTCTGATCAACAGAACTCTTCTCGGTTTTGAGAATGAGGAATTTAACTAATTTTTTTCCTTCATTTCCTACTTTAAAAAGTAGAGGGGTGGCTTTAGTCAAATACTTGAAATACACTTAGACTTTTTTTTTCCTAATTAAACTGAGTGATATACATTTTCACAGTTCTCTTGAAGTGTGGTTTTGAGAGTATTAAATGCAGATAAGGATTGTTGAGGTCATTATACCTTTACACCGGGGTATTTTGCAAGGAATCTGTGTGTATTCTGTATATGCAGAAAAAGTTAAGAATGTGCTAGGCATTCTACACAGAGGAAGGCAGATCCACTTGTTCATCAAAACAGACATATTATGGCAGGGTACCAAGAGCAAGGCCAGCAAAGCGTACTGCTAATGTGAGATTTCTGCTGCTGCTTCCAGTAGCATACTGTGTCTGCTGACAGGTAGGATGTACTTCTGACACCAAAAAATAAGCATACCATCATGGGGGCAAAGACTTTCTGCTGGTCACACAGCACACACTCAGAAATTTCAGGGAGTGTAATAGAATGCATGCTCTAGGCACAAAACCAGGATGTCTTTATCATTTGTAGTTCCATCCTGACTTTCTTCCCTTCCTCCACTCAAGGGCAGAATGTAATATTAAAAGTATAGTAAGCATTTTTTTAATTAAAAGAGGTTAAATATATGGCATCAGATAGTCTTTCATCATGCAATTATAAATTGTATGCTGGTTATTTTAAATTTCAACATGCAATTGAAATGGTACTGGGTGAGCTGGCTGAGTATCTGCTTTGCATTTGACTGAGTTAATTCACTGCAGGTATTCAGTTCTTAAGTGGCGTCTGCTTTAAATATGTGCAGTAATTCAATCAGAGAAATAAGATGGATAGTTTATGTAATCCTTTTCATCTCCAGATTGCTAAGGTTAACCTTAACTATTCATGAATTATAAATGCATACAGCAATTTCAAATTAATACATGCAAACCCCCCTTTTTTTGATGGCCTGTTGAAAACCATGGAATAGTTCCTTCTTTTACAATATAATTGATGAAACTTACAGGCACCATATATCATTTCTTCCACTTACTATTTGTAATCTTAAACAAAAGTTTTGTGCAACTCGTTTAAAATGGTTGTCTGTGGTAATATTAAACCTTTCCTCTGATCCAGGAACATAGGTAATTTTCTCTTCAAAATTTTGGATGCATCATTCTTACTGCCCTTTTCAGTGCCAACAGATTCTGTGGCATGAATGGGAACCCAAAGGCAGATATTACAGAACAATAACGCTCTGTTGAAGCTCTCACAATTCCTGGAGTAATTAAATAAAGAAAAAAAAGGAACCCTTTCTCTTTCGTTTTGTTAGTTCATTCAATGCCGTTCGGGTGATTTGGCCTGTGAGCTCTCTTCCAAGCAGTTGGAACAATCCACTAGGTGACACCCTCATACTCCTCGTGTGGAGGCGAGGAGATAGTGAGCACTGAATGCCTCATTTGTTAAACATTTAAAGCAAATACCGAGATTTCAGGGACAGGTCTCTCTTTGTTTAGCAATATCAGAGATAACACTGGTTTTGTAAAAAATACTGTGTTGTTTGTATATAAATTACATATTAAGCAGATTAGCATTTTGTCATTAACAAGAACAAAACCACAAAGCAGAAGTTGTACGCAGTATTTCCTATAATTATAATAATTTTTTAAAAGCATTTGAGCTAGTCTGCTGAGTAGACTGAATAGAAAATATGCCCTTAGCACTCTGGGGGAACAGAAGGAATATAGCTTCAGTGATTTTTTTTTTTTCCAGTGGGGATGTGCTATAGCATCTTTGAACAGAAATGAAAAGATCCATTCACCCCTAATATAAAGAAGTATTAAAAGATAAAATTCAATGGAATTCTGCATGTTTATGCCAGTGGTGAATTTTTCTTGTAGTTCTTTATGTTGATAATGATGTTTTATAAATCCTTTGAAGAAAGCATTTTTATCATGCTGTTTTTATACACCTAGCATAACCAGGCTAGAGCTTGTTTAGTGTCTTTATCTATGAATTCATCATAGCAAATAAAATATTTTATTGCTAGTATTCCTTGCACTGCAACTACTCTTGAGTACGATTCTAAATGTTGTACTTAGTGAAAGACACTGGAAGTCTGAATTCACTAGTGGTGTAATTAAGGGCAACATCAAAGAAATAAGAGTTACATCACAAAATTAATGTAAATAAAAGCAAAATCATGGCAAAGCGCTAGCAGTCAAACACAAGAAAACAACGTCTTTGAATAGCATGTTTAAACGGTAACCAGACAGGTCAAGAAAAAGACAGAAATTGACTTATATAGGCATGGAAATCATAACATTTCTTGTTTGCTCATAATAATTATCCCAATTAATTATACGGCAACTTAGGTTTTCAAGCTTTTGCTACTTGTGCACTTTTTATATTCAGCTGCCCTTTACAATTCTTCTTCTAACAACTTCAATGCCTGTTCAGCTCTAACATAGAAAAATCCAATTTTTTTACTAATGAAAATACCACTGAAATAATATACTGTTCTGCTGTCAGATATGTTTATTGACTTCAGCTAGGATTCCTACCATGGTTTAGGCCCATAATATACTTAGTTTTTAAAAACAGTTTATTAAATAATGCAAGCAGTCACTTCCGTGGTGTCCTCTAGAGTCTGGCAGAGACAGTTTTTAAAACTTAGTTATACCTATATAATCTCTATGAGGTCAATGGAAGCTTGGCTGTAGCACACAGAATAAAGTTACTGATTTGGTAATCCTCACTGCCAGCCTCAGAATGATAAACTGCATGAGCTTCAGCAGACACGAGCGTGTGTGACCGTGTAATGTACACACGCAGGCACAGAGGCATTCCTGGCAGGCAGCTCCCGGAGATAACCGGGAGGCTGCGCGGTCCCTTGGAGATCAGGAAGGTAGGAGCCATTTGGAGTTCAAAAAGGTTTGTAGAGAGAGAGGGCGTTTGCCCCCATGACACATCCAAGATGTCATGTGCGTCTCGCTGCCCTTAGAGGGAAGTGCCTGGGATCTTTAGTACTTACAGAAGTTCAGGTTCTTCTGGGTAGCATGAAATGAAGAATCTCTCAAAGCACACTGTCCCTCGTTTCAGAGACAGCACTGATTTCAGTCACTTTGAGGGAAGAGTGCCATCTGCTGAATCACAACTATCAGTTCTGCAGAGCTTTTTCTTTTTTCTTGGTGGTTTCATGACCAAGTCCTGTGCCTCAAACACAGGCAGCATGTGTAATTTTGTGCTTAGGAGTAGTCCTGTTCTCTCAGAAATTATGTGTTTGTGTAAGTCTTAAAAATGGTGTTACATATTACAGAATAAACACAGCAAGTACTGTGTTTTATAATATTTGTTTTATAATACTCATAGATGTAACGTTCCACAGATCTGAAGAGGTTAAAGCCATATTTCGTTTCCTAGAAACATTTTCTGACAGAAATACATATATGTGTGTGTCTCACATGTATGGATATATGTCTCAGTATCCAGGACAATAAGGGTGCTTGAATAGCGCACATTTTGTAAGAACATCTGCAGAATTAAAGATGATGTCAATTACTTACAAGACATTCTGATGAAATTCTGTAGGCTTACAATTTGAAGAGATTCACTCAGCCGTGCAGCTGTTATACATTATTACAATCTAAATGAATTTTAAAAAAGATAATTAGAGCAGTATATATTCACTCCTAGCAATTTTTCTGAAGTAAGAAAGCACTGACAGCTAAACATTATGTTTTGAAGTATCTGAGACAGTACAA
Organism: Atrichornis clamosus; assembly: GCA_013400975.1. NCBI lineage: Eukaryota > Metazoa > Chordata > Aves > Passeriformes > Menuridae > Atrichornis > Atrichornis clamosus. The sequence goes on from WBMZ01002250.1 coordinate 585,745, forward strand.
ATTGAACAAGCCTTTGAAGCTCTAGTGTACTTTCACTATAGGTACCTAAAGTAGAATGACTCAGTTCTTCTCAAAGGATAAAAATTTATTTATAGTGATTGCAACAGTCTTAGAGGCTCGTTAAAGATGGGGTAACTGTGGCACAAAAGCTTTAAATTGTTTTATTTAGGCACATCTCATGATTATATGGTAAGGTCATTCAGTCTTCAGAGCTTTAATCCACTGCTGTATGTAGAATTTCTCTGCACCTGAATTTGAAATTAGCAGCCAGCATACACAAGACTTCAACACAGCATAAAATGTTACTAGTTCTTTTTTAAAAATTTAACCTAAGCAAAAGAGTGTGTGAATCTAGAACCCTACTGTTGGACTAATGAACTGGAAACAGATTTATCTTGAGTAGAGAAAAGTCTCTGGGAATTAGTAAAACGCTTTATTTACCTTTTGTACACATTGTGTATACTTGTTGCCATTTGCAAAGTAAATGGATTAATTTATGTACTAGATAATACATATGCCATAGAAATGCATTAAAAATGATGTTTTGTAATTAAAGATTACAGGGAATATGATATATCCTATATAAAAAGAGGGATACATAAGAATGGTACTTTAAAGGTAAATAAATGTATGTATAAAATATATACACACGTATGTGTTTATGTACACTCACAGAATACGTACATTAACTTAATATGTAAACCCAATTATTCGCTTTAGAGTGGTCTACTTGTAGATGTGTGAGTTTGCTTCTTTAACAGAAGCAATCAATTAAAATATGTAATTTGGTATAATGTGAGTCTCTCAAGTATTGATACTACAGAAGGAATAGGAAAAAAAGACCTTCAAAATGTTATTGGTGGTGATGGTGGTATGTTTTCTTCCTGAAAACTATTTAGTCTAGGCTTAAAAAACCTGTAATCTGACTATATATAGTAACTGGAATAGATTACCTAAAGACAGTATGAAATTCTAATCATTAGAAATGGATAGTACTGGATAGTACTGGAATTACAAAATACCCACTCTTGAGGGCCTACTTATATTTGACCCTCTCTGAGAACAGAGAGGTGAAATAAATGAACTCTTGAGGCTCATTTTCAGCCCTGCATGTGACTCCTGTTTATTTAATTAATTACAAAAGAACAACCCCAAGTCTAATTTATTGAAATCTCAAACTTCTCACTAGGATTCAAGGATTATTTCAGGCCTCTTCACTGTTTTTGCAGTGTGATTTTAACTCTAGAGGTGCTAGTACATTTTTCTTTCATGAAGTTCAGAACGATACATGAGGTCACTGAACAGGAAGAGAAATTGTTAACTGGGTACAACTTGGAGGACTCTGGTCATATTCAAAAGTATTCACTGTTATTGATTCAACAGTTATGACTGCTTTCTAAATGTGTTTGAAATAGGGCACTAATTTCTTTTCCTCTGAGAAAATGAACGTCTGATTGGTGTTAAAACACCAGATTGTTTTTCTAAGTTTTGAGTGTTCTAATGTTTGGTCTATTCTCATCAGTTGTAGAAGAAAATCTTGCCAGTTTGGTTGCTGCTGATATAGATACACTGTTTATATAAAAAACAGGAGCTTCCTTTTCCAATGTAAACCAGTTTTGCTTAATATTATTGACAATTTGTCTTTATAAATCGTGCATAAAAGCAGACTAAAATAGATGCAGTGCAATCCACAGGACCTTTATGTTTTTGGGCTTTTGGTCAGTTTTGCCCTATGCCACCCTGAGGGATGCAAAATGGGGCAAACCTAGTGACATGCCAGTGTGGTTTGACTGATGGAGCCTGAGAGCACTCAAACCTGTTTGTCTGACAACAGTGTGGGGTGCATATAAATCCTGTGACAGGAAGTACATGAAGGTTTCTTCCCTAGAGTTTTATAATCCCACTGAAGACTCGCTTGCAATGAGGTTAATATAGTTCAACACACTGCTTGGAAATGAAATTTCTTCTTATATCTCATGCAATCCTTGTAATGAATCAAATCTAGGAATAACTATAGCTTTCTTGTGAGGCAATAGTGCTAGTTCTTCCAAATCCACTTTCCCTTTTCCCCTACAGTGTTAAATCTTCTCCCCCCACTACTCTCGTGGTGTGAGATAAAGCTGACATGGCCATGCGGAGTTGGCTGCCAGAGCTGTTCCTCTAGTATTTGTCCGTGCACCCAAGCGCAGGAGCGAGGATTTGAGGATGCTTATCCTGGAGGTTTGGTCCACGCCTGGAGCACGGCCAGGCCGCTGGCGTTGGGAATCAGCCGGCGAAGCGCTGTCTCCCCGCTCCCCCGGGAATGCCGGTGGAGACCCGCGCGGGGTTTCTGTGTGCGTGTTTTCAGCGGGGGTAGGCGGGGGGAACCTGAACTTCAGTGCCGGAGGCTGCCCCCATCCCCTGCCCTCCCCGTGGCTGTGCCGTGCCCGGGGCACAGTCGGCTCCAGGGGCCGCCCCGCGCGTTCCCTTCGGCGGCGGCCGGTGGGGAAGGGGCGGGAGGCGGTGCCGGCTCCGCGCGGGGCGGGGTGGGGCGGGGCGGG